>VZZY01001181.1:321776-793424 GCA_013400335.1 Eurystomus gularis | reverse complement strand
AGAGTGCGGGGGAGGGGAGGGAGGGAGGGAGGGAACGGCGGCCTCCCTGTGTGGGGAGGCCTCCCTTGTGTGGGCTGGCCGGCGCCTCTCGCCTCAGCCCGGTGCCTGCCCCGGCGGGGGAGAGAAGGGCCGGGCGGTGCCGGCCTCCCTGCCCCGGCAATGGCCGGCCCGGCAGCAGGCGGCCGGGCGGTGTCACCTCATGCCTGTGATCCCCTCTCCCACCACGCGTCGTGGGCCCTGAGCCTCCAGGCACACGCCCGCCTGTTTTTGGGATGAGTGGTTGGTCGGTTAAAGCAGTTTTCCTTCAGGTTTCCGTCCTGTGCCGGCACAGAGCGCCCCAAGGTTAGACTGGGCTTGTTTCAGTGGGCCTTTCAGCGGTGTTATTCGAGACAACTGCCAGCTGGGGAATAGTGTCTGGCACTGCACCTTGCTCTGCTTGCCCGTTTGGGACTTTTCACGGGCTTCTGTGCAAGCTAGGAAGGCTGGATTTGGTAGGTAATATTTAGAAAGAGTAGGTTTCCAAAGTGGTGTTACATAATACCTTGCTACGCCCTCACTTCCCACCGCCTTGCTTCAGAGTCCTTGTTGTTCGAGGGAGATGCATCAGCTTTCCTGAACTTTTCAGTGCTGCTGTTGCCTTATCCTGGTGGCAACAAGCGAAGTTTGCGTATTGCAGGCTGTGGTTTTGAGGGCTTCTAACTCAGGGTAGCGGTGTCCTGGCTTCACTTGTGACATGATGCTGTTCCTGAAATGCACATGAGGTTTTGTTCTTGGAGGCTAGCTCACCTGCTTGCACTTAGAGGGGGGAAAAGGCACTTCTTTTTTTGAGAGAGCAGTTTTAGAAAGGTAGTTTAAATAGGCTGTGTGGTGTGCAGCTATGAAGTAGGGTTTTATTGCAGCATGTGCTACTCCTCTGTGGAAGTACTTGAGCTCGAACAGTTTGAAACAGACTGGGTAGCCTGTGGAACAGACTGAACAGCCTGTGGAATCATCTGAACTCATGCTCCCTCCTAAATACTTACCCAGCTGCTTTACATTTTTAGTATTGAATTTGAGTTATCTCTGTCCCTTGCTACTATCACTTCCCCTAGGGCTTTACTGCTCAGGATCCTACTGGGAATCTGGTCTTAATCAGTGAATAGATGGGAAAAATCCTGGAATACCTTCTTGAGAGACCCAGGGATGCCCACTGTTGTGGCTAAGGATTTGGGTTTCATTTTGAGTGTCTTTTTTTCCCTTTTCATGTGTTGTGTCCTAAAAGGTGAGGGAAGAGAAGATCTTTGAGTGGGAGAAAATAAATTTATTTCTTAAATTGGAACTTTTCTACTTCTGACATCCTAGTTCTGTGTAGAAGCTATTGTATGGAAGTAACTGATTCATACATGGGTTGTGAATTTTATTTATGGTAACTCAAAGTTATTATTTCTGAGTGAAAATATTTAAATAATCAGTGGTGCATGCCCCTAAGGAAGGAAAAAGAGGGGAACTGACTTAAATCAGAAGTGATTGGGATAGTGAACAGTTAAAATCCTTCCTGAGTCTTTCTTCCATTTGAAACATTGCATTCTGGTGTGAAGTGACAGATAGCTGACAATAGCAGTGGTGGCAAAGTTAACTTTAGTGGTAGCTGAATATGGTACGTGTTGCTACACTGCTTAAATTAGACTTATTTTATGTACAGCATTTGATGGGTGAGAGATCCAAGGATCATTTTCTATCCTAGTTGCTGTGGTACATTTCCAGTGCTTTCTGCTTTTCTCCTGAGGAGGAGCCTTTTGTCTTTGAGGGTGCCAACTCAATGCTGCTGCTCTTGCATTAGCGAGAGTTTGAGATTCCCAGTTGTGTCTCAACAGGAGTTTGAGATCTAGTATTGATTTCTTATGAGTCTTGCAGCTGGATTTTGGCTCCTACTGATTATTATCTGGTTTAGAGGTGATGATCCAGACGGGAGTCTTGCATGTCCCTTCATTAATTTTTCCCATGCTGTGTGGTAGGTCTGTTGGCAAGACTGCAGCATCGTTCATCCAAACTTCATTTGCTCAGAGAACCCTCTGGTTGTTTATAAGACCTTTGTTTTCCAAGCAGTATTTCTTTTTAATGCAAATGTTGTTATAGAATTTCTATAAATTGTGGCCACCTGCTCTAGAAGGCTTAAAGTCTTCTGCCCTGGAAAGAAAAGGTACAAATACTTCTGTTTAATGTCAGTTTTTCTGTTGGTAAAAGTAGTGTAGGTGAATTACTGTGTGCTACCACTTTCTATTGTTCTCAGGTGCACACAGAGAAACTGAAGTCAGAAGTTACTTATGTGTGGGATTCGTAGTGGCAATAGGATTTTTCTTCATTCATTTGAGCTGAAGTGTGTGTACTTAGCTGACTTCTTGTAAATATTTGGCAGTTCACAGCTGTCAGAATTGCAGGCACTGGAAGCACTGCTGCATTTCATTAATAAAAATGCTCTGGAGAACTTGGTGCCTCTGGAAGATGTTGCAACACTTTGTGCTTACTGTTACTATCACAGCACACAGACCCTCGCTGAAGTGCTGCGAGTGTGATGCAGGAATGAACTGTTCTTTCAAAAGGTTTCTTTATTGATTTCTAGTCTGTAGCTCTAAGACAATGATTCATTAATATGAAGAGTTTTCTTTTTGTCTTTATTTTTAATAGTGTGTCTGTTAGGAATAGAAAAAAACCTACCTTCTAGTCTATTTAAAAGTGCATTTTGCATTTGTAAACCTAGCTTGTTCCAAGCTTGATCTTAATTTAACACCCCCTTCTTTTTGAAATAGATTTAAACAAACAAAAATAACCACAGCAATAAACTTGTTTCCTTTATGCCTCTGGTTACAAATGAAACTATTTAATATGCTCCTGTTGCACCTGCACTACTTGAAGTGCTTGCCCATGAGAAAATCTCTAGTTTAGTTCCCACGCTGGGTGTTAAAAGTTTTGGTTCCCGTTTGTTTCAGCGCAGACTTAGATGTGTGTTCTTTAGGTACGATATAGTGCTATGTGTGCTGAAAAAAGTATCAGTTTTTCTATTTTAGTCAGGTGAAAATAGGTGTGACCTAGTCTAGGTGAGCCTGCTCTGGCAGGGGGGTTGGACTTGATGATCTTTCAAGGTCCCTTGCAACCCCTAACATTCTGTGATTCTGTGAAAACTGGGAGAATACTGTAAGTAATATGTATGTTTTCAAAGCTACCTTATCATACTTATAGTATGGGACCATACTCTATTTTCTTATTGTCATTTTTCATTAAACACTGTCCTGCTATCTAGTAGGCCAGATTATCACAAGGGTTCAGCCCTCCTACGAGCACTTTCATCTATAGTTTCAAGAGGGTGTACTAACTAGCTGAACATTTTGGTATTTACATGGTGTAATGACTTTAATCAGTTGGCTTGAACGCACTTTGTGTAAGTAAATCATGAAGATTTGCATAAATTATTTAACAATTACTGTAATTTAGATTGAGAGTTCAACAAGATTGGGAATTTTCTGCCACTTAGGAGAGTATTATCTCTTACGACTTCTTGATTTGTTAGTATCCAGGCTTTTCTTTGTCCTGTTCTTCAAAAACAAAACCCAAAAAGTGGAGAGGAGTGAAAATCAAGTTACCAAAACTCTTTTGGTTCTGAAGCCCTCCTGACTGAGCTCGAAGGGTGGGACCATGGACTCTTATTTCATAACTGAAAGTGTGGCTGATTCCTGTGCCGTGCAGCGGCTGAACAGGAGCTGATGAAATGTGAAACTGAAATATCCTTGGTAGCAGATGCTTTGCTATTATAGAAGGGGACAAAACCTTGTAGAAGTTCTAGGAGATTTCACATGATTTTTCAGTGATTGATTTGCTTAGTTTTAAAAATAATTTCTCCATCTTAAAAAAAAAAAGCTTCTGAAATAGAACGTTCTTAGGCTCTTTTTTATTGCAGATGGTACTCTCATGCATTTCTGGCTTTTGGAACTTGAGAGCTGAAAAATTGCAATATACCCTGCTTTGCTTCTCATCGTGTTCTTGGAAGTTTAAAATACATTTCATTACTGAGCTGTAGAACACGCAGAAAGTAGCACTTGAAATGTTATCTTCAAGAAGACCATTTGCTTGGCTTGTAACACATCACACCGCAATGGTACGCGGTTACTTGTTCCCTTTATTTGGATGTTATTGGAGAAGAGATGCATGTCAGGTTACTGAAGTAAATACAGCAGAATAGGAGCTCGTAAAATTGAGTTTATACCCTGAAACAAATCCCCCAGAGCAGTGCCTCTGTGTATTATCACTTCAGCAGGCCCATCTGCTGGCATTTGAGTGAAGCTTGGCAGGATGAGCCAGGGAAGAAACCTCCTTTGCTTTCTCTTTAAGGGCTTTGGCAATTTGTTAATAAAAACTTGGTTAATTTTTGTAGAGCAACTGTTTTGGAGCTGGGAGGTCTTGCCTGTCTGTTCGGGAGGGGGTTTGGCACACTGGAGGAAACTTCTTGACAGCTTCCAGAGCATGTACTATCGTGATACAGGTCTTGGTAGATGACAGGGACTAACTTCTGTATCTTTGGCTACCACCTGCTCCCTTGAGAAGCAGAAAGAAAACACATAGTTGACCTTCTGAAGCTTATTTTTTGTTGAAATTATAAAGCCACCTCTCCTACCTCCAGGTCTATGTTCAGAAGCAAGAATGAGTCAACTGGTATTCTTCAAGTAACATCCAAAGACATCAGTCTCTGTCTTTGTTTTTTGTACTTTATGAAATCTGTCTCAACATTTGCGCCTCTAAGTATTGCCAATCAGAAATCCAGCAAATAGCTTGGTTTCCTGTAAGCAATACTTCTATAAAAGTTGTCTTGAATTGAGAAAAACTGGACTAAATCAGGAAACTTTCGTCTTGCCTATGTTGTGGTTTTCTCTTCAGCAAATGCTCTCATGCCTGTATTGGTAAGCTTTTTTAGATTTCCTTTCTTCTTAGATTCTTGCAACTTCATGAAATTGCTGTCAGAGCAAAGCAGAATGGTATTCAAGGTTACATCTGTTCCACATCCATAGTTACCGATAGGAACTGAAACCAGGACATGTAGGGAAAAAGCAAATTAAAGGAGTCGGTGACATTCATTTGAAAAGGAGTGAATTGGTGAATTCTCTAGCCCGGCAGTTACAAGGACAGGGATTAGCGGCTTGGAGCTGGCAACTGTGTTATCAGTAAATCTTAGTAAAATCGTTCTGTGTTTGCTTATCAACTCTGTAGCACTGAATGGTGTGTTTGCTCAAACTGGTTTTAACTTTTTGTATTGTAGCCATCAGTGAAGTTGCTGGTATTTGAAAGCCAGAGCCTGGTCTTTTATTCTTTAGATCAGAGATAGGCTTTGCTTCTGACTTTTTAAGAGCTCAAATTTTGGCTTTTTTGATTGCTTTCTTCATGCCCCCCCAAAAAGTTTCACGTTTTGGCATAGAAACAGGAAAACACCTGGATACTTTGAAATAGTGATTTCAATCCACTGAAGTCAATTGTTCTTGCAATGAACCTGACCATTAGATAGATGTTAGTTACCTTATTTATGGACAATACACAGTGTATGAGGATATTTCGGTTGTAAAACTTTGTGCTGTGGAAGCAGTAATGCCACAATTGAGATGTGCGTTGAGAGATGTGCGTTACCTTCTTGCAGTGAATAAGTTGGTAATGTGTAATTTATAGGTTTGTGATGTTTTCAATCTTTTTTTTTTTAAATGGTGGAGATCAGTAAATTGCTTTTTAATGTGTAACAGGTTATTGAAAACCTTCTTTACTTAACCAAGTGCCCAGGTCTTGATTTAAATTCCAGTGAACTTTGCTTTTAAGTTGGAAAGATCCGAGTACTGCTTTCTTGGCACACTTGTTTGCTCTGTGCCCTATCCCCTACAAGTTCATAGCTAAAGGTACCCGACCTTGTCCAAAGGGAGAAGCTAGAGGAGTAACAGCCCTAAAATGGGTGGTGCTGACGAGGTGCTACATATTTCCCGGTCTGTCTGTGGGGTATGAGTATGGCAGAAGAAATCTGGTTACATCTGCTTTTGGAAGTGACCTGATCTTGGAACTTGTGACTCAATGAGAAGTAATGAAGACTGGATTCACAGCACACAGGGGTCTGCTTTCCTGCTCCGACAGATTCTCTTGCTGGGGAATAGAAGAATGGTACTTGTACTGTGACTTCTGTAGAAACGCAAATCAGCTGCATTTCTAAAGCAGCCGTTCTAAGCCTGCATTGAAATGAAGTACCCTCTTAAGCTTCACTTCTTCAGGGTGCAAAACATCTTTGAAAACTTTTAATAAGTGTTAAGTATTTTATTCTACCATATCTCACCAAAAGGAAGTGTAAGGGAAGGTACTTTAAGGCTGAGAAGGAGGCACAAGGCTTTGGTGATAGAATGTTTTTATTTCCATGAGGCACTCCTGAATTCCTTAGCTCTTCAAATGCTGCATAACAAATGCAGACATCAAAGCTTCAGAAAAGTGAGGGTGTTGAAGTAAACAGCAGTGATAACTCTTGCAAAATCTGATGTTTATTGCAAGTTTTCTCTTGTGTATGTGGGTACAGGATGCTTCGTGGCTGGCCAAAATTGGCTGTGTAATTTCAGGAATGTAAAGCAAATATTTTAAGCCTGATTATGCCAATGTTCAGCTTGAATGGCTGGGTCTTGTAGCATCGTATGTGACTGTTGCCATCCGACATTCAATATTGGTCATAAAAGCTAGGAAGCCAACAACTAAGGCTTTTTGGGAAGTTCATTGTTATGTTCTGTCACTGCTGTGGTTGGATTTTAATGCTTATTTGAGCTAAAGAAAGTGTTTATAATCATATGAATATTAGCTATGTGTGTTGAATGTGTTCCACCTAATTTCACTTAGAGGAAGCCTTACGAATTTGAAATGTGAACACAAACGTTGATATGGGCCAGATTTCTATTTCAAGATCAGACTACCTGAAACAGGCTGAAGGGTATATTAATCTTGAAAATCTCGTGGCATGAGTTTGACACATCTAGAGAAGCTGGATTTGGAAAACATTCTCACCTGTGTCTTTAATTTTAGAGCAACAGCAGCAGTCTTATCTGATGGATGTGTGCAGTTTCTTACCTATCAGTCAAGCTACTGTAATAAAATAATGTTCTTTTTAAAGTAGAGTATCTGTCAAACTATTATTAAAAGCCCTCTATAGGCCAGCAGCACAATGGGAGCAGCTCTGCCTGCAAGACTTGTTTCCAGCATCTTTTAAGAAGATACCAAGAGGCTATTTCTTGGCAGGATAAGATTTATGTTCTGTTTTCAGATACTCTCACATGAAATGATGTTGATTCAAAAAACCCACGGTATTAGCTTTCATACTTACAGCCATCAATTTCTAGTGAGGTAAAATACAACCTATTTTAAAATTGTATCCTTTTAACTGCCAAATGACAAGATAGCCTTTTTAGAATACTTACGTTTCAAAGCTACCGTAAAGTACTCAGAGTAAATTTGATTCTACCTCTTCTGTGAGAAATTACCTGTTTTAGGTTCTGTCTTATTTACATGAAACATCTGTGGGTGGCTGGGGAGATCTGTCTGTAGCCGCTAAGAAAGGAAGCATTCATGATTAGAAGACAGCCAGACAGTAGAAAGTGCAGCTTTTTAGGTCACGTAGTAGTACTGGCAGACAAGCTGAAGGATTAAGGGAGTTCCTTGTAGAGGCTCCCAGTTAGTGTAGTAGTTCTGTAGGCTTTTAAGGATATCGACCTTTGCCTGTGGAAAAATTTGTTTCTGTTGTTAACAGTGGATGAAGAGCATCGTAGCAAATATTGAGTACTGTGAGATGTAGCGTACCTCTAGACCCACTACTGTTGCTTCCTGTCATTTAAAAATAAAACCTGCACGTATACCTTTCCACCTCCAATATATTAGGTTAAACTGTGTAAAGGTCTTTTACATTTATAAAAGGTTCAATCTGTATACGGGCAATCACCGCGGCTCAGTTACACACCATGCCAGGCTGTTCTGCATTACCTTCCTGCTGCATCTGACAGACCATTGCAAGCTGCACAAATTTGACACAGATTTTTGTCAGCCAAGTTAGGGGAGAATACATAACGATGGAAAGTGGGGTTTTATCAGCATTTAAGCTTTATCTGATGTTATCCCTTCATATTTGCTGTTCTGTCTCTGTGTTGGTACTATAACAACTTCAGACTCGGGTTGATTATTCCAATTGGTAGTGTAGAAAACTCAGCTCTTGGAACATCCTTTCTTATTTTGCTGAAATTAATTCTGAGAAAAAACAAGACTTGAGAAAGACGGGCAGTATGAGCAGTAGGAATTTGATGTGCCCTCTGAATCTCTGAAGAGTGCAATTAAAATGGGCATGCTTTGATATCGAGTGGTGTGCTCAGGCAAATTAACTTCTGGAAGTTCTGAGGTGTGGGAAATTAATACAAAATGTTACGCTGGAGGAAACTGCTTCAGAGGGCAGCCTGGCTTCAATAATTCAGATAGCTGTCATAGAAATGGATTTATTTCATATGTACATAAAGTAAATCACAAGTTATGAGGGGTTTGGATTGGCATTCCTCAAATCTATGGATATTTGTTGTTGTTTTAATAACATGAGAACGTAGGGATTGGTGTAAAACTACTTGATAATCAAGTCTATGGAATAAGATAAAGAAAAACAGTAGGTTTGGGGTTTTTTTTCCAGTGTGATGTGTTTGTACTTTCTCTGTATGATAAATCAATTTGAATGTCTGTAAGTGTAAGAATATTAAAATATTTAACCTGTCTTCCCCCTTCAGCTATGCTCCTTGGTGTCCGGCTTGTAAACAGATTGAAACAACATGGGAGAATTTTGGAAAGGAAAGCGAACGTCTAGATATCACAGTGGGAAAGGTGGATGTCACTCAAGAACCAGGTATGATATGAAACACTTTTAATAAAAGGAATTACTCAGTGCGAGTACCACTTAGTATTTGGGAGCGTGCTCTATTTCACTGGGGTACCTGGGATACCAGCCAAGTCAGAAAAGAGGTTTCTAAATCAAAATAGTGTTCTCCACATTTTGTTTCTCCATGTAGTTCGTATCTGTGAGCCTAAGTTTATAAACTCAATTTGAAGGATTAAAGAATTGGGGGAGTGATCTGGCTTAATACTGCATTAGAAGGGCTTATTCTCTATTTTAATCTACTTCGCTGAAAGCTGTTGCCTGTCTCATTCCTCTCTCCTCCAAACTGTCTGCAAAAGAATCTAGTTCTGTAGCCTCCGAGAGGGTGTGGTAACGTTACCACTGGGTGAGCCTGCTTTAATAAGTTCTTAACTGTTTCCATGGTGGTCCTGGTTTAGTGTCTTGTTTAATTGTGCTTTAAAGCACAGGCGTTGTTGTATCCTGATGGTGATGCACCTACGCACATGGGTTTACAAAAAGGGGTTCCTAACTATCCACAGAAGCATGAATGCAATCTTACTTATTCCTTTAGTGACTCCCTTCAAAGCTTTGAATGTGTGTTTGTGTAAGCAATACCAATATTATTTTAAACCTCTGCATCTCTTGGGAATGCTTCATGCTTGTTTTGGCTTTAAGAGGAGAACAGATTTTATCAGTGGTACCAAAAGTCTGCCAGAGTTAGGGAGAGATGTTACTAAAATAAAAAGGCTAAGCTTTACTGACTTTTTTTTTTGCCTTATAAAGCATGTGTACAAAATATGTCCATTTTATTATTTGAAAACAAGCCGAACGAGATAGTTTTACCAAATTAACGGCAGGGAAATGACTTAAACTCTGGTCTCAGAGCAATTTAAGGTCACAAGAAGATGCCAGCTGTTGTAGGCCTTGAGTAGACTAATGTTTTATTAAATGTTTAGAGGTATACAAAAACTCTGATTCCCAAAAGCTGTTGATATGAGGCTCTCCTTTACTGCAGTTATTAATCATTAACAGTTTATTAAACAGATGAGTTTTAATATTGAATGTTTTTGCATAGATATAAACTTAATCAGCTTCTGCACGTTAACGAAGTAGTGCTTACTCTGGAGTTATGGCTGCAAATGGAAATCCATTATAATCCTCTCTTATTTTCTCCCAATTAGGGATTATTTTGCTTATGCAGTGTCCAAATAAAAGGATTTCAATCTTGATTGTGGCATTTGCATGTGACTAACTTAAAAATGCTCTTTCAGAAGTGAGGCTATAAAAATAAAATAATTGAGATGTGGAATTATTCTTCCTGATAAAGAATTTGAACAGAAGTATTGGGACCTGAGCCTCTCAGGTACCTGATACTTTCTTGTGGTCTAAATTTTTCCGAGTGATGCCAGATTCTTAAGACCTTAAATGTGACTTTTAACCAGAGTTTCCTGAAATACTTGAATTTCTCATGTTGCTGAGAGTCTTGTCCTCTGAGGATGTTTGATTTCTGCAAGTCAAAGGACTGACCCGAGGTGAAGAATTTGTACCAAAGGCTGCATAATACACCTACAATATCCCATTCAGCACAAAGCCTGACAACTGTTGCCACTTCTAAAACTGATAAATACTCAAACTGGAAAACAAAGGTATATTACAGATTTAACCTTTGGTGATGACATAACTTTGAATATATATGAGGCTCCTTTGGAAACTCTCCATAATTATGGAGGTATTTTATTGTAGGCTTATACTTCAGCCGGCCTTGCTTTCGGTGTGCTGAACTGCTCTAGCTCCTGGGTTTTTTTGCTTGCACAATGGTACCTTTAATTAGCTTTGGTTATGTAACCCCTTCATCAAATTGGAAGTGGTCAAAGTGCGTTAAATTAGGGGAAAACCGCTAGATGAGCGCAGAGTAGCGTAAAATTGCACTTCCAAAACCTGCAGGAGAAAGTAGCCATTCATGGTGCTTAATTACAGCAGATGCCCCAAGAATAAATCTGCCAGAGCCTTAATGGATTTACAGCATATTTCAGTCACTGGATGTACTAGTCTTAAAGTGCTTATTCTTTCCTCATCTTTCCTATTGAAACAATCAGTGTTTCAAGAGCAAGTAATGGAGGTTCTTCTGGATCTCTAAGTTATCTTTGCAGTGCCTTTCTTAAGCTCCCAATCACAACATTTGCCTGTGATTTAAAGCAAGACTTTCTTGGATCTTCTGTAATATTTAAGTATTTATTGTTTGAAAGCAGCTTTATTTTTAGATGGTAACTCTCTTCTCTGTGGTTTGAGGGGGGAATGTGTGTGTGTGTGCAAATATTGAAGGTTTTTTCCTATTCTTGATTATCTGTCAACTTTATAATGGATGTATGTCAGGCTTTGATTTGCACAGGTGCTGATTTGCACAGAAAATAGCTTTTTGTAGCTGGCTCCCATCAGGTTTTACTGATCTAAGGAGATGCCTTAGATAAGCAACAAACCTCCAACTAAAATTTTGGGGATGCTGAGATGCATTTTGGCCACAGATTTTGTATTTTATAATTTATAGGTTTCATTGTTCATTCTGAGACGGTTAGTACTTGCTCGAGGATAGGCTACTAGTAAGAGATTCAAGCTATTTTTTCTGTTTGCCTGACTAGCATTCGTAAGAACTTCAGAGAGTCTTTCAGTGTTCCCTTGACTTTCTCTGCTCTTAAGCTTATTATGTTCTTTATGGCTCTCCACCTAGTTTTTTCTTGTGCAGCTATACTTCCTGCTTGATGAATTCTCCTGTTACACTTGTGGTTTTGTTTACTTTTTCTCTCCCTGTGCTGGCACAGCTTTTAGCTGGTTTAGAGTCTTCTACCACCTTGCCTCTCATAGAAGTCAAGGCAGAAAGGTTGAAATAAAGGCAACTTCCTTTCTGGAACTTTAAAGATGCTGGCGCTTGGTTTGATTTAAACATCTAAAAAAAACCAACCAAAACAAACCTCAAAACACTGAAACAAAAAAAGCCATCCCAAAACAAAAATGAACAAACAAACCCCACAACCCTTTTTTGCTTCTTCCATAGGGGAATTCACGGTACAAAAACCAGTACTACTAGAATTTTTAAAAATATCTCACTTAATTCCCTGTGGCTCAGCTTTGTCTCTAAAGGCAGAAACTTTCTTGCTACAAGATTCTTCCTTGGCTAACTTCCTGGTGCCAGAAGATGTTTGCTTCATTGAAAGCCAAATAAGGACTTAGTTTCCCAAAAGAAAGAGAACTTTATAAAAGGAACAGTTAAATAACTGATTTATACTTTGTACATTGGTACTTTATATGAATGGCGATTTCTGGCTAGAGGAATGTAGCCCTTGTTAATGGAGTTAGATTGTGTATCTAGGGCTCGATAATCTCTGAAGTCTGCTGGTTTTTTAAATTTATTTCCCAAATAGACTGCGTTAGTAGCACGTTTTTTATTTCTGCAGTGTTTAAGTTGGATGTATTAAATAGTAAATAATATTACTTTGCACTAAGGTGAGTTCTTCCTCTCATGGGTTTTCAGATTGTCAAGAGGTGGTAGCGTCAAGTCACTCTGACTTTTCTCAGATTTGGAAGCAGAGGGGGAGAGAGATGCCTTTACCTGAGAGCTTAGCTAGTTGAGTCGTACAGCCAGCCTGCTTAGGAGACGCCTGGGAGCTTTTTGCTTCACAGCTGACTCTTGCAATGAAGTAATACACTGCGAGATCCTAACTGGCACACGTAATGCGGCAGTGAAGCTGCAAGCACATGCACATATTGCTCTGTAGCAGTACTGAATGCAAGGCCAGAGAACTTCAAACCTCTTCTGCCCCACAAGCTGCTTTATGGTGATTTGGATGATTTTTCTGTCCTATGAGTTGTATTACGTTGTTGATGTCTAGGGTGATACTTATAAAAAGATGGTGATATATTTGCCAGTCAGTGAAACTCTTTCAGTGTGGGGATCAATTCCAGTCAGCCTCTTGAAGCCCTGCTTCAGCCTTTCTTTGTCCTTTCTGCTGCCTTACGTCTGATGCTCAAAATGCTGACAGGACCAGTCCTTCTGGATGGTGCAGAAAATGATTCTCATGGCTTAGATTTGCAAAATTTTACAGAACAGTGAGACATCCCAAGGGTTCTATTTCTTTTTTAATCAGTCTGTTGGCATACCGTTTGTATTTACCTAGAGAGGAATGATGCATGGGAAGGAGGGATAAGAACCTAGAAACACAGAAAACGTTGTCTTGCTAGTCATGCTTTTGAGAGGTGTACGTCTTGCCTCCTACAAGATGTAAGCGTAGACAGGTTGTTCAGTGTACATGGATTATTTGGAAGAAGCAAACAAGCAAATATGAAGATTAATTCAATGACTTGAAGTACCTGACATCTGAAGCGTGCAACTAAAACACTTCAAATCAGCCAGAGGATTAATTAAAATCAGGGGCCAGAGTTTGTTGTCGTTGCTGTCATTGAGAGTGGCCCAAATTTCCAGATGAAACAAAGCTGATCCGGATGAGACTACACAGAGACACAAGCACACAGCGTCCTGGAATACAGGCATATTTGTGTGGCTCTTCTTGGTTGGAGGGGCATGCTGCTGGTCTGCTCAAAAACTTCAGCTGTGTGCAAATATTGCTTGGAGAAACCCACACGAGCAATTACCTTGCAGTAAATGTTCTTCCAGGTCGGTTTCTTTCCTCAATTTGGCAATAGTATTTAATATGTTGCTGTTTGTAGCATTTCTGGAGACAAACTGTTAACCTGTATTTACAAAACAGTGGTACAAGCTATGCAGTCTGCTGCTTTCTAGTCCCCAAATACAGATCTGTAGGTGTTTACAGATAAGTCAGAACGCTGAGAAATTTCACTTTCACTTAACTGTTTGATGTGGTTTTTTTTCTTCTCTTTCTAGGCTTGAGTGGTCGTTTCTTTGTCACAACACTTCCTACCATTTACCAGTAAGTGTGTCATACTAGCAGCAGTTTTCTGTTTCATTGAGTATTCTTCTTCCTGTCCCGTTTGAACAGTGGAATGGAAGATGTAACGAACAATTGGCTTATTTCACTTTTGTCAATATCTGTATCTCAGGGACTCTGTGCACTTAATGAACATAAAGTATGTATTTATAACTTAGGGTGGAAGGTTTCCCTACAGACAATTTTGTACCCTGAAAAAAGCGATGCTTTTTCAGTCTGGAAATGATATTTATTAGCATTTGTAAAAACTAGCGCACGTTTTTCCTTTAGCAATCTGACCATATGTGAGCAGACACACTTGACCTTTTAGAAGCGTCTCTTAAATCTCTCATTTGGGTAGTTGACTGCATCTGTCGTGTGTAAAACAGCAGAGAATTTTTCCACTGTTTGTTATACTGCTTTTGGTACTACTTAGAATTCTTCATCTGACTTGGTACCGATAGGTGGCTGTTGGCTCCTACTTGTCACTTGTTTTAAACTGTAACTCTGAAATACATGGGAAAACGAAGGAATATTGACTTTTTATTTCAGTTCAGGTTATTGTTGGAGCTTTGATTGCATGATAGAGCCCTCATCTGAGGCTTTTTTGTTGTTTAAGTGACTTTACTAAGTTCCCCTATTATCTATACTGCTAAAAACAGATCAGAGAAGATGTTTACTGTATTTCTTGTCCAATAAAATGTCATCCTTTAAATACAGAACCCTTTATTAAGTCACAGTATTGTGAGTTGTGCATATATATATATATACATACACACACTTTTAATTCTGAGTTGTGTCCAAAAAAGTGGTTTGGTTGTTAAGCTCATGTTCTTTGTATTTGCTGTAGCGCAAGTGAATATTTAAGAAAAGTAGCAGTTTTAATAAATAGACAAAGCTCATGCTGTTTAAAAACTGAGATTTTCCATGAAGTACAGTTTGAAAACATTGAAAATGCTTAGGTCTTCAACTCTCGAGTCAAATCTATAACGTACATAGGGTTTTGGATTTATTTGGGTTTTTTTACCATAGGTACAGTTTAATAGATATCTTGTTAATGCCTATTTCTGTTTTTTAGTGCAAATGATGGAGTATTTCGCAGATACCGAGGCTCACGGACTTTGGAAGATCTTCAAGGTTATGTTTTAGAGAGAAAATGGGAAGCTGTGGAGCCTGTAGCAGGATGGAAGTCTCCATCTTCTATAATGTAACACTTTGTTTTTATTAACAAGAAACATGTTTTATTGCTCATTATTCACTAAGGGTGCGATGTCGGCAGCTTAAAGCCAAAAGGTCTGTATTCCCTAGACATGCAGGCTCTGCAGAAGCAAGCTGTATTGGCAGCCTGCTCTCCAGTTTCTCACCTTTTAAAAGCAGTTTATTTTCTGCGTTCACTTTTGTCTGTGCCTGCTAAGGCTTGTTTGTATCCTTCTTGAAAATATATGAAGAAAAAGAAGTACAGCCACTGAGCATTACGTAACTGGCCTTTTCAATATCTGCTGAGTACAGGAATTGAATGCACGTTTATGGAGATTAGAATTCATTACTGCTGGCTGCTTGGGGCAGGCAGCCTTCAGCTTTGAGGATTCCTTGTTTGTTTACAAGGAAGTCTTTTGTCCTCCTTTGGACTAGGAAACAGTGTAGTGCTTACATGGTAAAACCAAATTTGTTTTCAGAGCGTTGGATTTGCTTTGAAATAGCCTAGAATACTTGTGTTATATTATATGAGCCAAAGATGCGATTGGCCTGCATTTCGTTCTGGCTAAAGCTATTGTGTGCAAATGTATGTCAAAGATCTAGGAGTGTCCTTATTTTTCACCTGTAGGATATTTAGTAATGGGGAGAGGAGCTACAGGGCTTCGTGCTGCTGTGAGTGGGGAAAAAGCGATTACAGCTGCACAGGGTTAACTCCTGTCTGTCTTAGAACCTGTTCCTTCCACTTTTTTTTTTCTAGGATGCATGGCATGGCAGGGCTGTTTCACTTCTCTGGATGGATCAGAGTAAGTAACTATGTGGTAGTGTTTTGCATACCCCCTTTTTATGCTTTTATTCAAAGCATAAAAATCTGTTTAGAAGTCAAAACCTGACTGAATATTTTTATTATCATTTTACGAGAGTTAAATTTTCCTTACATTTATTGAATATTGAGTGTATAGTATCTTTGCACTATAAATTTTGCAGTACTAATAGGCTATACCAAAAATGGCAGTTTGATTGTAAAGATGATCAATACTGAACATAGTTTTCTTATTATCTTGGTTTAGTTAAAATGTTCTGTCAAAGTGTGCTAACAGGATAAAATACTTTTTTGAGAGCTGCTGCAAAAATGGTTGTAAACATCAGGAATATGTTTAGCATCTACCAGGTTCTCTCACTTAATATTCCTAAAAGTTTCTACCCAGGTTCATTTTCAGAGCTGTAAATCGTACTTTGTTTGCATCGGGTGTATCATACAGCAGAAGAGAGGGCCATGATTTTAGTTTTTAGTACTCATTTCTGCATCTGGATTTCAAACCGTCAACGCCATTCGCACAGGAACACAACAAATTTCGAGTGATTATCAGAAGTAAAGGAGGAGTTCTTAGTGTGCACTGAAGTATGATTTGAACTTAAATATTTCTAGACCCTTTCATTTGGGAGCTATCAAAGTTTTTCCCGTAGCATGCAGATACTGAGAATTCTCAGACCTTTCCAGTTTTGGTCAGGAAACATTCTTTCTTAAAATCTTCAAGTGCAGCCATGATTGAGAGACTGTGTCTGACTGATTGTAGCAAAAGGTCTTAATATTCTAATGTATGCTACGAGAAATAAATGTAGTAGAGAGTTTGAACGGAGTTTGTCTCCTTTCCAGTAAGCAAGTAATTAACCCAGAATCAAACAAAACTTTCCGTTGTTAGGTTTCCTGTGCAAGCTATCTTTGATTCTTTCTTTCACTGGGTAGTATTAACTTTTTATAGCCTTCTGGCATTTCTCTTCCATGATTGCTGTGTAATGATGTTGTCTCTGTCTAGCTTCCTTCCTGAAAGATTAAATGCTCTGGGAAGAAACCTGCTCTAATTTGCTTTCCTCTTTGATGAATATTTTAGCTGTACGTTTCCTCACTGTTCTTGCTGTGCTGCCCTTGCATAAGCTTTTAATAAATGTTGGAGGCTGTTCAGACATTAAAAAACCAAACCAAAACAAACCTTGGGATTTCTATGTGTAAACTTCTGTAAGTGTTGATTGTGGTTTGTTTTCTAATGGATATACCCTTGGAAGAGATCTAATGTCATAATATACTTCCTGCCAGACTGACTGACTCGATGTGATGCTTGGTTCAGTCAATTGCATTTGTAGGTTTGAATAACAGACTTTAGTTTCAGAGAAATGTTAATTTCCTATTTAGACTATTCTCTTCAAATTTCTAAGTGAAATATGGCATCTCTAATGTCGAGTACTTTAGGAGGACAGAATTGAGCATCCTTTGCTTAAAAAGCCTTTTAATGCGAACATATCTGTAAAGAAAACCAAGATTTAATGGTATCAAAAGAATTACACTATGACATTTAAGAGTGACTAGGGCTTGAGAGGGAAGAGTTTAGTGTAAATATTGTTAAAGATCTTAATTAGTTATCAGTTTATGTAATGGTGATGTCAGTATAAATCGTAAGTAGTGTAAGGTATGATGTTATTTAGTACCTTCTTCTCATTTCCAGCAAATTCATAGCTACCTCACGGGCACTCTTGGAATTCACGTCTGGATTTCTTATGCAATCTTCATCTTGGCTACCTTACTGATTGGCCTGGTGCAGGGTTTGGTAAGAGAGCATATTACTTTCTTTTTCTCGGTTACGTAGAACTTCTGCTTTGCATTAACTTGTATGAATGTCACTGGTAAGGTACTTCAGCATATCTCATTTGTGTCTCTTCTCCCTGGTATCCAGTGATTAGGACACATGGGAGTGGTTCAAAGCTGCACCAGGGGAGGTTCAGATTGGACATCAGGAAGCATTGCTTTACCGAGAGGGCATCAAACACTGGAACAGGCTTCCTAGAGAGGTGGTCAATGCTCCAAGCCTGCCAGTGTTTAAGAGGCATTTAGACAATGCTGTTAAATATTTTTTTTAAAGGCTTTGAAGATTTGGTGGTTTAATTTATTTACTCTAGTCTAGGCTATAGCTTTGTGGTTACAGCTTGGTCTTAATAAAATATGACTCAACTTCTTTCTCCCCTGTGGTCTTCTGGTTTGGGTTCTTCTTAGTAATAGAAAAAACTGATCTCTCTTATTACTAATGAGAACTGATGCATTCATTTATCAATCTCCAAAAGATCAGGAAGGTTATTCAAACCAACCTGTTAGGTGCGTGTGTGACTCACACAGACCATGTCCTGAGCCCTGTGTTACTTCATCAGTGGAAGCAGTTCAAAGTAGCTTTACCTGTGGAGCGAGCTGGGATTATTTCCTCTCAGAATATTTGAGTGATGTGGCTCTGTGACCTCTCAAATATCAATATTAAATTAAAAACCGAGCTGGAAAAGGAGATATAGATGGGAAGAGAAGTTGTTCCAGATTGCTTGCTTGGTCCACATGTGTCATCTGCAACTGCAAAGACAGTTTAAAACCGTTACGCTGATAACTGGTTTCACCAGCTACTAATCCCTATTCTGTGGAGAAAGTGTGAAGGTTGTTTCTGGCCCTTGGATCTCTGCACGTCAGCCCACATGTCAGTGAAATAAAGAAAAAATGCTCAAGTATGTTTCTCAGCAGCACAGGGAAGTGATTTCAAAGCAGTGCATATTTAGGCAAGACCCCATTTTTATACATAATACGTGTAGAACACTGGTATACATGAGCAAATGCCTTTCCTGATGCAATTCAAACAGCTGCATTTTTCTAGATGGTAGATTTTCATCACCAAATGAGTGCAAATCAGGTTAGTGTAACTAGAGCAAACGATTATTTTAAAGAACCTTTAATGATTATTTTAAAGAACCTTTCCTTCACTAAAAGACAATACTGAAAAAGCTGAAAAATATAAAGCTAATCTCTCAACATTTTCTAAAAAGCTTTTCAATGATTGAAATGTATTTCTTTAATGTGGTATCTGTCTCTTCTTTCCTTTGCATTACTCTTTCTATGTGACAGAGACACAAGTACCTTCTTTGCCTTTTGATTTTATCTGTTCTGCACTAGGCTGCTTTAAATAAGCACAAAAAGTGGATGTGCACATCATGTGTTGGGGAGCCAGGGGTAGGAATGGAGTAACATCCCAGAATACAGAAAATCTTGACCAAGATTGTCTCTGAAGTTTCAAAAAATTACAAATCCTCAACTGTGTTCTGGTCCTCTACTTAGGTCCTACACTTAGGAAAGTAGGAGGCAGAAAATTTGTAGTAGAAAATGGAGAATGTTAATTGGTATACACTGAGAACACTTTTTTTTTTCATGTTTTTATTTGGCTCTTCTCTATGAGCAAGATAATCTAGTTTTCTAAATTTCATTGTATGTCTATCCAAAAAATGAGTAAGTCAGTACTTAATAGCGCAGGGTCTGCTGGGATGGTTAGCTAATAAATGCCTTTTTTTCCCTTGATACAGATCCTGGTTTTGATTTCAGACTGCCTTTGCCCATCCAAGTCAAGATACAGTGCTGAAACATCTGGTGAGAACTCCTAAGTGACTGAGACACTGTAGGTTTAAATGAAAACTCATAGGAGGGAGGGCAATACACTGTCAAGAAGTTAGATGTGAATCAATAACCCAGGTATTCATTTCAGTCACACTGACAAAGATTGATATGTAGGGCTTTAAAATCCTCATGACAAAGCATCCACCTGAAGAATAGCAAAGCAGACAAAAAACCACCCATAGCAGCGATTTGTTCTAGCTTCCACTGCTGAGAAGAGGGTCATTTCAAAATGAGGAGGCCTTGAAGAAAGATACTGAGGTTTGTGTATTTTATGCAGGTGCACGTTAGCTAGACCTGCTGCTTAAATATAGGAAGGAATTTGCTTTGGTGGGATGCTTCCACATCCTAATACACTATATATATTGCTTTAGGAGATGCAATATTCTGAACCTGTAACATTATCTATGTAATTTGTGGTTGGGGAAAGGAGGAGACAGAGGACATGAAATAAATTTAGAGACTGCGGGTGTGGGGATGGGTGTTGCATGTCCTTCAAATAGAGGAAGAAAACGTACATCTTCCTGATCCTTAGCGAGAGGGCTTCTGAATAGTGCTCTGCTCCCTGGGAACACGGGAGGCAAAAACTTGCACACAAAATAAAGTCTCTCGCCAGTGCCAGATGTGTGTTAAGCTCCAGAAAACCTTTTGGTATGTTTGTGCTATTGAAAAGATCATCCCATACAAGTTTTCAATGATAATGTTTGTGAATGTTTCAGAATACGTGGTGATGTAATTTTAAAAGATTCTGTTCTGAGGTTCAGTCTAACTTCAGTATTTGAAACTGTTTTGTTTAGAAGAAGCGATTACAAAGGATAACGCGGAGAATGCAGCATTAGAAGAACCAGAAGAGGCTGCAGAGCTTTCCGCAGATGATGCGGAAGAGACTGCAGATGTAAAAGATCTCTCCGATGGAGAAGAGGCAGCAAATTCAAGTGCTGATGACTCAGAGGAGGATTTAGCACTTGGAAAAGAATCAGGGGAAGAAGAAATGGAAGACTTGAGTGAACAACCTTTAGCTGAATCAGAGACTGAGAGCTCAGTAAGACAGCGTAAAAGTCAGGTGGCTGATAATGGACTATAGTTTTGGTTTGGTTTTTTTTTTTCAGGGGTGTATTTTATACACTTGGACCAAAGAAGTATCAGACCCTGGGTCTGAAGCCGAAGCTTACACTCGATTTGTCATTTGTGTTTACGCAAAACCTCTGCTCGGTCAGCAGGCTTCTCTTTTTTAAGCTAATACTTGCTTACTTTTGTTTTATAAGCACATATGCTGTGTGTTGTGTAACTTTAGCCATGACAATCAAAGTAAGTGTATCTAAGTCTTCTAGGAGAAAAAGGGTGTAACAGCCTCACCAGCTGTAAAATGATCATCTGTTCTTGTGTTCCTTCAAGTAGTGACCTAAGCAAGACCAGGACTTTTAACTCTTTCCAGTAGCTTGGTAGGATTGTGACTTTTCTCTCTGAATTTTTCTTCTTTCTAAATGCCACAGAAGCACCAGGTAAGTGATGCAGTAGCGAAAGAAGGCACCTTACTAGTCTTCTATTAAACATGTTGTGTACAATGGGTTGATTTCGATCACTTTCAACTGAAGCACCTTTCTCTTTCATTTTTATTAATGTTTGTTTTGAAATTTTGTCCTACAGTACACTCCCAGACTTTTCAGTTTTGGTGATTTGGAGGCATGCTGCAGCAGCTCAAGCTTGGCAGCTGAGCTTGTTCTGACCCACAGAGTTTGAGTAATTGAAAACCTCAGGGCGAGGAAGAATGGCAGCTAAATGTTTCAAATATATTTGAATTTTTAAAAGGTTTAAAGGAAGTTGTTTTGGTCAGGGGGGATTTTTGCCAAAGCATAATTTTTTTTTTAATTTTTTTTTTCTTCCCCTTCAAGAGATTGTAGCAAGAAATATCCACTTTGCAGTCAGTAAGTTGTATATTTCTTGGCAATACCAGCTTGTATTCAGCCAACTTGGAATACTTTTGGCAGAAGCCAGACTGCTTTAGTAACGTTAACTGAAGAGGCACTTAGGTTTTGCCTTTGATCACTTTTCTGCTTTTTGTCACTGGATTTGTCATGTTAGGCGAAGGGAGGCACAGGTGGGTGGTGGGGAGAAGCTGTGGGTTTTGCTGCTTACATCAAGATAGATGTCTGTCTTTTGAACTGTGTACAGTGAAAATGGCTTGACAGGTAGACAATGTCAGGTGTGCTTAGAAGACTTAAGTCAAAGATATCAGTATTTTCATCCTTTGACTTGGTTAATACATAAGGCTTTTTTTTTGATAAGGATACCTACAGTGAGATCCTGTATGTTCCTATTCTGTTGCTGTGTGATCATGTGCATACAATGTGTCTTAATCTTGGGGTTTTTATATATCTATATATTGCATAAACCTTGCTAACGGGCATGAATTTCATCTTGTTCTCAGAGTAATCAGATGAAATAATCTCTCATTAGAAGAGAGAAGTTGCAAGTGCAAAATGCTGGTTTCCTTTGAGACTGAGATTAATAGGGTCAATTTGCGTTGAAAGTTTGCTTGTTTTCTTTTTTTGAATTTAACTGCTCAGAAAGAGCATATCTATTAAGAAAGCTTAACTTTTCCTGTCTGCATCCTGTTACATATTGTCTTGGAAGTATTTGGTAGAAACTTTGCATCTGTCTGTTACAACTGTGTAAAGAACAAAATTACACCGAGTATATTGAACAGGAATTTTTTAAAAATTTCTCAGTCTGGAGCTTGAACATGTAAAGATGCTTTCACATGTGAAAACATACAGCTGGTAATATATATATACATTGCACTATAATGAGAATATAATGTGTTATTTGGGCATGGTCCCATGTAACTGAGCAATTGTAGAAGGTTACAGACAGCAGAACTCCATAGCTGTTGAGGTACATAGCAGCTTTTTTTAAAAAAAATAAAAGAATCCAACCCCAAACTCACGTTAAGCTTTTATTTGCAAAAATTAAGAATACTCTGTGGCCGTTGTAGTCTGGAGGGAAGAACTGTGCACATAAAAGCTCAGAGGATGGATTTGTTGTTCCCATTACGTATTTGGTTTTTTTAATATCTTTTTTATTTATCTGTGCATCAGAAGCTCATAAAAGTCTAAAAGAAAAACAAGACTTTAATGATGTTCCGTGAGAGAAGCAGGACTTGGTGCATGTAGTCAGCTGCATGAACTCTCGTAAGATTAGAGAGAACCCCTCGGTCACGGATCCAAAACTGCCAGACACGGAACAATCAGTGGGACTGTATCGAGCACAGATTGAGGGCAGTGGTGACTTTGTGTACCAAAGAGGGTCTCCGTGTGTAGGAGGGAACACGTCAATATTAAATGTAATTCAATTTCTCTTCGCTTTGGTAATATCACATAGCCAGTCATCTAATATCCTCTTCAGCTGTTTAAAGAGGTTTTGATTTTAAAAGTTACAGAACATCCTCGTACTTCACAGTGGCTTTGTTGTATGCTGTTGGGAATATGAAGTATTAAAATGTCAAGTGTATGCCTTTCACCGCTCAAGACGAGGGATTTGGGCTTTTTGAATGTTTAGACAAGGTATTCTCACAAGAGTGGTTTCTTTTACAAAATAAACCACAAAAAAGCCACAGGTGACACTTTGTCCTACAAGATACGTGGCCTATGAGAGGCTCTAAGAACGATCAGAAGCTCCTTTGTGTGTGTGCCTCTGTTTTACATTTCCTCTGGTTTTGCGTGTCACTGTTAAGTTTGGATTATTTAAAATGAAGATAGTATTTTCCATCCTGATAGAACTGACTGCAAGATCACTCTCTGAGCAGGGCTTAAATAAGCAGGCAGCAGGTGACAGCCATTCATTTCTTCACAGATCTGTCTCGTGAATCTGGAAATGAGCTATAACAGGCTTCTGAAGGACTCTTGAAGATAGTACGTATGTCACTGCTCCTGCCTTTTCCTTAATAAAGTGGAGAATATTAATGCAAACCTGGGTTTGACTGGATTTGACATGTACCGGGGTATCTTATTACAAAGATCCCTAAATTATTAAGACTTGAGAAAAGCAGGTGCTGTGCAACCATGGATATCTCCGACTTATTTTTCCTACAGATGTAAAACTGTTGCAGCATGATACTGGAAATACTCAACGCTGACAAATGTTTATCTAGCAAGCACTGTAAAGGCTAAATCGGTGTTTAACAAAAGGCTGCTAGCCCTGCAGTCAAAGTGTAGTATTAATGAACTCTCCAAAATCAGGGTTTTTTTCCACAGAAGCACATTTTAATTGAATCATGCAAGTATTGTACTAATTAAGACTAATACAACAGTATTAAAGTTGTTGTGTTCCCAAAAAAAAAGTTGATATCAGCCTTTCATGCAATCTGAGTGTTGTGATTAATTTATTTTTAAAAAGGAACTTGTTCTTGCAACCTCAGTGTGGACAAAATGTCCTTGGAGGAGCAGCTGCTGACTGCTCAGAATGGTTTGATTAAGGATAGGCCTGTGAGGCTTGTGAAATAGAGCTGCGTGTCAGAAAGGACTCGAGAGTTTTGCCAACCAATTTACATTTCAAATGCCGCTCTGAAAACCAGTTGCTGATGGATCTAAAGGGGAATGTGTAAAAGCAAGTAATTAAAAAAAAAAAATCCAGTGTGGTGCTCTTTTTAGAGAGGCTGGAAATACAGTATTTAAAACCTCCTGTCCTCGAGATTTGTGTGAAACTTGGACGTGTGTCTCGGAATACTCTGTATGTGCTGCACCCGTGCTGGGTAGCACTTGTGGTGTGGGCTTTCTTCACAGAAATGTTATACAGGATTGTGTTGTATCTGAAATTGCAAATTTATACAAGGGGTATTTTACTGAAATTCCACATAAAATTTTGTATTTATGTTCTTAGTGTATTTCGTTTTCATTCTTTCCATGTCTAGATGGCTCATCTGTCTAATGATGAAAAGATTTTTTTCAAATACTGATCTTGCAGTTAATAAGCAAGGTGAAGGTTCCTTGAACTCTTTAAACCAAACCTGTACACTAATGAACTGCTTCCTTCTTACGTGAGGGGAAGAATGCCTGGAAGAAGCATACCCAGACTGAGGGTTTCACTGTAGTGATGCCCTTGAAGGTATAAGATGCAGCTGGGGCTCCAATCCAGGCTGCTGGATAAAAGGGTGTCACTGTGAACCCCTGAGGCTTCACCTCTGTGCCTCTGTTAGGTTGGGGTGTTCTCCCCCCCTGAGAAATCTGCTAACTCAGCAAATCATGTGCCAGCTCTGGCTGGGAGTTGGAGCTCAGCAGTACCCTTCTCCCTGCGGATGTGGTCAGAAAGAGATGTGCACGTCTGGTTGTACTTCGCAGCAAGTGGTTGTTCCTGAAGTAGTAGGCCAGGTGTGCTGGAGGGAGAAGCGACTGCCAGGAATCATCGCTGCCACATATTGGGATGACGTGAACAACGGGATCCACACTCTTGAGGTGAGTTTCCTGAACTGCTGCGTGGATTGGGTGACTTGCCAGTCCCTTTGGTTTTCTTCTTTTCCATGGCATTGATTTCTTCATGTGAAGTTGAAGGGGGAACGGTATCAAATGAAGCCTTTGTGAGCCTTCTGGTTTACTGTTTAATCAGCTGCTTCTTGTTCTGTCTCACGATGTGAGAATATGAAGCTTGTCCCATGAAAAGAGGTAGGTGGAATATTGCAGGCAAAATCGGGTCGGGTTTTGAAAATCACTTTTAAGCAATCAGACAAACACAAGCTCTATTTTATAGAAGAAACATGAAGATAACTGATGGCTGTACTGGAGCTGTAGAAAATCTTGAGTTTCTACCTTGGAATTTTGAACCGGACCAGTGGTAACTCCCAGCTCTGGCAGTGTAGCTGCTGAGTAGGGCGAGCCTCCTCCTACGCGTTTATCACATCAAAAAGGAGAAGCTGCGTGGCTTTGCAGCAGGTCCTTTGGCTGCTGTGTGGTAGTGGGAAGGGAACGGGTTGCAGAGAGAATGCCAGGATGCTTGGCTGTGAAGGGCTGCCCAGGCTGAGGAGACAGGGCACGTACATTGTGATGCTTTGGCAGCTCTTCCCAGGAGCTCCTGCCTTTGCTCCGATTTTCTGCTTGTCCTTCCACTCCTAACCTGTCACACACCAGTGGTTCATTTGGAAACTCGCTTGCCAGGGAACAGTCTGCTGGTACCTTTCTTTCATTCCCTCCAGAGGGGAAAAAGTGCTTTGTTTAAATAAAGACTGTGGTGCCTATGTTTAACCAAATATCTATTTCTTTCCCAGTAGAAAAAACCTCGGTGTTCTGCGTTCATTTTGTTTTACTGAGGAGAAAGAAAAGGTCTTATTTAAACATAGAGAGGACAAATGGGGAATTTAGTAATCAAATATTTTCATTTAAATTTCGATTTCATAGGAATTCCTATTTTATAGGGAAAAGCCTTTTCTCTTGGCTCGTTAGAATTTCTCAGACCCTGCTAGTAGTTTGTACTTTTAAATCACTTAATTCTGCTGTGTGAGAGCTGCACATAGATGCTGCCAATTGTCTTGCCACAGGCTGTGCCAGCAGCTCTCACACAGAGGATGCAGAAATGATCATGGTTGGAGTGTTTGACCATCAGCCTTGCGTAAAGGACATGAAAAGATCATGCTGGATAAAGGCACTTTTTATGTTGGTTATTGCTAAAGTTTCACAGAGAACCTCTTTGTAGATCTCTCCTGGGTTGTTCTTATTGTACTCAAAGTCATCCAGATCATCCTAGGAGAGCTGGTCCTCTGTTTGATGGTCTAGTCTTACTCCACCTCAGTGGTCCTCAGATTTCCCAACACACGTTCAGGGGCTTTTTAGGGCTACCTGCTCGCCATCTGTGCTGAATGGCCAAGAAACTGTCCTCATCGCTGCAACAGGTCCATCTTTTTTGTCTTGGTCTCCTGCTGAAATAGCAAATTGCTGATGGAAAAGAAAAGCCACAAATATTTTCTGTTGATTCTTCTGACCGACTTGGAGGGGCCAAAGTAGATTGGTTCAGTCTGAGTGATGTGAGATACTGAAACCTCTGCCCAACCTGTAAATAGGTGTTTTCTGACTTTGTGGAGAAATTCACAGATGTTCATGGGCAATTTGGAACTCAAAATAATCATTTACTTATGTAAGTTATTTGATGAAACAGTTTTGCAGAGCAGCCTTGAGAAATAGGTAGTCACGGGGACATTGCAGTATTTGAATTATACGCTGCAGTTACCTTTTCCAGTTAATCTTTACTGCCGTTAACTGCGGTGAGAAAATCCCAGCTGCTGACTCATCCCTATGGAAGCTTTTGCGTGTTGAAGGAGACCATCAACGTTGCTTCTGATCCTGCAGTAGGACTTGGTGGTTTGAAGTGCTGTGTAGCGTTTCTCCCTCTCTAACCAACATGCGTAAGGACAAGCATGGTATGACATTTCTTAGAGTGCTTTTTCAGCTTTTTATTGGAGCACTTTGCAAGCCAGAAGTGGTATCCCTCACATCCCCTTGTGAGGGTTTTCTCCTGGAAAGTGTGGTACCTCTTTTTGAACTGAAGTGCAAAGCTTCCTCTGCAGAGCCTGGTTCAGCTGAGCTCTGGTTACATGTCACCATTCTCAGTTGGTAATTCTCCGGTGACTTGCCAAAGGAACAAGTGAGAAGCAGTAGATCTAGGAGAGGATGTTAATGCTACCCTGATTGTGTTGGTGGTGGGTTTTGGTGGTTTTTTTCCCTCGCCCCTAATCGCATCTGAATGTTTCGATTAAATTGCACACTGACTTTTCTCAGTGAGGTCTGTTGCAGCTGCTTGGGCGAACTCTTTGCTGTTAGGTCAGATGCTGTTCTTTTGCTTCAAGGTGAAAGTTCAGACAGCGGATGTGTCATTAAGCCCCTGGAGGAAACCTCTCATCCAGAGAGACTAACATGAGGAGCCAGTTTCTTGGAGGGAAGCTGTGTCAGAGCCGGTCTGTATGTTGGTGGAGAGATATTGGCTGTGCTCTCCTAAGGATTATGCCCGTAAGAGGCCACGTGGTCCTAGATCAGCAGCAGATTAAACTTGTTTTGCTTCCTTAGTGTTGATATGAGCACCTTCTACCACACCCCAGCTCATAAACTGGCCAGCAGTGTGAAGGAGGGGGTGGTCTTGCTGGAGTAGAAGAGTTTCCAGCTCCTGGTGAACTCCTGAGGTCATCTGGGTGGCAGGAAGAAGACAGTGGCCCCAGCTGGGCTTTGGTGTGTGGTTGGCCTGTTTAGGGGCATCCATAAAGAGTGGCATGGGGGCAACATTGTGATGGGGAAGGGAAGAGGAACTTTTATCTCGAGTGGCAAATAACAACCAGTAATGTAAATTACTTCCTTGTGTCAATGTGGAAAGTGAACATTTAAGTGGAGAGAGAGAGAAAGATCAAGGTGGGAAGTGTTTTGAAGAGCTTAACTCTTTTTAAAGTGAATATAGATGTTATAAAAGGGGATGCGAAGGAAACTGGTGGTGAAACGGTATTGTTACCTTCAGCATTTTTTGTGCAACTTTCCAATGTTAAAAGCTTTTGAATTCATTAAGGTTGAATCCAGCTGCACACACCAAAATATTTAGCTGTTGTGCAGTGCTTTCTGTCTCATGCTCCAGGAGAAATACCTGTTTTTAGCAGAGGCGATGCAAACTTTAAATAAATGAAAGCAGACATGTGCCCAGTTTTGTGCTGGGAGCGCAGAGAAATGTCAATGTTAAGCCAGTTTGCATTTAAATTGTATCTGACACTGATGTGCGATAAATGTCTCATGGTGTAATCACGTGTATATCGATATTCACGTCCAGTACTTCCTCCCATGAATATTCTGACCGGCTGGAAAAATGACCCTGTACAACTTAATCTGAGATGCCTTCACCTGGTAAAGCAGTTGGAGAAATTGCTGCAAATCTCTTGGTGCCATCGTTCCCTTAAAGTGATTCCTGAGACTGAGCTTGCAGCTGGCACCATCCGAGCTTCCTGCCTCGGGCCCTGAGAGATCCCTCCAAAGATATTTGACAGTCTCCTCTGAATCTTAAGCATGTTCCTCACTTATTTATAAACCAGCAGCAAATGTGCAGGGCCAGAAAGCTGAATTACTTACACATATAATACACTTGTAAGTTTTCCCTGTCAAACAAATACTGTATACCTGTTGCAAACGGTGTATTTTGGCTAAATTTTAAGATTCAATCAATCAAGAAATCTTAACAGAGACTGTTATACTCTGGATCAGCATTATCTCTTTGATAAGCTGGTTTTATTTCCAGCATTTGACTTGGCAGCATTTCAAGAGCTCTCTGGGTTGTGGAATTACCTTAAAATGAGGAGCCATTTGCCTGAGGATGTGTTAGATGCCCAAGCTGCCTGGCAGCTGGGTCCCCGCAACTTGACTCCATATCCAGGCTTTTAATGGAAATAACTGGAAACTCACTTGTTTCAGGTGTTGTCCTAAATGTCCAGGCTGGAACCTGCTCTTATAAATCATATAAATCAAGATTTTGCTTTCTGGGCAGCAACAGTATCTTTCTTGTTTCAGTCTTCTGGATGTTTAGGATAATAAAGACATACACAAGAGACTGCTACATCCCTGTTATTGCAGGTTTAAGTTGTGCTGCACCTACTTATTTCTTTCCTTGCTGTTTAATTTTCTTTTTGCCGTATTTTTTTCCATTATGTTCTAGGTTGGCCTTGACCCCATGAAATAGAATGTGGTGCTGAAGTCCAATGTGGCACAACAACTTGGTGTAATGTTGTTTTCTTTTTGGTTTGTGGGTAAGTTGAATCCTGAATTAATGATTTACAGACAAAAATACATTGCTTAAAAGAGAGGGAAGTAGGAATAAGCTAACCCTGTGATATCTACAAACATGTCTGGAAAACCAGTTTGCGTTGCTGATTTTGAGGAGCATGCTAAAAAATTTCTCCCCAAATCCGTGTACGATTATTACCGGTCCGGAGCAGATGACCAGGAAACTCTCGCGGACAATGTAGCAGCATTTTCTAGGTAGGAGGATTATTTAAGGCTGAGGTGGGAGGTGGGGGGTGTAAGTTCTGCTTTATTAGATGTGGTGTAATATTAGATCTTTTCTGTGTGAACAAAACTCATTTTTTTTCTAAACCTTTTTTCTTTTTTATCAAGAAAACTCTCATAATTCCTTCTCAGAACAACTCACTCTCCCTTTTCAATCCTCCATCTAACATTTGCTGTCAAAAAGCAGTCCCTGAGATCCATTAGCTGCTTTTTAGCTTTACCTGTATTTTGTTTCTTTTGTTAACATAAATTCTCTAAAGAGTCCTTCAGCTGAAACTGCCATTTCTTCGTTTTGGGCTACAATGACGATGAGGGATCCTTGCAATGGGGTTGTACCTTTTAGGGCCTGAGTCAGTTTTGCCTTTTGCTTGTTCTTCCTAAACTTAATTAGTTACAGAATCATAGAATTGTTTTGGTTGGGAGGGACCTTTAAGATCATTGAGTCCAACCATTAACCCAGCACTTCCAATGTCCCTCAGCGCCACATCTACACAGTTTCTAAATACCTTCAGGGATGGTGCCTCCACCGCTTCCCTGGGCAGCCTGTTCCAGGGTTTGACAAAGCGTTTGGGGAATAGATTTTTCCAGCCTTTATGCAGCCTTCCCTGGGAAGTGCCTGTGCAGCATTGCTAGCTCAGAGCTGCACAGCCCAGCACTGGGGAGTTGTGTATCCCAGCTCTGGAGCAACCTGTGAAAGCCAGGGCTCAGTCCTGGTGGCCAAGCCACGCTCAGGGGGTTTCCAGCAGATGGTCAGCACTTCACCAGGGAATATTGTAAATGATGGGAGGTATTATTATAAACCAGTTTTGACTTAAACAGCCCCCCTGAACCATTGTCAAAACCTGAACTCAGATCACCCTTTGTCTCAGGAGTCCAAGGTCGATGCAAAACAAGTCAGCATTTGCTGTCAGATTTGGTGGAAGAGTGTCAAAAATCATGTCAAATCAGTTGGTTCCCCATCCCCTGAAGCTCTGATGCTGCCCTGCCCTTGGAGCATCAGCCCAAGCACTGAAGAGGAAAGGTGGTAGCTGGAGACTGATCACCTCAGCCCAGCTGAGCTGCTCAAACAGCTGTTGGCTTCTCTCTCCTTGGGACGCTGTGTTGGTGCAGACATTTAACCCCTCTGCACTTGCCTTTGCTAATCTCTAAAGGCTTTGTCTTTAATCCTTCTGAATCTAACAAACCAAAACAAGATTTTTCCGATTTATCTTTAGTCTTTCTCCCTCCCCACTTTGCTTTTCTGTGTAGAGCAGCAATACTTGGTGCTCCCATTGCCGTTCCACAGGCCGTGAGCAATTCAGCTGGAAATCCCACGCAAATTTAAGGCTGTAGGAAACTCAGGGGACATGTATAGAAAAGCTTTATAATGTCAAGAGAAGAAGAAAATTAACCTCCACTGTAACCGCTTCTTCCAGACCTCTTAGCTTCATGCAGAAGCCCCCATCACAAACTGGAAACCCCCTTGGGCTGGGGGCTGCTCTAACACAAGCCAAAGGACTGCTCTGGCTCTGAGGAGTAAGTAAATAGGAGCAGGGGGGGATGTAGTAGTGCTCGTCTAATTTACTCGTTTTAATTTTATTTTACTACTTCCATATGCTATGATGTTATTTGTCCTCGTAAAACCAAAACGAGATGTTAAGGAAAGGAAGTGCTCAGAGGCAATAAACTGTAGGAACTGAGCTTTTCACTACTAACACTATAGCTACTCATGATTAAACACAAGCTGGATGTCATCTGCCCAGGCTAACAAAAAGCTGCATATGTCCACTTGCTGTTTAGGTACTAGTGGAGCGAGATGTTAGTGGTGATACAAGATCAGCTCTGCTCTGAAGCTATTCCCCACTTGCAGGGACAGATTCATCTCGTAAGAAGACCTCCTAATATTGGGCCGGTCACCTGTGGGGTTCAGACTCACCTCCTCTTTCCTGGGATCTTCTATCATATTTTCAGTAAGAGCCTCCAGTTCTAGGCATTCAAAATGGCAGAGCTTGCAGACAGCCTGGAACTGAAGGAGATCTTAATTAGCAGTACCTTGAACAGCCTGAGATGTTAAAAAAGAAGTAAATGAAATTTTCCAGGTCCTGGTGTGGTTAAAGGGTCATCAGTGCCGGGTTCCTGCTCCTTAGCAGTGGAGGTATGAAGGAGATGGAAGCTTTGCTCCCCCTCCCTTTGTATATTTGTCTTAAAGAAAACAAGATCTAATTTCTGCAGTAACTTTAAGCCATTTAAATGTCTTTCAAAAAGGCAGTTAATAAAATGTAAAAGACTTGACGATGAGGCTTTAATAATCATCAAACAACAGAATTTACTGGCAGCCAAAGAGAGGTCCTGGGGCAGAAATGCAGAAGTCAAAGCTTTGCTTGTTACCTTTCCATCACTCTGTCTCTTTCTGGATGTCCACCAAAGCACAGAAAAGTGCTGTGATGTGCTGATGGTCACTCAGCAGATCAGTGAGAGAGCGTAAAACCCAGCTCCCTGGTCAGACACGTGGTCCCTTCCTTTCTGGTCACAGCAGCGCCAGCACAGCTCTTCTCGTGAGGTTTGGCATCGCAGCTCAAGTCATCTGCTGGGGCTTGCCTGCTTTACCTGTATGAAGTAGAAAGGATGCGGGGCTGGAGTATGGATATAGTGATTTACAGCTTCATGGGTAAATGTGCTCTTTTACCTGCCTGTAACAAGAGGGAGATGATAGTAAAGGTGGTCAGAGATAAAAATAGCTCTTACGGAGCCCTGAAAACCACTCCTGTTTTCTTAGCACATGGAATGCTGCCATTAACAATTTGTTAGACCACATTTGTAGTGGCTTCCTGGCAACATATCTAGAAGCGGTAGAAACCTGATATAAAGATGTCACAGTATTTTGGTTTATAAGACCTGTTTGACACAAGTAACTTTTAAAATAAATCTGTTTTTTTCCTTTGATGCTGTGGGGAGAAGCATGACCTAACCATGAAGGATGCAGGACTGCTCCTCACTCTGACTCTCACCCAGTCGTTGTGCGTCTCTGAGCACATTCCTGTTTTTTCTCCCTGTTCCTGAGCGCAGCTTGTAGGTAAATAGTAAGATGGACTTTACACCATTGAGCCACAAATGATGACTTTGTGGAAAAAACCCGAGTATGTTCAGCTTTATTTCCTATGGCCAGAGAACGCCTGTTGATTTCCACTGTCAGAAGCTGATTAAAAACATTTACAGCTTGTTTAAATATTTAGAGATATATGTATAAATGTTTATGTTTAAATGGAAGAGGAGAAAGCATGAAACTGAACCATAAGCCTGAATTGTTAGCCCAGGCTGTTTTGGTGTGAGATTGTTTGGGTGAGCAAGACTGATGGGACAGGTGGTGCTTAGGGGAAAATTCAGTGTTAGGTTTGTCTGTGAGCTCTTATTTTTTTTGGCAACCGAATGGTTGCATTCATGGAGGAATTGATAGATTATTGTTAAGGACGGATCCAGCAACTGAATGGTAGTTTTGCTAGATGCTGGAATACCTTTGGAACAGCCCATGCAGTTTTTGGAGCAGAAAGATCCATATTCACTTGATTAGAAAATGAATGTCCTGGCCTTTTGAAAGCACAGGAGCTTGAAATGCTCTGGACCTGTAAGGAGATACCAGAGGTTAAAATACCTTCAAAAGGCCTGTGCTCAAGATGTTAACACCACCTACAGTGACTTTCCTCTAGCTTCTAGTTCTTCTGGCACTGAGGGAAGAACCAGAGCTCATAGATCAACATCAGCATGCTCCTGCTAAGGCTGGATAATTATTTTTTATTCACAGTTTTCAAACGGCGTGGAGACGGCGCTGATGTAAGGCGCTAAGGCCAGAAAAGATGATTAGGGATGTCAGAGCATACTTTACTCCCTATGGTGTCTGCCTGCGTTCGTCTTGCGTTTGCTCTGCATCCCGAAATGCTGCGTGTCCTTCCCACACCGTGCCGTCTGGCAGCTAAGTTCCCTCTCAAGTTGTCAAGTAACTAAGGGGCCTGAGTGGAGAACAGATTTTATGACAAGGTCGAGACGCCTTTAGCTTGATAGTATTCAAGAAATCCATCTGAAATCTCCCCTCTCGGCATTTTAATGGAGGGGGACGTCTGTGTGTGTAGGAACATGTTTCTGCTAATCCACCGTGACATGTTCTGCCACTGACTCCCTGGTGGCATTTGGAGAAGATGCATTTTGCTGGCATGTAGGAAGAACAGCAGTTGCTTGTTTATCAATGTCAGCATTGATGCCTATTTTCTGCAAACATGTCACCGTCTTTTAGCTGGGTATTAAGGGCGTTAAATTGACAGGGTACATAAATAATTTAAATATTGGTTGAAAAAGCAAGGCTGAGAAAGTGATTGGGGTCAAAAAAACTCAAGCATGTGAAGTGTAGTAGGGAGGAAAGGAAAGGAATGTTTGTAATAATAAATTAGTTACATTTCTGCTGTGTCTTTCACCTCAAATTTGCGGAGTGCTGCGAAAAGAGTTGCCACATGGATGACAAGACACCCTGGGAGAGAAAAATTGATTTTCCTCAAGAAAAGCAGCTCTCTCTTAGCCTTGCACAGCGCTAGCAGCTGTCCATTATGATGGGAAGTGGAGCTGTAGGGGAGGTTAATGCAGCACAGTGGGTTGGAGTTGGAATGGAGACTTTGCCTGAGCAGTGTGTCCTCTCTGAAACCTGCTGCTTGTGATGCAGCATGAAGGGATTAATTGGTGTGGGCTCAGAAAGGAAACAAGAAGAGCTGCTTGAAAATGTGTTGCACTTTGAAAATTTCAGCATTTTTTACAGCTGAAAATGAAATGGGGAAAGCATTGGGTGCTTCCTTCTTACTGCAAGATAATTTACATTCTGAAATTCTTAAGCATGGAAGGAAAAGAGGGAGTCAAACATAAATCCCCTCTTCTTCCCTTTCATCCTTTCAAAAGAGCTGAAGTTGCCTACATCAGGAGTGCTCGCTCCCTACCCTGCTGCAGCATCTCCTCGCTTCCAGCTAGGAAGGAAGATATACTCGCTCACAGTTGCTGATTGCAGCACGTAAGTGTGGACTTGGCTGGAAAAAATGTGGGTGACGAGGAGAAGATGAGTAAAAATAAAATACAAGTTTTTTTACAAAATATTCAGGAAGTGTTTTCACTCAGACTTGGAGGAAGCAGATGTTGTGCGGCAGCCCAATGAATGCCCGTTCTTGTTAGTGGTAAATACTGTTCTTGGGTGTTGCTTGCTGCTGTGAAGGGCATTTCCCTACGGCTTGTCCAGAAAATGCCTCACTTCAGGTGTCTGATAAATCCCCAGCTGAAAACACCCATGTTTCCAAAGCAAAATCAGATTTTACTTAAAGAGTATAATACTAAGGCAGTGATGCCTTTTTAGTGTTTTTAGTGGGACCCAGTAAATATTCCCTTAGGAGTATTGACTTGATGTTGGTTGAGAGGGTGCAAGGGAAAGAGAAACCACAGAAAACATTGGAAGAGATATTTACATTTAAAGTCTGGGGCTAATGAGCCTGAGGACACTAAAAAGCTCGTGGGTGGAGTAATTTGGTGGTAGATTAAGTTGAGTGTGAAGGAGGCTGTTTATTGCCGCTTGAAACAGCACTGTTTTTCTTACATACACTTTTGGGAGGATTTTTGCTCTTTCTGTTTCTTTTCCCAGCTAAAAGCTCTACAGAAACGTTGGTACTTTAGGACTGACCCTCACAGGTGAGCTTTGAGATGGCAGTGGTTTGCACCAGGTAAAAATCTGACAGGTTTGGGATGGAGGAGAAACTAGAAGGCTGGGGTAGAGAGAGATACTTCACATCCTTATGCTTTTGAGTTCGACAGTAAAAATGAGGAAGGTTGTTACAGTGTTTTTATTTTATTTCCATTTGCTGGAAAAAGATGTTTCAGAGCTGGGAGAAAGCCTTCAGAATGAGGATTAGGAAGAAAAGGGGAGAAAGAAGTCATGTGTTTTTTTTGTCCCACCCTCAGCTCATCCTCCCCTGAAAAACAACAAACCGATACAACAGCATAAAAACAAGTCTGAGGAGATGTACTTGCAGTGTGTGTCTTGGCATTGAATAATACAGCTAACTCCCACAACTACATGTCTCCTTCCAAGCATCATAATTATCTTTCCTCTCCCTGGGGAGCGCTTCCTGGAGAGCTGGCATGGCCCCGTGCTCTAAGGCTTCAGAAACCTGGGTGTTGTCCTGGCTCTGTCCCTCACTTCTTATGGAAATGCCTCTTGATCTTTCTATAAAATGAAGAGACTGTGTCTTGTCGTCTTTTTTTTTTTTTTTTTTTCCTAACCTGTCAGCTTAATATACAAGCTCAGGCTGATTACTGCTTGCTGTCTGAGCATAGTCTGAGGGTAACTGTCGCTCTAGTTGCTATCTCTATGCTAATAATAATATTATTATCAGTCTCAGGCATTCAGGAAGTCATTTTCAGCGGTACTAGAGCTTAAGCTTTTAATTATTTTCTGTAATTAAAATTCAATAGCCATCAGAGTCGTTTCAGAGAGAGGGATGCCTTAGTGAGAGGTTGATGTGTACCCTACTACTGCTTGCAGAGAGCCTGTGGCCTGGCTGAGCACACACCCGTGTGGAGAGGCAGCCCCTGCTATTGCACCCCCTCTTGTGGCTTGGAGTAACAGTGGCTGTCCTGCAATATCACCTGGATGGTCAGAAAAAGTCCCATTTCACAGGTATCCCCAGGAATCCAACTCTATTACTAAAGGTTTGGATACTACAGTGTCATCTAGCCGACCCCATCATAAGAGGGATCACGATACTGTTGTGCTGCTGTTATGGAGAGAAGAAAAAAGATACATTTTGTTGTGTGCAGGCATGTGGTGTCCAGCTTGCCTACAATAAATTGTAATTTCGGATTAAATGTGTTTTAAGTTGCTCTATTTTGGAGTCAGCTTCCATTTATATGCGAGCTGAAGACCCCAGTGGAGAATGAAGGCCAGCTCTGGGCTGATGCGGTTTCTGGCAGAGAGAAGGCAAAGGAGGGTGAGGAATGGTTGAGCAGATGCTGGGCCATCTCATCCAAGGATGAGACCATCGTTTGCCCTGTTGAGTAAAGCGGCTCCTTGGTCTTTTCCTGCACCAAATTAGTGGCCGTGTTTGGTCTTTTCCTGGAAGTCTGGAGCCCCTGCAGTGTGATGGGCTGTCCCTGGGGCTGCAGCTGTAGTCTCAGGGACTATGCGTTGCACGGTGGCCGGTGACTGCCAGGGATGGGACCTCTCCAAGCAAAGTGACTCAGTCTCTGTGCCAGCAGAGATTCAGTGCAGTGCATTTCCACCCACCCCGAGCCGAGGACAACCAGGGCAGCCATCCTGCCCACCCACTTCCTATGCAGCAGCTCATTTCTGTGTAGTCTCACTGCAGAGACCCATAGCACAGGGACGGGGAGGGCTGAGCACTCTGTCCAGGCTAGTTTCATCCCGAAACCCCGTGTCTTTTGGCTCCCTAGACCATAGAAGGAATAACTGCCAGGTGCCAATTACTTCTGTTCCTGCATACACTCTGTCATGCAGTTCTGCCTCAGGCTTCTGAGGAAGCTGAGACTCACTATGAACATTATTATTTTGCAGCTCCTTCTTTCTTTCAAATAGTACCTGTCAAAAATATTCAGAGGTTCTCTGTCTCTTTCACATTCCATGGACTCTGGTCCCTCCTTGTCCTGCTGTATCCTGGTTGTGTGCACTTCATGGGTCCTGTTGCAGCTCTGGGTCACTCGGTGAAGTCCTGCTCCAGCCTTGGTGCAGCCCCTCCAACGCCTCAAGCAGCTTCTTCCCCTCGAGCTTTCTCCTGACAGCAGCACAATCTGCTCTCGACCATTAGGAATTGTAAATAACCCTGATGGTGCAGGCTTTTTATTCTCGTTATTTGTGTCTGTATCAGATGGAAGCTGTACCCCCGGGTGCTCAGGGACGTGTCAGTATTGGACCTGTCAACCTCGGTCTTGGGACAGAGAATCAGCATGCCTGTCTGCGTTGGAGCGACCGCCATGCAGCGCATGGCTCACGCTGATGGAGAGACGGCTACTGCCAAAGGTAAACTATGCAAAGTTCCCCACAGTGACTTAGGGATGAGCTGAGTAGTACCGTGCCTGCTGGCTGTGAAGCCCAGCTTGGTTTCTTGCTCCTAATGCTGTGGCCAGGATGGGTTTGAGTTGCTGCTCGGAGTAATTGGATTTATTTTAGCATTTGTTTTCTACTGTTTTCTTTTGTTTTGTGTGCGGGTCCTCCCTCGCTAGGAAACAGGGATGAGAGATGCGGTGTGTAAGAAGAGAATCGTTTGTAACATACAAAATCGGAAACGATATCTATCTTTCTTATACATTCTATAAATATAACTATATATACTGTCACACCAACATTCTCCCTGTTACAGAACTGCTTCTAGAAATTCAGAAACCTTTACTTGTCTAGGAAAAACACTTGCTCTAAAGAGAGCTCTGAGAGCATCCCAGGGAGCCAGCGAGATAAGGGCACCTCTGGGGTAGATGCTGCACAAAGATATTGCCAGCGCTGGGACTGCAGCCTAAAAGGATGCAAGAAATGAGATGTTAACCAGAATTCAGATGCAAAATGGTTTCCTACTGCTTTAACCCGAGCTGCGGGATGGCACAAAATCTGAGAAAGAGGTCACACAGTGTGCCTGTTGCATACAAACAGCACCGCACTTGTGTTTCAGTGCTCCAGCACTGGATGGAAAAGGATACAAACCCTAAATAGGCAATATTTTAAAAATAACATTAACAATAATCCTATGCATGGTCGAGCTATTCGTCTCACAGCATTTCCATGACCAATGCAGCAAATGCTAGTGTGAAGTGAGTCTAATTATCTGCCCTGCAGTGGGAGCTGATCTCAATTCTCATTAAAAACCCGTGTCTCTGGGATGTGCACCGTGACGGGCTGCAGCACAACTCCAGCAGCAATCTCTGTAAAAGCAGATTTTTCCTATTGTCTAGTAAGTTTGGGGCTATGTTTTTTCCCTTTCCGAAGAGATTTATTAGGAAGCCAAACATTTTTATGTTTGCACATGTGTTTATGTTATGCAGGCTCAGTCCACATGATGGAGCTCGAATACCTTGAATCACAAAGTGGTGTCTGGTGCTGTCCTGTCCCTTGGCAGCTCTTGTGGATTATTTCTGGCCCAGGCTATGCTGGGAGGAAACTCTGAAGCATTATATGTTAAGTGCAAACATATTAACGCAATGTTAAGAGCGAGGCTCGAAACACACAAAATTCAGAGTGTTCCTTAGCAAAAATTCCCACCGACGCTGCAGTGCAGCCACATTTTAAGGCATAAATCTCTAACAACATGTAAAGTCGGGCAGTACAATAAGGCTGACTACCAGGGCTGAGTTATGGTTGTGGTAGATAACTTAATTTGGGAATTTCCTGACTTTCATGCGCTTACAATTTTGAACTTCAACATATGATTATTGCATTTAATGTTCTGGGGTATTTGAGCTAGAAGAGCTTGGTGTCCTGGCAAGGGTTTAAGTGTGTGGTCAAATAAACGTGTACGTGGGAGTCGGTAAATTTGTCATTGCTTTGAAAGGAGAGCACAATTAAAATTACGTCCTCTGTATTGCGTTAGTGTTTCTTGTAGAAAAAATACGGCTTTGGTTTTGTGCTCTCTCAGAGGTGGAGTGGGGCATTGAGTGCCAAGCTTTTGGTTTGACCTTATAAGATGACAGGGATTAGCTGTAAAGTACACGTTTGGCTTCGCGGTTCCCTTAAATTTGGGACATTTGGGATCAGGGGGCTTGCTACATCCAACGTCTCTTAAACTCTGTGATGCCTCTGAAATATAAATGAGCAGATTCTTGGTTGCTTTAAATCAGCTTTTGCTTCAGTTGCACCAATTTACACAAGCCAAGAAGGTCTGATCCACAGTCTTGAGGCTTTTGCAAAGCCTGGCGTACTTCGTAAGCTTGACTTTTGGCTCAGGTGTGTAGGAAGTGACGTATGTGGTGGTGCCCCCGCTGTTGGGACAGCTCTTGAAAGGCATGGCATGGTCTGAATCTTGCTGCTTCCCAGCCAGGGAAGTGGGTGTTGTGTGTCCCGGCTTGTGTCCTGGGGCATGGCAGCTGCCCAAAGGAGCACCCACAGTGAGAGAGAATCTTGGGGTTCACACCATCCTTACCTGCAGAGCAAGATGGTGCAGGCAGCAGTAACAAGTCCTTCCTCCACGTTTTTATATTTTGAGAACAATGCCTGATCCTGCCAAAGAACTCCCTTAAGTGACAGCATTTTGCTTTGAACAGCTCTGCTCTTCCAGCAGGTCTGCCCCACGCATTGCAGCGTAAATGTCCTCTCTAGGGACAAGGGCCTGTCATGGTGTCTATCACTAGGGCAGGAAAACTTCCTGCCCTCCCAATCCCTCACTTTGAGGCTTGTCAGGGTTTTGGGCACTGCTGCCCCTCGCTGTTTCTGCTCCGTGAGGGATGCTCTCCCCCAGTGACCAAGACAGTGGAGAGGAGTGTGCATCTTACCCAAAACGGGGCAAAGTTGGGCAGCTTGCCTTGCATCCATCTTCGCTGACAATCCTGTTTCATTAGCAAGGGATTGTTTTGGGGAAAACCATTCCATTTTCATTTTAGATGTTGCTGGTGACAGGCTATCCAACACAACATATGTTATTCCAAAGGTTAACTAGCTCCAGTCTGAGTAGAACAAGCTGTAATTGTGGTCAAAACTTGTACAGCTTCACATTCAGATGTTGAACTTACACTTACGTTAGCTAGACTTTAAAAAATAGCAACAGAAAAATAAAATAATATTGTCCATATAGGCTGTAATAAGGTTGCTCCTCAGTTCTCTTTGACGTGCATCATCAGTGTGCAAAATGAAATATTCTCATCTCTTGGAGGGAACTCAGATGGATTGCATGGAGGTGTCCCTGCCCATGGCAGGGGGGTTGGAATCAGATGATCTTTAAGGTCCCTTCCAACCCAAACCATTGTATGATTCTATTTCTAAATGGACCTGGAGTCCTTCCTTCTAGAGAAAGCTCTCTTGTCCTTGAAACAATTTCGTGGACCTTGGAAGTTGTCCCAGTTTTTCCAGGTCTTTCTTCAAGTATATTCCCTAGCATTTTAGTTGTAGTTCATCAGTGTGTGGGGCAGTTTTCCAAATAATGGATTTTCTGTTCAGTAAAAACTGAAAAATTGGGAGGAAAATTGTTTTGGATTAACTCAAATGTTTAATTTGATCCAAAACACAATGTTTTATTTCATTTTCCTACTAGCTAATGTTTTTACCCATAGTTCTGTTTTGAAACAAAAGTGTTAGCTCAGAAGAAAACATTTCCATTTTGAAAATATCAACACATGACATTTTGACTTAGGTGATTTTTTCTCATCCTTCTGACTCCAATTTCAACCTCTTTAACTAAAAATATTTGCCAGATTTGATGAATAATCTTAGCCACCATTAAAGAGCAAAGGGCTGTTCCCTAAATGCTTTTCAACAGAACTCTTCTGATTCTACATAGGTTTTTTTTTTTCCTTGCTTGTCCATCAGAAGATTCACTATTTCTCCATGCAAAGACATTTATTTGCCATCCTGATTTCATGTTGTGCTTGCAAACCGATGTGATCCCTGTGTCATCTCCCTGAAAGTACAGTAGAAAATAAGACCCACCTTCAAGTACGACCAACCTTGTGCCCCATCCAGCTGCTGAGCAAGAAATAATGACTTTTTTGAAGTCTTAATTGGTTATGAACAGATGTGTAGCATTATTCTGTTGAGATGTCTGTTTGTATTGCTGCTAATTACATAACTTTCTCTTTCCGTCTGATTTCCTTATATCCTCTTGTTTTAGCCCAGAAAGGGTATTGCAATACCTGACTTCTCCCTGACTTGCTGAGAATCAGGCTGAACAGCCTGCCTGTGTTCTTGGCCAGATCTTTTGAAAACTTTGAATGATAGTTATTCAGATCAGATGTTTTTATGTTTACCCTCTGCAGTTGCCCTCAAACAGCTTTCTGAGTTACTGCTGACGCAAGAAGGGTTTCACCATCACCTGCAATGTGACTGCACCATTTGCTTTGCCAAATAGAGAATAGGAATATTGACTGAAAAGCTTTTTTTCCCTCCTGTTTTTAAGTTACTGGCAGCTCTATCGTTTCCGCTCTAGAGAGAGCAACACCTTTGTTCCTTTGCCTCTTAACAGACTTCTGCCATGCTTTTGGTTTCCCTTGGTGCTGCTGAGCATCTGAGCTCAGGTTCCTTGCGCTCATTAGACATGCCTGTAACTGAAGGAAGGCTTTTGCAACCTGTTGTTTTTGTGCTCAGCCACAGTGAAAATAGCAGGACTTTGTACCCACCTTTCACCTGTTTCCTATGTGATGTTCCAAAAAAAAGTTAATTTTGAGGTATGGCTACTCCAGAGTCATTGAGAGGACAATATTCACGTGGGACAACATGGCCTGGTCTGAAGTGGTCGTGTCTGCCCCCAGAGACTGGCATGGCCAGGGGACTTTCTGGTGTGAGTGTACGCAGGCAGTCTGGTGTGACAGCCCTCTGAGGCCAGCCAGATCCATTTTGGCCACGCGTCTTTTTCCCTGCTGCCTCCAGCCTCCCTGCACAGCTGACAAAATGAGTTGTGTCAACAACAAAATGCTCACAGGCACAACTCGCACACAGCGTTTTGTAAGGGGGGAGTGAGGTAAGGCTGGGCAGGGGATTTCTCAGCCAAGTGTGTTTCGTCAAAAGAGTCACGTTAAGTACTTTAAACAACTCTGTTTCTTAGGAGATGCAGCTCCAAGAACATAGCTGCTTCTCTGGAGAAATACCACCATGCCAAAAGGACGTTGTGTCGATCCCAAGTCATGTCCTGTGGCCCCTGATGCGAGGACAGCGGATTCAGGGAAAAATGACCGCAATGGGGCAGTTTGGCTGCTGTGTGCCCCTAGAAGGGAAACGCTGGGAATTTGCACAGCTAGAGAAAAATGGCAAGTTCCTATTCCCATACAAGGTAACCCTGATGAAATATGTGAGCTTAAACTAGTCTCTTCTCCAGTGTCCTCCCCTGAAGTTGTTGCCTCTGGTTTGCCCACAGGGCCAAACTCCATACTCTTCCCAAACCACTTAATGAAGTGATGTCCCAGAGGGGGAAAAGAAACCCTGAAGTTTTAGGATGAAGACCACAGCCATGGAGCAAAAACTGTGAAGCTCCCCTTTCAGAGGAACCATATCCCAATTCTAGTTGCATTTGACCTTGAAACAAGGTGGAGAACGAATAACTGAAAGCCTTATTGTCCTGATGTTGAAAACTTCACCAACTTCCTGTGTGTGGGTAATGCCATGGGCTCTGCACCATCATTGACCTCAGTGGGAGCCTGCAGTGTGTTCAAAGGTAAATGTACGCTTCAGGCAACGCTTGGGATTAAAAGAAGACCTGGGAGGGAAGAAAAGGACTAAAAGCACCCTGAAATGGCATGAGGAAAGGCTGGTTTACAAAAATTTGATGTTTAAACTCTGGCAAATGTCACATATTGGTGCAAGAGCATCCCATGGGACTATGGACCTAGCAGCCCTGATTTGTAACAATAAATAGAGCTATTTGCGGTGCCCCAAAACGGAAGTGGAAAATATATTTGTTGGAGGAAAGGAATCGCTTCTGTTTTCCTCAGCTGCAGCTAGATTTGCAGGAAGTGGGAGTATATTTAAGCGAAATCTGATTTGAGGTAGAAAAAAAATCAATCCCAAAACCTGGCAACATTCAGGACTGTGTATTATATGTTTTTGAAAGTCTAGAAAATTGTCAAAATAAGTTCTAAAATAATCAAGAGAAAGCACAGATCAAGGAAAAGTAGAACTTGGAGTGACTAAAACTTTGAAAAATTGTGTGTGTGAACTTTGAATTTGACCGTGTGGATCCCAAATGCACATGCTGAGCTCTTGCTTTACCGGAGAGTTGTTAACTTTACAGGGCAGATGAGGGGAATTTTGTGAGAATGCTTTTGTGAAAATGCCGTAACCCAGTTTGGGGTAGTTGAACTCTGATTGAACCAAACTGCTTAAATCTGATCTTATTTAAGATGAAAACCTCATTTTCTGTATTGCTGCGCAGATAGGTTGAAAGGATAGGGTGGTATTTTGTGTTTTGAATCTTCTGTTCAGTGATTATATATTACTATAAAATTTCTGTTTTAATTTCTGCTTTTGCAACTATTCTCGTGTCCATGGGGCTATAGAGGTAGGCTGGAGGATAAAAGAAAGAATGGAAATAAATGGATACTTAAAGGCAGATTGAACCATAACATTTACATTTTTCCCTTATCTGATCTGAGGGTTTTGCAATTGCTGGGTTCGCAACCCTCCCTCTCATTCACGAACTCATATTTAACAGAGCTGCAGGAATGTGGATCCCTTGTTTTGTGGCATCACTTAACGGGCTTGATTTGGCAAATCATTTATAGGATTTGTGATAACCCACCCCAACTGATTTTAACAGGACTCTAGGCATTCAGTATGCACGGGCTCTTCGGAAGAAACTCATTTCTAGATAGTTATTCTGTGCAAGGGAACAATTTTCAGTAATTTTAAGAGGAGGAAAGAAATGGGTACAATGTAGAGAGTTTTGGGTCATTGCTACTGTATTTCCAATGATTGAAAGCTGCCTGGTGGCCCTGGGAGGGTGTAACCAATTTGTTTGAATAAGCTGTTCCTAAGTTTCCACTCTATAACAGACTTGTAATCCTTATTTAATAAAATGTTGTCATAAAGACCATTTTTTAATTCCTCAATGGGCTGGAGATGACGTTTTGAACAGAGGTCCATTTACATTAAAAATATGCATACTGCGGTAGACCAAGAAAAATAAGGCTTTATATAATATCTTTGAGTTTTATACTGTGTTTTCCTTTCTTCTACATTAAGTGACAGATTACTCCGAAAAGAATAAGTGATAGATTCATAAGAATATAATTGTATGAGGTTAGTGGGTTCATAGTGCAGCCCACGTTGGAAATCACCCCTGGGGAGGCAGCCGGCACAGAGCCTCTGGCTGCTTGACCCCATCTGGGATTGCTCAGTGACATGAAACCTTGGGGCTGCTCACACCTCTGGAGTCATTTCACTCCACAGTTTTTTGGAGGTAGAGGAGAAGCCAAAACACATTGGTCATGAGCACCCACCCCTTTGGCCTCTGCGGGGACTTTGGTGACCACTCGTCTGTTGCACTGACTAGTCTTTGTGTTTATTTTGGGGGTCTCCTGGGTGGGCACCGCCACTTGGGATGTGTTTCTCCTGCCCCGTGAGATCAGAACTTCTACTTTTTATTGCCGGAAACGTGAAGCTTTGTGTGGAATCACACAATGGATGAGGGGTCCCTCTCCTTCAGGTCAAGAGACAGAAGATGAAGATGTTGAAGCAAAGAGCAGTGGAGCTTCCCCCCTTTAGATAAGGTTGTCAGCTGAACTGTGTCCTTCTGTTTCGTTATGCCCTGAAATACCCTGTAGGGATGACAACAGGCATTCACTAGAAAAGCATTTCAAGAAACCTAAGTTTAATGCTAGTGAACGTCTGGAGGGTGGGAGAAAGCAGCCAAAATGCCATGATCAAAATGCTCAAGTGAGTATGTGTGGCAGTGGTGAGGAGGACTGAAGAGCAACATTGAGAATGACAGAGCTGAAGCCCCGATTTCCAGCGGTGTTGCTGTGTTCAAAAAGTTGGAAGCCTTAAAAGCACTTTTTAAAATAATTTAGAACTCCGTGTGTGTGTATGTCCTCACATGTATGTGTCAAAATTTTTGACAAGTGGTAGCCAGATTCTAGGGGCTTACAACAGGCTCCCCATAAGGTAAAGAATTAATTAATATGGGTTAGGCTGAGTTTGATTATAATATCATTATTTCCAGTATTGGGGCAGGGATTATCCCAAACAGCATGCAAACAGCAGTCACCAGAAATCTGCATGAAAACAGAGAATAAGCATGAGAGCTCTCACAGCAGCCCGCTGCTGTCAGTAACTGCTATCAATGCAGCATCCCCTAGAAGGCTGAAAATGTATTAGCCCTGAGGAAGGACAGTGTGAAATTACGTGCACTGACATGCTCTCGTGAGCCAAGTGCTTAGAGGAGCTTCTGTTAGGACAGTCTTGAACATAACTTTGTTTTGGATAGTCTTGAATGTAACTTGGTGTTTCCCCAGCCTGCCATGCGATGGGGACGGGGATGATGCTGAGCTCCTGGGCCACCTCTTCCATTGAAGAAGTGGCTGAAGCAGCTCCAGCCGGCCTTCGCTGGTTGCAGCTTTATGTGTACAAGGACCGGGAGGTTACCAAATCTCTCGTGAAGCGCGCAGAGAGAGCAGGCTACAAAGGCATCTTTGTGACAGTGGACACGCCGTTCCTCGGCAGGCGCATTGACGATGTGCGCAACAAATTCCAGCTTCCTCCTCACCTCAGGTAGGTGCCCGCTGCTGGGATGTGTGAAGGGTGTGTGGCAGTGCCATGGTCACCATGAGGTGCTGTGGGAGAAATTTGTCTCTGGCACAAGGAATTTTTTCCAGGTGACGCTGTGTGGTAACACCAAGGAACTGAGCACATATGTCTTGCTGTGTCTGGGCTATGATCTGCTTTGGGTCAAAACTGAGCTTTCTTGGCTGTTTCCAGACTGTCAAAGACACTGTGTGCTCGGCAACGTGAGGCTGCAGACTGAGAGAGTTAAAGAGATGGGGCATTTCTTTGTACATCTGTCAGTATATTCTTGGACACCTTCAAAACTCAGCTGGGCACAGCCCTGTGCAAGCTCCTCTGACTCGGAACTTGGATCTGGCTGCAGCGTTGGATGCGCTCTAAATGGAGGCCTGGACTAAGTGGATTAAAGGTCCCTTCCCCACAGTTGTTATTTGTCCCTTCTAACCTCTGTTATCCTATGATACTGCACGGGGTCCAGAGCCATGTTGCTGTGGACCACGGAGCTCCTTTCCAAGCAACTTCAATTCTTCATTTACTCAAATACAGAAATACATTGGAATCAGCCTTTCTAAATTCTCCATGAGGGCGATTTCTGCGTCCATGTGTTTTGGGACATTTGCTATATCTCAGAAGAATCTGTGGCTTTATGATTGACTTCAGCACTAATTCTAGCTCCTCTCTACTTCAGGGCCTGTGCAGCATTTAATTTTGTCAGAGTTATCCTGCGATGTTGTAAGGACACTGATTCCAAGAGGCTTTTGCAAATATAGATCTGTAGACTGCAGAGACCACCCTGATCAACATACGCTGACGTGCTGGCACAGTGTTAGCAGCCAAGGTCTGGCTGGAAGAGCATTTAGCAGATGGGATATCCAGGACTTGGGTTTGCAAAATAGAGCTAAACATTTTTCAATAATCTTGCAAGTAGGTCTTGATAGTGACCGCAGTCTGACAGGGTATATATTACGACAAATGTGTTTCCTGTTATTCAGAGTGTGCAAATGAGCACAAAAATGGGAAGAAAAAAATACTGGACGGTTGAACGTGTTTTGAAGCAGATGAGCTTTGATTTGTATTCTGAGTGAAAGCTAGTTTTGAAGATTATCAACGGATCCAAAGTGTCTATGTCTCCTAAGACTGTTATGTACGTGTTACATATATTATGTACTTAGTATAACATAGCAAGAGATACATCGCATCCTGAAGTCTTTCTTTTATTCCCATAATATTCAATTTGAAGGTAAGCCATGGGACTGTGCAGTGAATCTGATTCTTCACCTTGCAGGCAAAAAAACCTTCCAGAGCTTGGGGTGTTGGATCTCCCCCATATAGTTGGACTGGAAGCTAATAGGTGATAATGAGATGAAGATTGACAGAGCAACCTTAACTCTGCCTATGATTTCTGTGTTACAGTACAGTCTTATGAGGAAAGCACCAGAAAATAAAAAAAAAATCCATGCAACATCTAACATTAAAATGTAATACACTGGTAAGCATATGCCTCGTATAGTAATACTGTCATAGATGTGTGATTGACAGAACATTATCAATACACACTGTTGTTTTACCTAAAAAAGAATTTAAAATTCTTTATATAGTGGGGTTTTTTTTTTTGGTTTTTTTTTTTTTTTTTTTTTTATGGGAAGTATCATCATTTTTAAGGGCTGGGGTTAGAGAGTTTTTGAATGCAAGTCAAATAACCCAAAAATATTTGAGGAAAGTGGCAGAGAATTTCTGAAACACTTTGACCCCACCTGACCAAACATTAACAAGGCTTTGTTTGAGTAAACCGTATGAAATAGTATGAATCTGGAGTAATCTGTAAAGGTTCGAATTAACCACTTCAGATTTCAGAATGACACGTGGACAGTGTTTTGTTGCATAGTCGGCGGTGAAACTCTCCCAGCGTAGGGCTCTGCTCAGTTATGTGATAACTTTTTCTTGGCTTCAGGTTTTCAACAAAGTTTCAAAGCAACAACAAGGTGCCATTGTGCTCAGGAACGTGTGTAAGGCAACATTCATTCAAGTGTTGACCTGCGTTCCACAGGCCAAGAAAAACAACAGTTATTTATATAATCTTATCCATGGTTCTGTTTTTCTCTGGGTACCCCACCCTCCACAAACCAACAGCTGAAGAGCTGGATCTTGCTGAGAGCCCACTCCTTTCTCATTTTCTTCTGGGCCTAGAGCTGAACAGACAAGCCATGTGAAATGCTGCTTGTGGCAGGCATGAGACTGGCAGTGAAACCAGCTAGTTTCTGTCCAAAAACCCTCATGCATTTCACAAAATGTGGAATATAAGCATAAAATAGCACAACGTGGAACAAGACACAGCTTCCAAAGAACAGAGCAATCTCCCTCATGTGGGACACGCGTGTCCTGGGCAGTACTGGTGTCTCTGATGGTGGTTTAATGCTTGTTCAGCTTTCTAATACGAGCCCAGGTTGAATTTCTCTGTTTGGCCTTCTTTCTTCTTGTTTAGTAAATCTATGTCTGTTGCTTACCATCCAGTTCCTAGAACCTGTGAGATTTGCTCTTTAGCACCAAATCAATGTTTTCATAACAACTTCATTCTCCACTGCTGCATTTTACAAGGAAACATACAAAAACCCGAGGTCAACAGGCTGGATGTTGGTAGCTTTGGACAGAGGAAAATTCTGAGTTCTTTGCAAGGCTTCATGCAGATGCATCTAACTCAGGGAGCTTAACAAAATTTCCCTGCCTTTTCCCCTCGCCACCTACCTGATCCCCTATTTCTCCAGTACCTGAATCCTCTAGATCTGAAAGAAAAAAGCAAAACCAAACCCAAATTTGCTGCGTGAAAGCTAAGGGAATTTTTTGCTGGTAAGTGGAGGTGCACCTCTTGACTTCAGTGGCTCCTGGGTAAAATCAAGCAAGACTGATGTTCTCTTCTCACATCCAGCCTGTACCACTGTAGGGCATAAATGTCCCACAGTCTCTGATGCTTTTATTCTCACGGTGCTCCTGGCAGATACTCTTGTTCCTATTTTATGGTGGGAAACTGGAGTAAAAGGAGTGGCTACATGTCGTGCCCAGAGTCACATGGGAGGACAGATGTTTGTGCCAAAATTAGCGCTCTCACTGCTGTGTTTTCCTCCTGGTTGTGGATTTGATGCTGAACTTCTAGATTTCGGACTTTATCCTATTTCCTTTGAAAGAATTAGGACTGTTGCCTTGGGCCAGAGAAACTTGTACCAACATTATCGAGTGCTTTGCCAGTCAAAGGTTTTGGCTTATGAAGAACTGGGATCTGACATGCTGGGTAGGCTTATTTTGCTCCTGCCCTGCAGTACAGCAAAGGTTTAATGCAGCTATATTGAATGCTGGTTTTAGGGATTGATTCGTGGCTATGATGAATCTTTTCTCAGAATATTTTTCGGTGTCTTTTATTGTTTTAGATTAAAAAACTTTACAACCAGCGACCTGGCATTCTCCTCAGGGAAAGACTTTGGAGAAAATAGCGGACTGACTGTGTATGTAGCCGAGGCGATTGATGCGAGTGTCAACTGGGAGGACATCAAATGGCTTAGAGGGCTGACCTCGCTGCCCATCGTCGCAAAAGGAATCCTCAGGGGTGTGTAGCTCTGCTGCTTCCCATCGGGGAGGTGAGGTGTGCCTTTTTGCAGAGGCACTGGGGAAGGAAAGGGGCTGATGCTGGGGGAATTCCTGCACAATTGCATGGAACTGCATTACTTTTTACAGGCAAGCATCTGCTTTGCTGACATGGAATATGGTGAGATGCACATTCATGTTTCTGTGCTGTGCTCCATAGGGAAGATTTGACAAAACAGCCAAAAACAGCTAAAGGGGAAAAAACCTTCTCTTCCTCATGCATGCTTAGGAACCCAGCAACCCAAGACATTCCCAGAAGCAGCTGCTTAAATGAGTACTTGGAGTTGTTGGTAGGCTGGTGTCGCATCAGTTGTATCTGAAATCGGATGTGGCCGGGGAGACTGAAGTTGATCAGTTTGTTGTGCCTGTGGACATGAGCTCTAACTCTGATCTGAGCTGTATGCTACTTAAAGCGAAGCTGGATTTCTGCTCTGTCAAAAGAGCACTGAGCACAGCAAAGGGGTTTCATAAAGTATGAAGTGTTACTGTAACCATGCTGATTTAATTTTGGCTTGGAGAAAATAATTTAGCCAAGTAGTTTCTTTGTGATGAGTTGCGGGGCACAGCAGAGAAAATAAAGGCAAGCAAGCAAAGTGTCTGCTCATCCAAAGTGGTAAAATATTCTGCTCCAACACTTCAAATGACTTTTCTGGTCTTATTGCTTAAAGATAAAACTGGTTTGTATGTAGAGATGGGGCTTTGGTGGGATGAAGCCCTAAGGTGGCTTTGCATTAGTTGGCAACATGCTCTTTAATGATGCCAAAATTTCCCTCCTATTGATGTCAATAAGCTCCTGGTTATGGAAGTGCATATGTTGTTGTTTTTCTGTTCTAGCTGATGATGCTAAAGAAGCTGTAAAGATTGGAGTAAATGGTATCCTGGTGTCAAATCATGGAGCACGACAGCTTGATGGGGTCCCCGCAACTGTAAGTACTGCTGCCAAGATGCACCAGCAGTCTCTGGTTTTCTCTAGCTTCTTGTCTGCTTCCTGTGAACACACAGGAAAACCTGTAAATGTGTTATATGTCTTTACCCATGAGCAGTAATCTCTCTCCACTTCTCCATGTATGTCACATCACACCTTGAGTTAAACACAGCCTGCTCTTGGTCAGATCAAATGAAAAAACGCAGGGGATTTTGTGTGTGGCTGTTCCTTCAAGCTGCCTGGGCACCTTGTCCTTGACTGTGGCACCGTGCATGGAAATCTAGAAGAGCAGTTTCAGAGACTGCATTATTGACAGTTAAATGTTTAGAAATTGGAAAGTCCTTAAGAATTTTTTTGTAGTCTTCTCATTTCTTGTCCTTTTTCAAAAAATCCCTGTTGCCGGTTGCAGTTCAATGAAGGTTGTACTTGCTTTTTCCCTTTTAATATTCTTCAGAGACTTCTGAAAAATTACAGAGTTATGGAACAGCTAAAGACAGAATGAAACTCTCCATTTTTCCCCTTTTAAACATTTTCACCTTTGGAAAAGGTACAAGGGTGGTTACGCTACAGGTTTTTTTCCTTTTTCCTTTTCCTTGTCATGCTACCCTATGTCTTTTCCAAAGGTGAAAAGGGATTTGAGAAGTTCTCAACTGGCAAAACAGAAGTAAAAGAAAATGAAAAAGTATGTGTTCAGGCTGAAGGAAACCCCTCAAAATTCCAGTCGTCACTCATCCTTCTTCATTTGGTGTGGGAAAGCTGTGCAAGTAAAAAGAGAACGAAAAGGAGGAGAATCAAAGCCCTGTTGTGACTGTAAAACCTCCGGATTATTTTCTGGAGGGAGAGGGGAACAAGCAAGTCCTTTTTCACTGCAGAGTGTTTTGCACATGAAGACTGATCTGCTCAGCTTTGCTGTCCCACTGGGGTGGCCCCCAGTCCCCTGGAGCACTTCTGCTCTCCGCTGATCTCCTTAGGGGCAGCTGAGGATTTCCCCAGCTGTTTTCCTTCACCCATTGGTTTTCAGAGGTCTTCATGTGCACTTAATGATCGTCTGGTAGAGCTGGTTGGTTTTTCATCAGCCAAGCCCTGCACTGGGGAGCCAAATGCCAGCACAAATGGTTTTCTGAATGGTTAATGAAGTTGAGGCGTTGTCCTCTGAGCTATCATCCTCCAAGATGCTTTTGCCTGACTGTCTCCAGGTACTCCTGATGACTGGTAGGATAAATGACCTGATGTCAGGACTCCTCCAGCTTCATAAGAGAGACTGAGAATTTTTCAAATGTGATTTTGTGCAGCTATTTAGTTTTAGACACCTTAAGAGGAGCTGAATTTTGAGAGTATGGGTGCCTAATACTTCTGAAATGAATTTTTCTTTGTTAACTTCTGTCCTCTTTATCATCTTGTCACCTTTTGAGGCTTTCACAAAAAGTATTTGAAAATTTTGGGCAAGTCTGTGTGTGAGGTAATCCAACCGGAAGAACGTATGAGGATATTAAAAATATTACTTTGAGTAATGAGCCTAAGAAATATGAATTCATTTTTTGTGAACTGCAGTAGAACAGAAGTTAAATCTGTGAACTACGTACTATGAGTTACTCCTTTGCAACACCACAGTGCAAAGGAGAAGGCACTATTGAAGCTGATGAGTTCACTGGATTTCGTCGTACAAAGAACTACATTTCACAATGCAGTTTTTATAATGTAAATATCTGTATCAGATCATGCTAAATGTTTTTAGCTTAGAAACGTAATAATTTGCTTTAACTTCATGGGTTTTCAGAATGTGAGCTGAACCCAAGCTGGTTAATATTTCTAGTGTCTAATTAAACACTGAGGAAATCTATGTTTTAATTATGGTTTGCATCATACTTCAGTTATTATAGCACTTCAGTGTTGGTACAGTTTGTCAGGATGTAGAAAGTGGTCTCTGTATATGGAAATAGATCCAAAATATGTTTGGCAAGAGAACAAAACCAAAGGGAGGGGGAAAAAGCACAGCAAGTGCCAAACTTCAAGAAAATTTAAATCCAAATCTAAAAACAAACTGCACTTTCAAGTTTTTTCCCTCCATCATTTTTTTATCCATTGGAAAGGAAATTAATTGCATCCGTATTTGAAAGATGTGAATTTGTGTGCCTTTTGTCTTACTGCCACACACTGTTTCCAGTCTCCTTAGTATGTGGCTTCCAGTTTTGTCTTTCCTGATTTTCATGAATAGGAACTATTTAGGCTTTATGGGAACAGTTGCCCTGTAATTAATACTTGAGGCTTGAATTCAGGAGGCTTATCTCTTTATTGGGATTTCTTGCATGGTGTGGACATGTTACCCAACTATGTGGTTACTTGGGAACAGCAAAAATCCTTTTTCCTCTTTTATCACTGGTGCAGGGGATAAGTAGAGTTTGGTGAAAGTAATACATATGTGCATTAAAAGAAAGCAGTTCCCACCTTGCTCAAAACTTGGAGGAGAGCCTGTTTTTTTTCTTACATGAAGAAGTTTCCTCTACAACTATTTCTGTAGTCAAGACATATTTTCAAAAGGAAAAATATATTCATTAAAACTTTTCAGCCAACGTCAAGTTTCTAGGGGTACATCTTTCTCTGATTCCATGTCTGTAGGTACAATGCCTGCCGCTGGGCTGGCCCTTACTATAAATAAATTATAAATTTAAACAAGAAAGTAAAGATGATTATTTAAAAAGCAACACTGATTCAATTTCATCCCCAAACTAGTGAACACTGGAAATTTTGGGGGTAATATCAGTGAAAGGCCTCTTCTATACTTGCTTTTCCTACATTCTTCCCAAGTGTCTGGTACTGGCTTGTGTTGGATACGCATCATGGGATCAGATGGACATTGTGTAACCTTGTGGATTCTCATTCTATTTATGTGACTCTCCAAATAAGTTTGTACTTTTGTACGTATCTGCTAACATGCTAAGTCACTACTGTTTTTTTAATACCAAGCTGTGGTGTTTGTGCACACAGTTAGGTGTGCAATTGCTCCTTTAGCTGCTTTACAGCTTAGATCCTCTACGTAAGAGTTCATTCAAAAAATCAGTAGGCTTACAGAAGTGAACAAGCTGTATTCCTGGTTTCGCTCTTTTAGATTGATGTCTTGCCTGAAATCGTTGAGGCTGTGGAGGGGAAGGTGGAGGTGTTCCTAGATGGTGCTGTAAGAAAGGGCACAGATGTTCTCAAAGCATTAGCTCTCGGTGCCAAAGCTGTGTTCATCGGAAGACCTCTCATCTGGGGCTTGGTTTATCAAGTAAGTTAGAAAAAGCTCAATTTTCTGTTTTTAGATACCTAGACTGTCTGTTCAGGCCTAGTGCCTGCATGTGCATGTGCACGTGTGGGATGGTGTCTGTGTGTATCCAGACCATCTAATCTAAAATTTGCTGTGACTAGTACTTAGGAGTCACGGCTGTGCATAAAACTTTGTTGGCACATGTCTACGTGTCTGTATCTACACACACGAGCTGTATGTACACATACTAGTACATACTGTCTCCTAATCTCCTAGGGTGAAGAAGGAGCCAAAGAAGTTCTCCAGATGCTGAAGGAAGAGTTTCGCCTGGCAATGGCACTGACAGGTGAGACATCCAAGTCTCTTCTCAGCAACAGTCACCTCTATCTCGCATTTCCTCATAGCTTTCATTTGCCCTGGGCAAGTTGTAGTAACCCACAGAACGGAGATGGAAATATTTGTGATGTAAAAAGGTTAGGCTACAGAGAGTTGGGAAAAGGACTTGTTGTTATCCCTGTCTTACAGATGGGGAACTGAAGAGATGAAGTAAAAACAAGGAAAAATGTTTTTTCCCCGAGGAGAGCAATAAACCTGTAGGAAAGGTAGTGGCAAATGCTTGCTCATAGGGTAGATGTCATCTGACAGAACGTAGATTTCTATGGGATAGAAAAAGAAAAGGATTCAGAGTGGGCTAGAAAAGCAAGGTTTTCAACTGATACGTAACTTCTCCTTCAGGATGCCGGAGAGTAGAAGAAATTGGCAGGACACTGATACGAAGATGTCAAGATCAAGTATTGCTTTCCAAGATTTAAGCCTGAAGACTGTTGCCTCGTGTGTTGCCTGTTGTACAGAAAGTGTGCTACCAGACAAACACTAACCATATTTGCTCTTTGGGCCTCATCCTGCAGTCCTGGCTGAGAAGGGGTGGTCTGTACTGAAGACAGTACTTGAAGCAAATTTTACAGGTGTTTCTGTATTCTCCTAGGATCTTAAAGAAAACTGCTCTACTAGGGGATGTGATTAGAGATTGGCCTTTATGAAAGACCAACGTAGACACATAAAAGTGTTTTGCAACAAATGCTAGCATTAACTACATGCCTGGAGGTAACTTAGCTGTTAAAATGAAACTATAAACAGAAATGTTTTGATAGCAAGCAGCTATCAAAATGCAGAAATTTTAAGTTTGAAGGAGACTTTTTGCTCACTGTTTAGAGACACTACATTGTAGATCACCGAGATTAAATCTTGCTTTCTTACGAACAGTGTCGGTTCCCCAGCAACTGTGCTGTTCCTTTATAAGCATGTGGGCTTGTAACCTGTAGCTCAGAGGAGTCTTATTTGTAAAGAAATGATCAGCAAAGTGAAATTTGCCAAGTTGTGCTGTTAAAGTGACACAACCCCCTTTGCAATCAGGCAAGGATAATATATGTGCACCAGGTATAGGTCAAACCCTTGTCTGGTGCAAATCCTTGCAGCTGCGTTGCCTTCTCTGAGTCATGTTTTTCACCTGGATTCATTTGTTGGCAGTGGCAGGTGAAGGCTGATGCTAGCTGGGTGAGCGTGTCCTCTCCCAAAGTGAGCAGGCAGAGGAGGTAAGACTCAACTGATCTCATCTTGGGTAAAACTAAGGGTGGCTTTTCATCTATCTCACTTTTGTTGAAGATGTAGCAATGTTGCTGGGAGCAGGAGGAGGCCGCTGCAGGAAGGTTTTGAGAATCTTGTGGAAATTTAGTGTTCATATTAAAGGAGGATTAAAAAAAAAAAAGCCTTGATTTCATTGTTTCACTGACATCACTGGCTCCGCCATTTGTTTCCCATCAGTGTCAGAAGGACTTAGGCATTCTGACTCTCCCTTTTTGCTCTGTTTGAAATATCCCTTACTGAGCTTTAGAGGCAGCTTTGTAATAAAATGATGGAATATTACGATGTGAACTAAAGCTGGGGCTGGAACTCCAAATGGGGAGAAAACCCAAAAGGCCACATGCTTGCCCTTCAGTTGTAAAATTTGTACTCTTTATTTACTGCAGAATGTAGTGTGTTGTGTGAGGGTTGCGTAGCAACAAAATAAAGTTTATCTGTGTAAGGAAATATGAATGTTTCTCAGAGCACAGAGAAGCATAATTTCTGCTGTTTACTGCACTTATCATATCTGTTGCAATGTGGACTGTGTCAGATGTCAATTACAGACTAACTTCAGAAAGGCTGTTTATTTTAGATAATATAAATGTTACTTAAAAGATAGGGGCATAATATCTTATGTTTACATGTTTAAGATCTATCTCTAAAGTTTAGAAGATGCAGTTTCCTGTCTTTGCCCCAACCAGATTCAAGGAAAGTTCTGTAATTCTGTGGTCCAGGATAAATCCTGACGGTGAGGAAACGGGTTTCATTACTTATGAGTAATTAACTATTTTTAGTTCCTCTGGGATAATGGGTTTATGTTCTTTTTTCATGCTTGTTATCTGAGAATTGTCTGACTGCCTTCCAGTTCAACCCTCATAAGAATAGATATGCATTAAAAACCAAAATTAGAGCCAAATATGGAACGGCTGTGAGATGGTGTTAACAGGAGCAAAATTAATTTGCCTGGTAGACTTCTGGTTTTTTTTTAAATATTTCACAGTGAGGATTTTGAGACAACAAAAAACAAATGCTCCTGGAAATTAAGGAAAGGTAGGAATTCAGTTCGGTTTTTGTTTCAGGTTAGAAAGCAGAAAGACTGAGTGCCCTCAACCATTTTGAAAGCTGAATGATGCCCAGGCTAAGAAAAAAAATCTACCTCAGTTGCTTCACCTGGAGAAGCTGAGAAGAAAACATAGCACACATAACAGGTGGTGGTGGTAGATCTTCCTGCAGTTTGAGGTGAGGAGAATATAAGAAACATAACAGAAGAAATAATAGGTCTTTGTGAGCTATGTTAGGTAGAAAAAGACAGCATTTGCCTCTGAAATAACAAGTGAACCCAACAAAATCTTAGGAAGGATTAGGCACAGTCCTCAGATCAAGGCATAGAAGTTGGGGGAAACAGAAGGTATATTTTGCATTTCTGAGGCTTTAATATATCTGTCTATCCTTATGTCGAATAATGAGCCCAGTGTCTTGATGGTTTTAATTGTGAAATCATTTTCTGACTTGACCTTGGATTCGTATTAAGCCCTAGATACCAAGAAAAAATCTACAGAGAAAAAAAAAATCTAATAAGAAAGGGTCAGTGAGGAATATTTATGTACCCATAAAGACAGCACTCAACTGGTGTGCTGGGTGCCTGGGAAAAAAAAATGAAACTTTTGGGAGGCTGGTACCTGAACAGTAACTGAATGGGGTTCCCTAATAACCTCTGAGGCAGACCAGGAACATTCCCTGAAAAAGGAGATTGCAGCTCGTAATGAGAGAATATTTATCAGATCCTTTGTGGAGAGAGAAGAGACAAAAAGCAAAACCTGAGTGCGTGAAAGAGGATCCTTGTTTAGGAGACAGTAGTAGCTAAGATGTGAGGCAAGCTTTTACATACTGGTGTTTCAGATTTCAGCCTGGTCTAGTGGAAGGTGTCCCTGCCCGTGGCAAGGGTGTTGGAACTAGATGATCTTTAAAGTCACTTCCATCCCAAACCATTCTATGATATTCAGGCTCCATGTGGATTCTCTGGTGCTGTGAGCTTAGAAGATCCCCCTTTGGAAACATCCCCACAAAGTTGTCTCCTTCACCCCAGTAAGCTCATAGAGGATTCAACCCACTGAAGAGAATATCAAAGAGCTATGGCACTTACACAGAGGATGAGTAGGAGCAGCTCGGGAGATTTGAAGAGGCTTCAGCCCTGGTTTGGGATCTCTACAACTGGACTCAAGAGACCCATTTCTAGCAGGAAATTCTAAAGAAGACAGCCCGTTTCAAAGTGACAAGGTCAGTGAAAGAGCTTGTGATTTTGTCTGGAGATCTGATAGAGCACATCAAAGTTGGTCATGTAAGGAGCAGGGCCCTCCTAAGAAAAAAACAATATGCTTCTGCAAAAGACCACCTTGAGCTGCAACACATGGGCAGTTGGTGCCCAGAGGACAAGTTTGGCTGGGCTGGGAACATGTTTGCAGTAAGAGCCTGGCAGTTTAGTACAACAGAGTAAAGCGCAGAGGTGCAGGACTGCAGGCATGGCAGTCTGGTGAGCAGAAGATGGCAGAAGTCAGCTGAGGGTTGTGAGAACATCTGACCTTTCAGTTAAAAAGTGGAGGAGAAGGTTAATGCAGCCTTGGGACAGCTTTTACTTTCTTGCTTAGCCTGTTAGCCCTTTGAAGCAGAGACCTGCTGCTTTCTGAATGCTTGGAGCCTGCGCACAGGGTGGAGAATCCAGTAAGTAAATAATAGGAGTCATAATTCAGCGCACTGATGCTGAAGAGCTGTGAAAGACGTGATCTGTTTTCTTGTGACCTCCACCTCTTGCTGTGACTCTGGGACAAGTTATTGTGTTTTATTTTTACTAGTGGCCAAGTCAAACAAATAGCTCTGGAACTGGTAAGAACTCTGCCTCCATCCCCAGTTTTTCAGGTTAAGCATGAAACTTGTCTGTCTTACTGGGAATTTCTGAACATAAATAAACAGACACTTAGAGTAACTTGCTTTGATAAATGGGCAGTGTAAGTCGGGGCCCACTGGATATGCAGGCGACTCAAAGATGAAGCAGAGCTGGGGAAGTAGGCAGGAATGGCTCTGCTTTTCTTGGCTTCTCAAATGGTTTTCAAGCCGAAATCAAATACTTAAGAGCATGAGGAAAGCTGGCTTCTGAAGTCATGATTTTGCACTGAACCTCACTGTAAGGATATCTCTTATAAAGCTACTTTTGATGTGGAAATTTGGCTCCAAACCACACTGAAGGCCATTATAAATAACCACTTCATCACAGGACACACAGAAGTTGGCTTCCTTGAACACTCCTAGAAAGCAAGTCTAACCTTATTGAGCCATAACCTCAGCTAGTGTAAATCAGAGAAGCTCCATTGACTTCATTAGTTTACACTGATTTACACCAGCTGTGACTGTGGCCCAGAATACACCAAGATATGTCAGCTTTTAAATTCTGTCACTGAGTGTTGAACAAAACTGTTTTTAAAACAAGATCGGCAATCTCAAATTTAGATACTAATGAGACACAGTGCTGTAATTGTTTCACGATGCCTATATGCTCCATTTTGTTTTCATTTTTGCCTTGCTTCTGTTTTTCTTATCTCCTGCCAAACAGAGGGAGAGTACCACATATGTTACATTCATAACAAAGATGTTTTGCTGCTTTGAGAACATGTTCTCCAGATGCAAAATGCCTGTGTATTGTAGTTTAACTTCTTGCTTTGCATAGGTACATTGGTTATGTGCCAAAATAAGAATGCACCTGAAGGATATCCCTATGTTTCTCCAGGGCCTGGAGCTCTCAAATGGGCATCTGGAGGCTGTCCCAGCCCAACTTCAAAGATCTGATTCCCCCATAGGGATTTCTAGCTACTCAGTCATTATTTGAGATGAGCAGCGTTAATTGTGTCCAGGAGCATGCTGGTAGGAATGCTCAGAGACCATCAATACATCTCCTCTATCACAACCCTGCAGGCTTCTCGTGTAGTTAACAATTCTGAGGAGTCAATTGCACTGGCAACACCTTTATGGTATGGAAGGCTGGTAGATCTATACAGATGGTTTGCTCAGGGGAAGATGTTCATATAACTATGCTGACAATAATTAATATTGACTCTTATGACAACAGCAGCTGTAGGTTCTGGTCGAGGTCAAGACAGCCATGTGTGCTGCAGCAATGCTTTTTTTGCAAGCAGGGGTCGGAAGTGTGAATTGAAAGGCACAGGAAGAGAAAGTCTCTGCCTATAAAATAGAGGTAGAAACAAACTGATTTACTCAGTTAAGTCCCTTAATTTTCCATCCCACTGCCTTAATTATCATGCTGTTCTCCCTAAGGCAGATAACTCTGGGGTGGACATCACATACTCAACAACCATGAGGAAGGTCCAAAGGTGAACTACAGAGCAGAGGGAGAGCTGGGCCACAGCAGAGCTGTCAACCTGTGCAGATGGTAGAGCTCCTTACACAACTGGGACTATATCTCCTGCTCTGCTGGTTTGCCAAGCAAAACCTGATTGTGGTGGCTTTGCAGTATGGGAATGGAAGACCTCTTATTTCTTGCTGATTGTTTATAATTCAGTATCATAACAGGATTTTACTTGGGTTCTCCCCAGCCACTTAATGTATTAACCCCTTTAATTCTGTATACTCTGTTTTATTAGATTTTTTCCTCTTAGGAGGATTGAAACAGTTGTCATTAGAAATGTTCCTGCAGGGCAGGTACTCATGGTTAGGTTCATTTCACATGAGGTTTGTCTAACTTTCAAGAATGGTCATGAAGACTTCAAAGGAAGGTGCAAGGATCCTACAACAAGGCTGTGTGGCATAAATTTAGCTCTTGCACAAACTGAGGATGTGCATTGCACGTATTTCTGCTTGTCATGGTTAGCAAATAAGTCCAACATGTATTGTGACTGGACCAGAAAGCTAGTGTGGATGTGAGATAAGGGTGAGACCTGGGTGCTGATCAGAGATGGGAATCTGAACAGCAGGATCATCTCATGTGCCTTAGCTTTCCTCTGGGTCTGTAGGCATGCTCTGGCAAAGATAAGCTGGCCTGGTGTGTTGAACAGTGTAGGTGGGGTCTCTGTTATAATTATAATTGTCGCTGTCACTGACTTTGGAGTTACACCTCTGCAGCCTTCCCATCAGGTAGTCAAGAGCTGCCACAAATACTGAATTTTATACAAGCAAATTCCCTCTGACAAGCTTACGTCTCTACCCAGGAACCTGGAAAAATTAAAAAAGCACCATTCCTCCAAGAAACTCCCTCCAAGAAATTCCAAGTTACAGAGAAATTTATATTAGGAAAAGAGAACTCTATCACAGTCTTAGGAAAGCACAACAGAACATATCTGCAAATAAAGAAAAAGAGCTGGCAATAATCCACCTCATTTCCTTACTGCGTACTGGTGAGTTTGTTCCACAGCTTCTACTCCACGGCTGCAGGTCCAGGGGTGCCAGTACCCACTGCAGCGTTGCACCTCATTGCATCCTGCATATTACCACCGTGTCTGCACCAGCCTTTGCTGCGAAGTCCTCAGTTTTGATCTCATGGGGAAGCTGGAATAAGAGAGATGTATGACACCTTTGGGCAGAGTCCCTGCCCTTTGGAAATACTTTGAAATGAGGTGTGGACAGGTGTGGTGAAGGGCCTTTGGCCAGAAGGTAAGATGTCTTTTTCATTTTTCAAGAGCCTCATAAGAAGGATTAAAGTTGAAGTTGAGTTACAGTGGTTTGCAAGATGGGATAAGAGAACCTGCATTGGTGGGAGTTCGGTGTAAGTTTGGTGGGAGTTTGGTGGCTTGTGGTGCTTCAGCAGCACTTTATGTCAGTAGAGAAAGCACTGAGTACCTCCTCAAGGCAGAGGAACCCTGTCCCCCTTCCCAGGTTACACACTGCCTATAGCCATGACAAAGAAGTTAAAACAGAGGCTAGAGAAGACCTTCAAGTGCTCTTGCCTACATCATGTTACTTTTTCAGTAGTGTTGTCTTCGGGCCAGGGAGGTTAGAGCTTGCTGTTACAGAACTTCTGCTGTAAGGGTCATGTGTTTGTGTAAATAAAGAAGCCCACCACCACTACAACATTCTTTCCACTTCATCTGTTTAGATGCTGATACAATCTTTGTCCAAAATGTTTAGGGCCAAAGCATGGGCTAGTATAGCTCTGTTGCAATCTGTGGAGCTGTACTGATCTATGTCAGCTGAGGCCCTAAACCTACAGGCTCGTTTCTCCCTATCCTCCCAAAAGGCACCCAAGTTTTCATTGGTTTCACTGGAAGTTTTGTGTGCATCCCATAAGGCCGATAATATTTCAATATGTGGGACTTGGAGCTGTCACCCAGGGTGTGTGATTGTCACTTTTGTCAGGAGTTTTGAGACAACAGCTGGAGGAAAGCAGCAAGTTCTGCCGCAAGGCCGTGATGATTGTTCTTAGTTTGGCATGGTTTGTACAATTACCTTCTCAATGCTGCTGATATTTCCTGGCCAAAGTTGCCCTGTTACAGAGTTGACACTGAATATCAGACCGTCTCGTGTGAATGGAAGAATGAACAGCCCTGGTGCATGACACATGCACTTTAATGTGTAAATAAACAAGTATCTTATGGCTTCCATATGTCACTTTCCATGTTATCTATCCATAAACTATACCTTAACTGGGTTCAATCTCCCAACCTCTGCTTTTTATGTGCTTGCTGTTAACCTGAAAGGCTGCCACAGCTGTGCAGCAGGTCCAAAAGATATCCTTGACAGTTCTAACTCCAGCTTCTTTTCTGGTTATTCAGTGGTGCCACAGAAACTTCGAAGACCTTGTGGTGCATCATTAACAGTGTCTTCTAAAGTTAGTCTAGGGATAGCCACTTGCAAGTAGTTATGTGTAGGTTCATAACTGCTGCATAACAGACTGCAAAACCACACACGACCTAAATAATTTGCTGGCATGCTAATGAACAGTAAACCCAGACAGTTCAACCATCTGCAAGCTCTGCTTTTTATCAGTTTCAAGTGTGTTGGGTTTGGGTGTATGTGTCCCTCTGGCAAGCATAAAAACATACTTTTGATCTATCACAGAAAGGCCCTTTTGCCATAAAGATAAAAAGATAAAGAAGTATTCCTTTTGATTCTTAATCCTTTTTCCATTATGGTTCTGATATGGATGGGACTTGTGCTGTCAGTTATTCTTGAGGATGTAGAGGGCATTCAAAGACCAAGGAGGTGTAGAGTACATCCAGCCCCCAAGCTTGTTTATTAATTTGTGTTGCTGTTTATTGCTTACATATATTAATACATAGGAAGCCAGGAGAGAATATCCTAAGCATTGTTGCTTTTGATGGTTAGAAAAGTGCAGTGACTGGTATTTTCCAAAGAATTTGAAATCTTTATAAAAGCAAGATGTCTGCATGCCATATAACGTGATGCATCAAAGTAAAGGTGTCTTTGTAGAGGAGACAGCCCTGTTAAATAATATTCCTTTCTTCACAGCAAGTCTTTTTCTGTCTCGCCTTCCCATCTTCTTGAGAAAATGGCTGAGAAGAAATTCCTCTAAGTTTTGCTTCCCTTTTTTTTTTTTTGCTTGGAATTGGTCTATATTCCTTTCCCCACTGCCTCATGGGCTGTGGAAAGGTGTCACTGTGATAAGTTGTTTCTTGAGTTCTAGTGTTGGCAATAGTTAGACCATCCTGTGGTGCAGCATCATCATGGTAAATGTCAGAATAGTTCATCTCAATATGAGTATGTTCAGTGAAGTGTGTTCATTAATTAATTACCGTTCACTTATGCTGTCACAAAAACACTTCCATTGCCCCAGCAAGATGCTTTTAAGCAGCACGGTACTATGTAAACAGCTGATAAAAACAGGGTCATCAACCTAGCGAGAAGTCTGGATTCTTGGGTGTAGCGTTAGTTGCTGCAAGAAAAGAGTCAGTATGTAACTTTGCAGGGTATTTAGCGTCAAAAGCAGCATTTCTGATACCTTATTTTCTCTTTGTGAATTAAAATCTTCCAAATCAAATGATCCTAAGTCAATTCCAGCAGGTGATTTAGGCACGCAAAACAAAGCTTTGCACATGTGTTTGGCTAAGGGCCTGCCTTTTGATCTTCCGCGTATAAATAAGTCCCAGACATGCGCACACACAAAATGGTGACTTGTCTGCAGAAGCGGAGGAGCCGTGCTAAGGTATGTATCTCACATCTGCCTTGCCAGTTTTTCTTCTCTGCACATGACTTTTTGGAATTCATTTATGTCCATAGCCGAGTGGTTCTGAAGGATAAAGCCTTAGCCAATGTGCAGCTCCCTGGGCTTACTGGTTTTACTGTTCCTGAGACATGTTAGCTCAAGGCTTCCTGAGGTCCTCACTGAACCTGCTGGTGAACTTGGGTCTGATTTCACAGAAGTGAAGTCCACTTTGTACCTGTCGGTAGAACCCATGCAGGACCTAACACCTTTGCAGCCTTTGTGTCAGTGCAAAAAAAGCAAGAACTGTGTATAGCTGGTTATGTAGAAAGCGGAGAGAGTATTTGGTCTTGGTTTGGAGGTACCAACGAGATGATTTTTGGGGCTCTTTCATCTCAAAACAAAGACATACAGGATCCAGTGGCTGAAAGCTGAAGGTATTAAAAACAAAGTGTGGGTTTTTTTCTTTGGCAGCAAGGATGATTAATGTTGGAATGTTCCCAAGGGATGTGGTAAATTGCCCTTTGTAGTATTTAAATAAAAAAATAGATATTTTTTGAGAAGATATGCTCTGTTTTGGCCACAAAATATTGAATGTGCGTTGAGTGAAATGTTCTGGCTTTTTCATCACGGAAATCATCATTGATGATTACAACATCCCAAAAACTTACTAAGCCTGTCACTTTCCTTTTGATGTTTTTGGTGGGGTTTTTTTTGTTTTATTTTGTTGGGATTTTTTGTTTGTTTTGTTTCTTAATTTGTGGCTGAACCTATCTGAATGGGGCAAGACAGGATAGTTTGCATGATTGATTTGTGCGACCCAAGCTACAAAGAGGTTCTCTGATCCTGAATGGTGATGAGCCTTCCCAATGACTCTTGGTATTTAGTATTTCTAAGCTTCTAAAATCTAGTGATGCTTTGGCTTAAGGTTCCTGTCTGGATCCATCAGTGCAGCAATTTTGGCCAGAATGATACCTTGCTGAATTAGACTCATTAAGGCTCTGCACTGTTGTCTCGTTCCTCTGAGATCTCTGCTTTTGACTTTGCTGGTGTGGCTACGTCAGATGTCTCAGTGCCTTGCTGACCCACAGTAGGTTTGAGAGCATTATTCCAGGCTGTGCGAGAACAGAACATTGGTAAAGCAGCAGCCCCTCACTAATCTGCAGAGGGAAAGCACGTATGACAGGCAGCGGGGATTCCATTTTTCAGGATCCGGGGTTTAAGATAGGCTTAAAGGAGTCTTATTAAAAGTGTTTTCCAGTGCATGTGGCTCCCTCTGACAGCACCCAGGTGGTTCGGAAACCAGCATTAAGAATAAAAGCTGTTTCTCTCTGCTGCACAACAAATGGTTCGAGTGTCTGGTATTCGATTCAGAAAGGAAACCTGCAGCAGTCATGTCCCCTGAAATAAACCAACCAGCATTTTCAGCTGCCAACACTTCTGTCTATTACGTCAAGGCATCACAAAGTTTAAAGCATAGCAAAGTAATATATATATTATTTTTTTTTTCAGTAATCCCAGGGTAAATATTAGGTAGACAGCATTTCTGCTTTGCGCATTAAAAACCCGACTGAATTTGAAAAGCCTGCAAGTGCACTTTGGGGATTTTGGAAAGTGTCGTTTGGCCATGAGCTAAGACCAGAAGCTGCCATTTTGCAGATGGGGCAGGAGGGAAGGCGTTTGGCCTCATTCATAACTTCACAGCTACTGCAAATATCAGCTGATGAATATTTATGTTATAACTGGCAGAGGCCCGAAAGGCAAACGGTGGGGGAGGAGAGGAGGGGGAAGCTTAACTTAGGAAAATGGTTGTCTGAACTCTGTGGGATTTCTTTACCAACACTTTCCATGCTTCAACAGTAGCTGCTGAATGAAATCATTATGTACTGAGCCCCTGTGCAGGAAAACAAGGTTTGTCAAAGCTCTCTTCGTTAGCACCTCGTACTTTGTTTGAACCTTGGACATTTGCTGGGCCCTGTAAAGGGAGATTTTTTTTTTTCTTCTAATCAAACACACTATAAAGCTAGCTAGTTTTCTTTTGTTTAGTCATTGCGTTTACTAATTGTAAACCAGGGTCTCATAGTTAGGAAAAGAGGGGGCCAGACAGGAATGTGAAGAGCTACAGGGTGGTGTGGGTACTGAGGAAATGCTGTTGCAAGGCAGGCTAAGATAGCCAGGTATGGAAAGGGTTACATTAGATGTGTCATTATTGAACAAACCTGTAGTGCTTGACTGTGTCCAGCCATGTTGGTGTCTGTAGGCTCATCCGCAGTGCCAGGAACATGCTTGAAACTGAACCTCTGTCCTGCAAGTTGCTGCACAGCTGTTGATAAGCAGAGAAGATGAGGGGGAATGCAAATTGAATCATTTAGGCACAGAGCTGGAAGAGACTAAAAGCCAGCTACGCTTTTGTCTTTGCACAAATCCTCAGCACAAACGCTGTGTTGAGTTTAACTGCTGCAGGTAATAAATGGTTGGTTAAAATGAAAATTATGTTGCCTTTTTTGTGAGGCAGTAGTTCCCCAATAATTCCCGCATGTATCGGCAGCCTCCAGTGTTAGTGGTTTAGTTAGTACTGCACTGGAATTTCAAGGAAGTAACAGAGGTGAGTGTCCTTCCACTATATAACATAATTTCAAACTAATGTATTTCTTCATATTTGTATTATCTCAAGTCACTCATTGAGAGGGGGAAAAAATCCAAATCTTTTCCTTTTGCCTTCACCAGGTTGTAAATTAACAAGGAGCAACTTTCAAGAAAGTTCACGAACATTACTTCACTGTTGGATTGAATCAAGCCCAGGAAGAAAACCGGCTGAAATAAGTAACTGCTGAAAGTCAGTTAGGGTTTACTAAAGTGACGGTTGGCTGCGAGTGGCCACCCCTTCAGAGGACCACAGGGTCAGAAGACAGCAGATTGGGACTTCACGACATGCAAGTGCCTTTAAAGGCACTGAGTTAGAGATATAGAAAAAATAGAAATGCCCAGAGTCAGTTGTTTACTGCAAAAAATCACTCCCTGAGGGCTCTGCAAAAGTTACCAGGCTCTGCTTAGGAGGAATAGGGAAAGGCCTAGATTTGCCTGTGTACTTCTTCAGTGAAATCCCTGAACTTGGCACTAATTTCTGTTGTTTCTCCGGGAGGTGGCTTTTCTTAGCCTGCTTATTTAGATGTATCTCAATTCCTTTACAAGGGGAGGAGCCTTCAGGAAAGAAGGTTGAGGAAACCACAGGGACCTTGCATCCCACAAAACCCCCTCTCAAACCCCTTCAGCTCCTTCCCGCCCTGTGGGGCTGTGTCCTTGTGCCCAAGTTGCAGAGACCAGCAGATGGTGCTGCAATACATCCAGTGTTCATTTCCCTGGACAGGAAAAACTTGGGACAGATGCACCAGGGGCTGCCCCTAACTCCCCCAGCCCCTGAGGCAAACCGCTTCCCGCCTTTCCCTGGCAGCCTTCTGCAATTGTAAAGGCTGACGGGCAGCTCTGTCTCTGGACATCCCGCTCGTCTTTTCCAAATACACGAAGCAGTTTCTGCTGCAAAGGGGCCTTTTGCATGGATCTTCCCTCATGCAGCTCCAGCATAGGGCAGCCATGGGCGTGTTGAGGGGCAGCTGGGTGAGGGGAAGGTGCATGGCTCTCCTCAGGGGGAGTTGGTGGGGACGTGGGGATGGCAAGCCTACCACCATCAACCGACACTTTGCCCTCCTCGTGGTGAGGGGTTTGCCCGGCAGCGCAGGTCTGCGTGATGGGCACCCCTCAGAGAGGGCAGCCATGTTCCGCCCCGGGGCTTCCGCTTCCGCTGGTGCTGGGTTTGTGCCTGCAGCTTGGAGTGGAGGTGTTTGGAGCATAGGGAAAGACCTATTTTTCCTCAAAAATTTAAAAAATACCTCAGAAAAAGCAAGAAACAATGGTGAATTTGTGTCCGGCACTGCAGCCCTGCTGCCAGCCTGGCCCACGGCTCCGGAACCTTTTGGTGCCTCCCGGAAGTTTCTGGCACCTTCCAGAACCTTCTGGCGCTTCCCCCTCAGGGCAGTGGAGGCCGCGGAGCTGCTGCCTCTGCTACCTGCCTGCAGCCTCCACAGTGAAATTAGTGAGGAAAATGCCCCCAAAAAGGCAGTAGAGGTAAGGGGGGAGTTTGGACTGAGGTGCAGAACCCCACGCAACACACCATGAGCAAGCAGAGCGTTTGTGCATGCAGGAGGGACTCCGCAAAACACAGCGGCGTGAACCAGGATGCGTGGACGTGATGCGTTATTTTTGCCTCCCCTTCTCAAAATTTCCTTTCTCAAAATGTTTGCTATTTATTTGTGAGATTGTCCCTGCCTGCCAGCACCTGGTGCCCTGCAAGCTGAGGACGTTCCGTGAGGAGAAGGGGCTGAGGAGCTGCTAAGCGGCAGCAGCAGCAGCAGCGAGGACGGGGAGAAATACGCTCCGGGAGGAACCCGACAACGCTGAGCAGCTGTTTTTGTTATACCACCAAGCTGTAAAGTTGAAAAATGATTTGAAAAGCAAGGGATGTGCTGGGAGTACTGGCGTGTCCCGCTGATGGGCGCTTGGGGCATTCTGTGTAAATTGAACTTTTTCCCCCCCCTTGTTTTTTTGGATGGTGTAATATCGCAGCGGTGGAAGGGAAGAGCAACAACACGCTTGGAGTGCAGAGCTTCTTCCCTGATCACTCTGGCACCGAACTGCACCAGAGTGAGCTGAGGACAGAGGCAAAGCCCGGCTGCTCCCTGTCTTTTCGTTGCTGTGATCCAAAATGTGGAGGTTATTTCAGTGCGGCAGTTGCACGTGAGGAGGCCCTCAGTTTCTTTTATTAAAAAAAAAAGATTAAAAAATCAGCTGGGACAAGAAGGATAACTCCTACATGATTTACTGGAGAGCAGGGGAGCAAGCAGGGGGACCTGGCGTGGACTAGAGGGATCTTGCTGGAGATGGAGTGATGTGCACCAGAGGAACTTCTGGCCCATCAGATGTACCCAGAGGCTTGTACACTGGTGCTCTGCAGACTGGGGTCACAGCCCCTTGGAGCAAGACTGTCTGCTTCCCCTTTGCAAGTAAATAGCAACGTGTAACTTCTTTTTTTTTTGCTGGATTGTTTGATAATCGTGAGTCAGGAGTGTGTGTGTGGAGGCTCCTGGGCTTTTTTTGGTCTGGCTCGGGGGCCTGTTTGGAAGGTGACTCTTTTGTTTCCAACCAAAAGCACCTAGGAAAACCTGTCCCCTAAGAGGAGTTATTCATCTCAGTGAGGGAAAAGGGATGGAAAGACAATTACTGTGTCTTGTGACTAACACAATACATGACTCAAAACGTTAAGCAAGAGTGCTGACGTGATAGCCTTTCCCCCCCAACTTGAATTCAATGTCAGAGGCATCAGGTCAAAATGTGAAGTAGTTCCCCTGAAGCCAGGTTGCTCCAAAACCACTGGAGTTGGAAGTTAGTCTGTAATCTAGATAAAGTGGAGCTGTCTGAGGAGCTTAGTCCTGTTACAAACACAAAACTTAGAGGTCTCTGCTGTAGTCTTTGTGTTTTGATGGAGCAGGTAGAAGGTGGAAGAAAGCAAGAGGGTGCTGCAGCAGTGAAGCAGCCTCATGGTGTCAGGGCCTGCAGCCATACTGGAGGGTCCTGCTTCCTAGGAAGGAATCTTACCTTTTTCTCATCATCAGACTCTCCTCTGTCATTCCTGGGTTTGTTGTCTGATGCTGATTTGGATTTTCTCTTATTGGGGGAAGAGGTGCTGGTGTTCCTTTTGCAGGATAATATGTCTGTGAGGTGTTTTATCTTTCCTCTTCTGATGTGCTGGTTCATGCTTCTATTCCAGGGGTTTGAAGAGCTTTGAACTGGACTGTGGAAGCATGGTTATTTGGCAGGGCTCCTCACATGCATGGTCTGGAGAAGCTGAGGTCTGAGCAAGGGACAAATAACTTAACTTGGCATTTTTAGATAGCAGAATATGACTTTAGGCTGAGTCTGAGTGACAGTAAAAATAATTATTCTATGAAAGTTGGAGAGTTATGGGAAATTCAGTAAGGCTCCTAGAAAACAAGTTTATTTTGACAGTTGAAAAAGGAGAGGAGTTGTGCTTTTCTACCTTTCTGTTGAAATTACTGAAAAAAAAAAAAGAAAAGAAAAGAAGAAGAAACACCAAAAAACCCTAACAGTTACTATGTATTTTCTAATGCATTTTCCTCTGGTAAATATCAACATTGAGAATTCTTATGCTACTAGGAATATCTTATCTTCCTGTTTGCACATGAGCAAAGTTGTGACTAAGCTGACTTGTTCCATTAGGATATTCTGCTACTAGTTTTTCTCCTTGAGAGCAATTGTCTGCTGTGGTTTCCTGGGTACTTCTGGAGAAAAGTGATGCTGTTGTTCCATTGAGGCAGAGGCCTGTTACTGCTTAAGCATAGTGCTATCAGTTGGAAAAGGACGTGCACTGAGAAAAGAAAATGCATTAATGCTGTTAATAATGTCTCAAGGCCGTATTCTTGTTCAGGATTGGCTTCGCTTGTTCCAGTCTGTACTGGGGCACGTCACTGAAATATAATTTAACAATTTTATTGGCTTTGAGGTGATCTTGCACTTGGAATTGTCTGCATGCACTTAGTTTCTCTCCCTTGTGTGCAAAGATGCACTAATCTGGGGTGATGTTCCTGATACTTTAGAGATATATACATATATGCAGATAACTTCCTGCAACACAAGTTTTTTCAAAATTACACATTGCAAACAGTCATTTAAAACAGGTAAGTAATTAAGACTTTAAAAGGATGTGAATTACAGAAATGTCCTTTCTTGTCATTCCTCTCTTACCTAGCTTACTGCTTTCTCCCTTCAAACCCTGCATTTATGGTTTTGGTCTCTGAGCTTAAGCACAGAGTTGTTTCATCTCTTCAGGTAACAGATGCAGAAGGAAGAAAAGCTTTAGGTAGATAAACATTCATTTTGTGATGGAAACCACAGAAAGTGCCGTCAAAGGGTGTTGATTTGATCATCCTGCTTATAGGTATGCTGCCAAGAGGCTGAGCTTCTCAGCTTGAGGTTTAAAAGAGATTTGGGTCTGACTCAGGACGAACCAGAGGTGAGCGAGCCCATCTCTGAGCCCATGTCCTGTAGAAAAGAGTGTGCTTCCTCCTGCCCCCAAAATATTTTGTGACTCTTTTCACACTTACTTCAGAGCCAGTCACAGGATGTAGCACATTTGTGTGACTCCTGTTCCATTGTACTGCCCTAGACAATGTTTTCTTAATGAAGAATCATTTCCTAAAATGTGTTGGACTGGGTTTTGCAATAGGGTGGCAAATACTGCTTTGTTTGTCAGCTATGGGATGTACAGTGGATGGCAAACTATCCATTGCCCAACAAGCAAGAATTTCATTTGTAAGAAATGTCTGCAGCTTGGCTTTAAGCAATCTGTATTTTTTTGTACAGAAATCTTGTAAGAATGATAAGAATTCCCTTTCACAGAGGTAGGTAAGGTAAGTGGGAGATTGGGCATCTAAAACCTTGGCAGATTTGGCCATAATTCTCCGCAGTCACTTTTTTTTTTTTCTTTAAAAAATAAAATTGTAGCTGTGATTTTATTTCTGACTTCAAGGAAACAATTTTGTACCTTGCTCTGGGACATGATATGCACAGTCGTTATCCCTGAAACCGAGCAAAAGCAAAGCAGATGGAACTGCTTTGGAAAGGATTTTGGTTTTCTTCTGGAAGTCTTTGAACTTTAGAAAATCACAATATACCTCCCATCCAGGAAAGTGTTGTGTGGTTTGAGGTTTTATTATAGGGTTTTTCTACAGCTCTACTCAGGGTAGATTCATGCTTAAATGGAAGCCCAGTAAGGCAAAAGCCAGGTGTTTAGGATGTGGCATTGGTGACTCAGTAGGTGGTACGCTTCCTTCTCCGTCAACATGAAACAAGTGCCCTTGTGTGGTAACAGGGATGGGTTATTTCTTGGCTGACATGAAAAAAAACAAGGTCACTACTAAGACTTTGGGTCCTGTACAGGAAGGTCTCCTCTTCTCTCTAGTGAATAGGAAATTAGCCTCAGGATCGCTTCCTGAAAAAAACCCCAGTGTCCTTTAAAAATGAAAGCTGTAAGTGTTGTATTGCAAAAGAAGCAAGAAAGTCCAGCTGATGTCAGGGTCCCATCATACCTCGTGTAAAAGTAAGGATGGATAAATGGAGAATTCTCCCCGCTCATGTTCAGATGGAAACACGATTGAATGAGCACCAGAGATACCTTAAAGTGCCCAAGTGAACTTGGAGCCGTGATCTCAGTGGGGTTCATTAGTAGAGCATTACCTTCCCTGTCTCTGAGCAGGTGTGTGGACAGTATGGTCCATGCAGTTACCCACCACTTCCATGTTTGAACTTCAATTCACTGGGTTTGATGCTGCCTCTGCAACCTTTTGTTTGCCACAGATTTGGGGACCGATGTGCCTGCCAGAAGGATAAGGGAAGCACAGATAATTTTCTGGTGGTTCAGTTGGGATATGGCTAGGCTTTGGGTGTCTGGGAAGTGAGAACTGGATTTAATTGCACATCTAAGCTGTGCCTTTGGGTTGAAAAAAGCCAGTCTTGATGGTGCTGCCATTTGAAGTACCCTGGTGCTCCAGTGCTCAGACCCTGTAGAGAAGCACAGGAGAGATCCCTTCAGCTCTCAGAGGTCTGCAGATGCAGAAGTAAAACTATATTCCACAGTTTTGAACCTCTATGAAACCTGCCAGGGCTCACAAATGACCAAAGCATGCAAGATTCTTGTTCTGCTTTAACAAAAAGAAAAAAGGTAGTAAAAATCACATATTGGAACAGTAAAAATGTTTTTTCACCTTCAAGATTGTTATTTCAAAGGATATTTTCTTAGTGACTGAAAAAGGAACTGAAAATCCCATATTATTTCTCCTTCCCTCCCTCAGCCAGGTCCTTTCTGTGCCCAGAATTTTATCTGGTGTGAGCAAAAGGCTCCCTGGATAGTGTGTGAGATGTTTGAGGACAGAGCAGTTAGGTGGTGTCTGCCACCTGGCCCGAGCGTAGCTGGATGGCTGCTGAGATGGCATTTCCATTGCAGATGGCACAGTTCGGGGTTTTCTTTTCCAAACTCTGCTTTAAGGGACAGGAGGGAAAATCTGAGGGATTTTGCTTGTAAAATGGAGAGAACAGTACTTCTGAAGTAAGCATATCAGATACAGAAAAACACAGATAGCTCACCGCTATGCGCGTGTTCCCACAGGCGCTAAGATACACCTTATTTCTCCTTGGCTCCAACTGGACCTAAAACATGGAATTAAACAGAGAAATTTGGAGTCTTGACAAAATGCGAAATTTTCTGAGCTCAGTTCGCATTTAAAATCTGCTTTATTGTAGCCATAGAAATCAAAAACATGATCATAAATGCTGATTCTATGGACAATTTTACAGCAAATACCACTTTCTGTATCTCCAGAGTTACAACTTCCGTAGGCTCTTAGAAAGATCACAGTACACCTTTTCAGTGTAAGGGTTTGCAAATCATTGCCTGTCAAGATTGCAGTAGATGAATGTTTTTTTTCTTCCTGTGGAAATGGCATCTACATTATTTTTTTTTACTACACTAAATCATTACGCGGGATTATGTAGCATTACGTTAAGCGATTCCAGGAAAAGGTGCGTGTCTTGTATGGCCTCACTGGTGTTTCAGCTGAAATCTAGATGTCCTAAATGATTGTGTTAACAAAGGGAGTTAGATCTTTAACCTCTGTAAGGACCTTTGAAAACCCTACTAAGTGCCTATCCATGTTTAAACAATTTCAAAATGCTGATGCTTAATCTCTCTCCATCTTATTCCTACTGTTCTGTAGTAACATAAAGAAATACCTGGGCTAATATTGTCTTGTCCTTCCTTAGAGTTAGCTGTTGTCTTGACTTCCTTGAAACTGCCCACAGAGAAATATTTACTGAGTAGTGGAAATGAGCCTAGTACCCTTACCAGGTTTTAGACACCCCCTGTGTTTTACAAACAAGATAAAATGCAGTGGTTGTGCAGCTTGAAAATATTTATAAAAATACATTAAATATGTTTTTCTTCTTTTCAGATAGCCAGGTAAGAAGCAATAGTATCAGTGAAACATTGCAGGCAAATATCATGGGGCTCATTAGTAATTTGCTCACTTATCTTTCTTAATAATTTGAGGAGTTTTGCCATCCCAGGTGGTGGGGTTTAGAAGGTGGTACTCTGATTTCCTGGCCTATGAAAACCTATGTCATGGTGCACATGGAAGCAAGGCTCGTTTGGAAGGCAGAACAGGAAAACAGGGCTTGAAAGTAGTAATTCAAAATTAGGAAACGCTGGTTGTGATGATACTTTTGTCAGTTGCTGGTTCATAGCTGGAAGCAGCTGTTTTGTAAGCACTGAATGATCAGTGGGACCTCCTGCTGAGCTGTGGCACTCAGGATGGATAGGAGGAAAGGAACATGTGTTTTTTACAGGTTAAAGGCAGTTGCTGGAGTAATGTTTCCACTATAATGTAACTGTCTGTACTGCCTACATTTTAAAAACAGAGGGCAGGGAGAAATACTTTGAGTTATATCCTGATTAGTCATGTATGAAGGAACAAATGCTGAGGAAAATTTTCACTGAAAATGCTTGCTCATGGTGGGTGTTATGTTATGATTTCTCAGCTGCAGGCTCAGCTGGGGATTAGTGCTACAGAGAGACACCCAGGGAATGACTACAGAGGGAAAGAGTGGCCCAAATAGTCTGGGGCTTCCAGGCCATTTATATCTGGTGCTGATGTTGGAAACATTTTCTTTTTCTAGGGCACTTTTGTCTTTTTGAAAAGCTGAAAATCTTTTCTGGGTGGATTTTAGCTCTTCTGATGAAAACCTGCAGTTTTCTATGGATAGCAAAGCCTCCTTTTGGAGGGGACAGTTCTGATGGACATGCAGATGGCTTTAAATGGAAAGATTTCCTACCAGCTCCACACATTCAAAAGAAACTGTTTCTAACGAGCTTCTCTAGTGACAATGAAGCTATTCCAGGCAGTCTTGTGCAGGCAGAACATCCTGGGACTGGCCTATGGCTGTGTTCATAGCAAGCTGCCCGCTTCCAAGTTACTTTTAAGACACGCAATTTTCCTTCCAAGATGCTTTGCTCATGCAGGAGCAGCCACAAACCTTGTTTTCAGTAATAAATTTACTGTTATCTACAATAACTCCCCTAAAATGGGGCATTATATTGAGCGATGTGATCTAACAGCTATGATCGCTAGGACCTGCGGTTAACAAAGTGCTCGTGGTTTTTTGCAAAGAATGAAATTAATTCACAGCAAAGTTCTATGAGATTCTACATGCTCTTACTGGGGATGATTTGAAGGTGACTCATGGGCTTTCAGTCAAATTGAAATGGTTCCCAAGTTTCCAGCAGAACAGTTTTTTACATTTCAGTACTGATAAAGACACAGCTCTTCAAAGCTTACAGGAGCTGGCTAGTTTGAGTGGCAGCTGGACCTCCCTTCAGCAGAGGAAGGAAGGTGAAGTCCAGTGGATGTGAGCGTAATGTGAGTAAGATACTAGCAAGCAGTACAAAGCAGAAAAATCCTCTCTCAGGTTGGTCTGGCTGCCTGGGGAATTGTTGGAGTACAAATGATGAACGATCTTAAAAGATTGGGATCTGCAGGAAAAGAAGGTTGGGAGGGCAGGGAAGAAGCCAGTCCACCAGGGAAGCCTGACTGCTGTAATCATGGCTGTTTTCTCCTTACGCTCTTTACTTGCCATCACTCAAAGCAGATGTCTCTTTTTCCCCTGGTCTACTCCCTTTCTCCTGCAAGTGCTAAGGTCCCAGCTCAAGTGCTCTTCCAGGCACGGCTGTTCCTCAGGATGTGCTGCTGTCTGTCCTGGGCTCCAATCCCAACCCCTGCTGACGACAAAGGGCCTCATGGTGATCACAGTTATACTACCAGCAGCAGAGAGAGCAGAGGTCAAACGAATTCCTGGATTAACCCAAAAGGATCTCTCAGGGAAGCACCAAGAGTGCTGTCTCCTGGCATGTTGTCAACTTGGATTTGCTCTTAAATTTGCCAGTACTGCATGAGCTTAGTATAGAGGTAGTGCTCGCCTTACAGTGCCCAGTGAGTCCATCCCGTGGTGGTGAGGAGAGTTGGGTGGAGATGGATGGGAGAGAGGGAATGGGAGCTTGTAGCTGACAGACCCTGTGCAGCTGCAGGTTTTCACATCCTCATCTCAATCATCTATTTGTGGCATTCGTGATTCCCATGACCTTGGGATTTTGCTGTGAAAGGAAAGTTTTAAAAATTACCGTCATTTATTTATAATTATAAATAGTAATAAAAACAAGAGACAGTTTCTGGGCTCAGTAAATTCCTCGCAGCAGGATTCCCCCTTGACACCGATCTCTGTTCCAGGCTGCCCTCCATTCCCTTTCTGTGCTCAACTTTCCCTCTTCCAAACAGTAACCCTGTGTGGCTTCCAGTAGCTCAGCTGCACGATGGTGCTGGTCCCACTGTCTCTCCCACCCCAAGGCCCCTTGCACTATTACTGTGCTCTGGTAGGGAAGGATTTAAAGCAAGAACAAGCCTAGAATATTTAAATTAATCTATAAATTAGCTTCAGAGAGCTGACCCCCAAGTATGCTATTTGTACATGTTTCCAAACCAACCATCTGTTTTCTCAGAGATTTTAAAGCAAGTTTTGTAGGCTGAGTATGGCAAAAATCAGTGGAATCAGCAACTACTGACCTTTGTGATAGAGCAGGATATTAGCTTTAATAGTTGGGGCCCAGGTCGGGTGATCTAGATCTAGGAAGAAAATAAAGTTAATTGCCTCTTAATGCGATTTGATATTTCTTAACATCTGATATCTAGGAATAGATGTCATGTCATAAACCCAAAGTTACAACCAGAAAAATAGCATGGAGGTTTTAAAGTAAAATGGGTTTATTTCTTTTTTCACTCGAGCCAAAATCTTGTGATATTTTAAAAATAACAACGGTATTGTAAGTATGTGGTAAAATGGATCTAAAAACTGCTTGGAATAAGGAATTAGCTCTCAAATGCCTTGTACCTGAGTTGTTATTTTAAAGAGCGTACAGTCAGTACATACGTTTGAGCTATGCTGATTCACACCAGAAGAGAATCTGGCCATTTAGTGGTTTGGGCTTTTTTGGCTGAGTATTCTTATGAGCGTGAAAGTTAAATAGTAATGTTGACTCAGTCAGGACATCGTATAAGCCTTTTCTGGCTTCCCCCGGTCCCCAGATTTGTTAATATTTGTTAGTCTGGACCTCCTGGGAGTGACTAAAATATTCTCTTTTTAAAAATATTTATCTGGATTTAGGTAGGGCTAGATTATTTGAATTCAGGTGTTCTCATCTTCACCTTATAGAGGGACCAGACCTGGGACCCTTCCATCATTGTCATGACAAACCTTACCAGTGAAAGTCTACTAGTAATCAGAGCAGGTTTACCCCAAATAGAAAGGGTGAGGAGAACTCTCCTCCCTGAGGTGAATGTATCTTGATTTTTATCAGCTTTCATTTGCAATATTTGTTCTTTAACCTGAACATCCACAATATGAATTGAAATGAACATTCTTTTAAACATCAGGCAGCTCTGTCAGCCAGCTCAAGAGGCTGCCTCTAGATAGATTTTGGCCTCAAACACATCACCAAGTTGCCTGTCATCAGCTGAGCTCTAGCAACTGATCACACATGTTTTCTTAGACGAATGCTTACAATTAATATGAATGGGAACTGTGTGTACAGCTTCCCTAGTGAGATTTGGACTTTGTGTCCAATTTTAAAATATTTCTTTATTTTGTTCATTTGACTCAAGAGACATCTGTTTGCTTTTATTCCAATGGAAATTAAAGAGCTAACCTTGGTCAAAGTTTAAATTTGTTATTAGTATTACATTATATTTTCAGAAATTTAATCAAGCCTAAGTTCACTCAGAGCAATCAGGTCCTCTTCTCAGCCTAGCCTCCTTTTTCTCCAAGTTCTTCATTGACAGGTTGTGTCGCATTTTAGCGGGCACAATTAAAATTAACCTCCTATTCACCTGAATCCAAGACAGTGCTGAAGCTAAGGCAACACAATCTCATACAGTCTTAGAATTGGCTTTGGGAACATACATCTCAAAGCCATTTCATTTATTACCCCTTAACATCTGTCAGCGATAGAAGCTCATGCTTATGTGTGATGTTCCAATTTTAAGGCCTCTCCCAAAGAATGGAGAAATGTTGGACTGGGTTGGTTTTCATTCTACTGAAAAGCTTTGCCATTTTAAAAATTGTCAGCATCTGGATGTCTCTGGAATTGTCACTGGTGGAAAAAGAAGTTCTTTCTATGCACAGAAGGAGTGATTTTTGTCAGAGGACCGAATTGTTTAAGGATGGTACATCTGGAGCCTTCCAGAATTCCATTAAATAGTCTGGGCATATAGATGAGCTGACCATTAAACCAGCTTTCATAGAATAATAAATACTGGTTTTGGAAATGAAGGAAATCAGTCAGTCGATGGAGCCCATGAATAGGAGAAGGGGAAGTCACTCTGTGTAGCTGCGTAAACACAGATCTTGCTGTACATAACTCAGAGTAAGACTTTGCCGCTTAACATATGCACATCTGAATTCTTACATCATACATCTTCAGCATTTCCTCTGTAAAAGGGTCAGGAACTTCTCCCCGAGCTGTTTGCTTTCAAATAAGTTATTCAGTACTGCATCCATCTAATCCAAAGCTTTTCCATTAACACTGGACTGAAAGTTTCCTGTTCTTTGGTTTTCTGTGGTCTACCTCCTTACTCACCATAACCTCTTGACTGCCAGGTCATACATGACATGACTTGTAAGGTCAGGCTTGTGTTTTATTATAATATGAGCTCCTAAAACCCTTAATTTGGTTACTAATTCCATTGGGAAAGACTGAAATATGAGTTTGAAAATAAAATGTTATCTACTAAAAATCCTTTTTTACTAGTATGCAAAAAAAGTCCAGTTCCACCTAAAACCAGCTTTTTTTGTCTTAGAATATAACATTCTGGTGACATCAGAGACACAATTACTATATTATTTTTGGCTCATTCACAATGGCTTTAACTCTCTGTCTTGTCTCAGCCAAAATTGTGTCAAAAGGGGTCAAAAAGGAGGATGTAGTAGCCACGCTAGGAAGGTCATTTTTGCTTAATATGTTGGGTGTGCTCACTTAAACCCCGGGGCTTAGTATCTGAAGAACATTTGATTAGTTTGGATCAAGTACAAGTGCTTCTATACTGGAAACTAATCCTGATAGATTTTACAGGATGTTTCAAGTTACTAAAACACAAAACTCTGGCCGGCAGCAAGTTAGAGGGAAGGAGAACCCTGCTGGGCTTGCCTCTGGAAGAAACCTCAGATGCATAACAACTCATTTACTTTTAAGGAGGATGAGTGAGAGGGCGTTGGGACACTGACTAAGGCTGACAGACCCTTCATGGCCAGAGAGATGGGAGTTACACACCATTTCCATTATGTTAATGTCAACTTAAAAAAGCAAATGTCAATCTTTGTAACTCTCTCTGCTCCATGTAGCAGCCCAGCTGCTGTTTCCCCCTCCTCCAGCTCCTCGCAGCACTCTGCTCTCAGCTATGTTTTCTATGGTGAGTGCACACTCGTGCATGGTGGTGAACATCATGGCCAGCTGGGCACATATTCTTTGTGCAACATAATGTGAAATATTGGCAGAGGCTATAAAAAATGTTCCTCTGGCTCCCACTGAGAGTTTCTTGAGATTGGGAGCAATTGTTGCAGGGGAGGTTTTAGAAAATATGTGACAGACAAGGGAGGATCTTTAGCTTTATGAGGGGAGAAAGAGAGGCGTGTTTGTACACGTGATCCAACAGCACCAGAGATGGAGCGAGAAGAAGACATGTAGGCCAGGAGTGTGCTGAGGAGATGGATGCCTCTCAGGCCATATTTTGTCCACATGGTTGTTTTTTTTGGGAACCTGCATGTGCTTTTCTACCTCAAGGGAACTTAGAAGGCAGAAAAATGCTGCTGTGCACCTGGAAGCCCATGCTGCTGCTGGAAAAGCAGAGGGTGGCAAAGATATTCTTTCTGTTTTTAAATACAATCAGTGATGAAGTCCTGATTAAAACAATCTGTTGAATATTCCACTTCAGCCTTGGTTTAGATCTACTTTAAAATCGGTAGAAAATATACCAGTGAACATCAAATTTTCAAAGTTTTTCCTTGATCTTGACCTTTTTTGCTATAGTAATATCCCTCTGTGTATATCATGTAAGAAGACATCAGGGTTCTTAACTGTCAAAATTCACTAGAAATCGAATTGTGCAAGAAAAGGCTGAACAATATATTTCATTTTACTACCTGCCTGCTAACTGTTTGCTTATTCATCATCCCAGACTGCACTTAGATAAAATTTGGAATTAAACTATAATGCACAAAAAGACCACCAGAATGTTTTGTCAGTTGTTTGAAATAGCTTGATGTTCATTATTATATAGGAAAAAAAAATTATCTGAAGAAATTTTGCATATAACACTGGCCGGTTAAACACAAAAGTAAATAAAATAAAATATCAGCTTCATGTTATTCAGCATTTCAGAATTATTAGGTATCATTCTCTCACAACTATCCTTTATTTATAGCTAGGAGGAAACCAAGCTTTCCTATTCAAGCATGGACAATAAGGGGAAAAGAGACTTTCCTCCTTTTTCAAATACCAATCTTTTTACCAATTCTGAATGAAACAGTCATTTTAGAGAGCTACTGAAATGGACAGGAATTAGGACAATATTTCTTCTGGCTTGGTTTGGCTTGTTTTTTTTGTTTTTTAATAGAAGAGGTCCTGCTATCAGAAGCTGCCTATCCATTCAGTAAGCATTGGTTACAGTGGCATCAATCTACTCAGGGCTTCGACTTTCTATATCAGTTTGACAATAAATACATGTATCTCTTAACACTATTTTTAAAATGTAATTTGAAATATTTTAATAATTTGGGGGTTTAGGCATTAGCATGGATTTGTCATTATCAGATGAACATTTCTTTTTAAAAAGAATATCTCACTGACATTTAAAATGGCTGAATTTATCTTATTTTTAAATGGCTTTTGAGTCCTAAAGGACAGAATCGAACAAGGCTTGATGTTGATGTAGGCCACTTCCTCATAAAGGGCAGCCAGTGCTAAACTCGCAGGCTTTTCTGGCCCATGTGATCATCAAATGTAGTAACCTGCAGTAATTCTGACATTTGTGCAATGCTCTTTTCAGCAGGGTTCTTCTGAATCTGCTGTGACATTCATGGCTGTTGCCCCATAAGCCTTGATGATCTTCCAATCTGCTTATACTTGGGTGTGAGAATGGAAGCCCAGCATGTTGTGGATTGATCTCTTGAAGTAGAAACTCAGATCTTGCTCAAACAGTCTTCGGATGGCCCACCTAAGCAAGGAGGTAGGTTTTTTAAAAAATTGAGAAATGTATTCTTTTCTGCTTAGCTTTTGTTATTAGTAACTGACTGTTTCAACAGCGCTTCAGTAATTTCATGAGCTCTCATGTTACTGATGCTCTGTTTACCATATGGTCAGGTTTAGGTGCCATTTTATTTGTAATAATTCACCATTAAAAATAACTTGGCTTATGGTATCCAGGTAGCGAACAAAATGCTTGTTCAGAGACTTTTCTGCAAAGGTCCTTCTACTCCCACTATTTCTGTGCTATTGCCTCTGCTGAACAGATAGAAAAAACACGGTTTCAAAAAATTATTTCTGTTTCTGTTAGTCCTAGAACTGAAAAGAACAAAGATCTATCAGATCTGTGAAACACAAGTCAATGAAACGGAAATGTCTTGTTATGTCCGCGTTACAGGCTTGGAAAAAACCTTACTGGCTCCCTCTCCTGAAAACTCGGAGATGATTTCTGTTGTCTTTTTGCATTGAAACAGCTACGTCTAAGACTTTACACGGAATTCATTCAAGTTGCTTGCAAGTCTTGCCCTGATCTCAGTTGAAGTATCAGGCCGTAGCAAAACTAACAATGTAAACAACGTCTCTAGGAATAAATGCCAAGGAAGCAGGAAAAGTGGCCTAAATTTCTATGTCTTTGACTTAAGTCAGGAAGAAATAAACCAACAAGGAGAGTGTTCTTTTCACAGAGAAATGGGCAGAAAGCACAAACTGTGAAATAAGTCAGTTACGTATTTCCACTGCTGTTTATTGGAAAGTAGTGAGAACCCTTTTCCTGCCTACTTCACCATAAGGAAGGAAGGGATGAATGAAAAAAGAGTTTTAACTTCTAGCTTTTCTACTAACGTTTTATGTGACCTTAAGCAAGTGACTGATCATTTTTTTTAGCCTCATTTATTCTCATTTGCGAAATGAGGATGTCTTTTTTTTTTTTTTGTTAGCCTTAAAACCCTGAAAAGGTTTACCTATTTGTCTAAGTTCCTCTCTTCCTAGAAAGCAAAGAGAGCTGAGCTATCCCATCCCATAGATAGGATGATTTGTCATTTGAATGTCCCCATCTCCTTTGACTGTATGAGGAGACTTTATGGCCAGTTCTTAGTGCCTCATTTTTACACAGGGGAATGTACACATGGACTCTCTCTGTACAACACCTAGCATGTCGGGGCCCCACTCTCTTTGTCCTTATTAGTACTAAGAAATATGAACTGGAAGCAATGATATCATGCGAGGGGCAGAAGACCAGCTCCTATGACTCTTATGACTTCCTGGGATGAGGAAGACAGAATCACTTATTGTATGATGCCCTCATTAGAAAATGAATTCAAATAATCACCCAGAGGATTTGCAGACACTTGGACAAAAGAAGCATTGCTGGAAACAGACTTGTTCTCAAAACATTTTTTTAAGCCAGTTTTAGCCAGCTTCATTTTGCAGGTAATTTGTACCTCTGTGTGCATGTGTAGTGTGACATGTTTCCACTAAGCCCTGACCCATTTCCATTTCTGTGCAGAAATCATGTCAAACACATGGTTTGGCACAAGTCAAACTGAAAGCATGAGGTGGGTAACCAACTGGCATTCGTACCTTGTAGGTTTATTCAACTGGAGCTGAATAGACTTGCTGTTTTCAGAAGACTGCTTTTCTGAAGAGAGCACTTGTATAAGAGTTGTATTGAAAGAGAAAAAAGGTTTAACCCCTCAACCTTGCTTGAAATAATAGGAATTAGACCATAGAGTCACTACCAGCAGCTTTATCGACCAGGAGTATTGAGTGACATGGTAGGCCTGCAAAAGTCCAAATTTTTTAATTATTATTATTATTTAGTATTTAGTGGCCTGAGATTTCACCCACCTCAGACTGCGTAGCTACGATACTGAATCAGCTTTTGTTGTCCTGAGAATATTATGCTTGTGAGAGCAGAAATCTTAAAAACAAAACAAAACAAACCCCAAACCCAAGCTGGGATTTTCCTCTCTGTGTGTATGTGTATTATTTCTGGCTACCATGGCATTTTTCCTATGAAATTTGGCTTTGTTCTGTTGATAGTATCACTTTGGTCAAACCAACTACATTTCCAGACCTGGGCTGCACAGACCATTACTGAGGTGAACAGAAGGGTTTTTAACAAATAACCTCATTAAGCTATTAGGCTTTTTGCTCAGCAACAAAATGTTCAGGGGGCAGTGCCACAGTTCTCTGGGCTCCTCAAACCAAGTGGAAGTTGCCCACCTTTTCATGAGGTGCTTTTTTTCTCTTGTCACATGTTCTGTGCTGTTTACCACACATGAGTTACAGATGGTAACTTTAATTTAAAACCCCAAATGTAATAAATTCAGCAGATTAGTATTTGGCCAGGATTGAGTGCTGAGATTGTTCAATTGAGTATTATGGAAAACACATCAGCCAACCTCATCCCTGACCAGAGAGCAGTGGTTCCATCCCCTTACAAACAAAGCCTTTGTTATGTCTTCCTTGCGCTATGGCTCAAGTCTCTACTGTGCATTTGTTTCCAAAGCAAAACAAAGAATTCATAATCCTTGGCAGTTTGAGTATTTTCAGCTTGGATTTTCCTCTTATATAATTTACCTATTAGCCAATTAAATAGAAGAGATGACCTCACTGCTGAGGAACAGTGTGTTTTCAGATGCCCTCAGCCCTATTTGTTTCTAGCGCAGCTTTAACCAAGAGCGATTGTAAAGCAGAGCCTAAGGATCAGGGTGCTACTGCTGCTGCCCCACACTCTACACCACAGAAAGACTAGCTATGATTTGCAGTAGATCCCGGAGTTTGGCACTTTGTGGTTAAGGTTTGGGTTATATCGTTGTTGCACATTCAAGAAAACAAGGGCTTCTTTTTTTCATGGTAGGTTTGGAGAAATTAACTAGTTATTTTTATTTGTCTTTTTCAAATGTAAATAGGATAATAGATATGCTTACAAATATTTATTACTAGATACATTGTAGCCTGTATTATTTACATTATTTACATTTTACAAACAAATATTGCGTTTGTGTATGTTTATATTCACTGTGGTGAAACTGTCGAAGTGTGTGGATCATCCACATGTATCAGACAGCTTTTGACTGTTTTACCTATATTCTGCCTATTGCTTTCCTTCTGGTTATTTATAACATGTCTAGACTTCTATCAGATTTAATGAAAAAGAAATTATAGTGGCAACAAAGATTTCATTTTTTCTTCAAGTGTGCACCAAACTGACCCTGCTTTGGAGCGCAGGATGAACACCTTCCTGCAGTGCAGACAGTCTGGAAGTCCTGTCATGTTGCAGGATATGTGCTAGGAATACATTTGAGCTTTTCAGTGTAGCCCTCACGAAACTTAATTTTCCAGTGCATCATGTGATATCATTTCCTTATTATTTTGGCCATTTTTTAAAGACAGGCTTTGAGTGTTTCATTTTTTATCCCTAGGAACTGAAAACATGATCCAAAGAAGCCTAGCAGAGGAAAGTAAGGAGAAGGACATGTAAAAAGCTATGAGGTACTTTTTTTTTTTTTGTCTTTATCAGTGTAACCTGCATGATCTGCTATCCATTGATCATGAAGGGGGTCTTCAAAAAAGCAACTATTAATTCAGAAAGTGGTTAGGCCTTACCGAGTAAGAACTGCACTAGTATCAGGCCTGAAAGATGAGCAATCGATGACTTACTTTTTGGATGAATATTTGTAGGATTAACATATAAAGTTGAAAGTTGAACGAGAGAGAGGAAGCGAAAATTGAAAGAATGACACTTCTGTACAGGCTCCTCTGCCAAGGATTTGGGTTCTCTGAGAGTGCATTTTTTGACATTTACTAACAATTATTTAGTTTATTTTAGCATTTAAGGATGTCAAGGCCCTGACCAAGACTGGAGATTTGTTATGCATTACACTCTGCACAAGTAGGGGCAGCTGTGCTCATAGAACTTGTAGGAATAGAAACTAAAGACACACAAAGGTGCTATTTGTTTCCACGAGGTGATGGAAAAGGTCAAACAGCAGGTCACTGGCATAGCCAAGAGTAAAGCCCAAGTGTGCTGACTCCGGGTCTTGTGTCCTGCTTACTAAACTTTGCCTTCTTCAGCAGGAAAATGGCAGCCAAAATGCTGCAATAGTCTGGGGTGGGAAAGATGCAGGGAAAAAAAACACGTTCAGCTTTTTATGAGGCTGCCATAATCATGATTTGTCACTGGCTGTGAAAAAAACTGCCTGTGCAGGTTTTGTCTATTGAATTCTGCTCTTCACCCAAATTTGTTAGTGGGTCTTGACTTCTCATACTCTCTTTATTTCAACATTTCTCTCTGGATAGTGACTATACAGTCTGATGCTTCATTTGACTGTTTTATAAATTTCCAGAGATGAATAGCGTATACACCCAATAACGATATCTTAAATTAGGCATCTTTAAGTGGTGGAATTTTAAGGCCTGGCAAATCACCTTATCAGGAAGAGTGAGACAAATGTTTTGTCCATTCTTTGGAAGCCTTTACACACAGGCACATGACATGGACAGTGGTTGCCCTAATCTTTTGTTAGAGCTGTTTTTCCATTTCTGACAGTGAACAATACCAAAGTATCTGCAGCACTCGTTGTGTTCACATGTGATGGATAGAGCATACTCTGTGTACAGTAATAAAGCTAAGGGCCTGCCAGCTCCAAAGACGTATCTGAAAGGTACTGCATGGGTAAGAATTAACATGCTTAGTGTAGGAAAGGAGCATTGGCCTCGGAGTCATTCTCCTGAACAGTGAATTGATTGAACTTTTACCATTTACCACTGAGACCTAGATTTATGTGTTTATAGTCATTTCTATGTCAATACGTCAGTGCTTAATGCAGATCAGTTCCCTCTGAAGTAGACAGGAGTGATCAGATTTCCTCTTCACTGATGGGTGAACTGGAGCCACAGAAAGACTTCATGATTTGTTCATGCAGCCAGCCAAGATGAAATAAGGGATTCCCAATTCCCAGTTTGTTGTTCTAGAGATTGGCGGAGTCTGTTTCCATTCCCAAGCAGTGATATCTGTCCTAAACCCATTAAGAACACTCCTTCCTATTCTATATTCCAAACCAGAACAAACTGTACTGATCTGACCCCAGTTGTGAAGCTATAAATTTAATTTACAAGGTCATTTATATGGGAGGAGAAGTAGTGTCAAAAGACAAGAATCTATGCAAGGAGAAAACAGAAGAGGCATAGATAGCATAACCCCTATAAAATGTCTCCACATGTGATTTGTATGGAAACAGTTGCTCTGAGATCAGAAGGAAATCTGTTGCTTTTGGCAAAACTGGTAATTCTACAGCTCAGTAGTTATTTGGGCCTCTGTGTGATACTTTCTGAGCTATGGACTTATCTTAAAGACTTCCTGTTTTGGAGCTTTCAGTCCTGTCAAGATGTATGCTTTAGCATGATTCAGTTCTGTTGTTATAACAATATCAAGATTTACAATGAACTGGTAAAAGATTAAAAGACAGCATGACAGCAAGCATAAAGATGAACATGGTCTGCAGGGGAAAGTAAAAGAGTACAGAAGAAAATTTCAGGCAGGATGTTGATTTAGGAGTATTATAGGCACCGTGTTTTCTAGAACTCCATCAGTCTGGTGAGCCTATCCTCGCTATAACACTCATCAGCACTAAAAACCCCTTTTCTTCCCCTCTCAGCTAGCTGTTGTAATGCAGCGTAGTTGAAAACAGTTGCAGAGGGAGATGGAAATCACCAAATGAAATTTATCAGATTTTACCAATATTAATGGTGTCGTTACAGAACTTACTAGAGGATAGGATATCTAAAGCTCTTCCGTGCTGGGTGCTGACACAGTTAAGTATGCACACAGAAGGTGGTCTATTCATTGGTGGCTACTCTGAGTAGAAAATAGGGAACAACCACAACTCTTTTATGTTGTGGACCCACAGGGCTCATTTTGAAGCTAATAAAGACCGTTACAGCTGTGGAACTGTGGAGAGAGAGCTGAAAAATAGACTGTTATTTGGCAAAAGGATCTGACCGTGCAAGGTCTTCCAAAGGCAGTAAAGGGTCTGACCAACACTACAAAGTCTTCCTCTTTGAAAAACTTGTGAAAGTAACACCATACTCACAGTGTCCTATCTCAAGACTGTCCAACCCTGCCAAAACCTCATCTACCTCACATCAAAATACAACAAAAAGCCATAAAATCGATTGATCTTAAAATTACAAATCAAAATCAGTAACCAAAGGAAATAGTAGCAAGCTAGGGAGAGAAGGGGCAATTCCCATCGATCTGCAAGACAAACCAGGGACACATCACACTTGTACAAGCTCTGTGTTAGGACTAATAGAAATGTTAAAACATGAGATTGTTTCTGGTGAAATGCAGAGAATGGAACACTCAGAGCAAGAAAACAGGAAGAGATCTGCCCTTCCATAAAGCATCACCTTCCATAATTAAGTTGCGATGCAGCACAACTCTGGAACTGACATAGGGAGCATGTGGGCAACACTTTTCCCCAGAGATGCAGAAGATAACTAGAGTAGTTGATCTAAATTCATGATTTGCTGTTCCTTGATAGGCTACAGCTTCTAGTCTGCCTGGCAATGTTTTTGGTAAAAGAAGCAGGCTCCAAAATTAAGACTTGTAATTCCTCTAAGTGACAACAGCTACGCTGTTTTACCTGTGAGTAGAAAGAAAAAAACCCCAAGCAACACAGAACAACTGCTTTTCTAGACTTCCTTTTCATAGCCAGAGCATATGGGGGAGGGAACCTTGGTTCTGGTGAAATTAGTGGGAATCTTGCTTTTGTCTTCCAAGGGACCAATATTGTACCCAGGCCTCAGCAGGAGAGAAGATAAAATGCCTCTTGTTGAGCTGTGTAGTCAAACACTGGGCTAAGCTGGGTGATCTGGGCATACATCAGTATTTTTTTTTTTTTTCCAGCCATTGGAAAGATGAGGAAGCTTCAGACTGCTTTGGAAAGTGGAATTCTGACTTAAATGTCAGAAATAAAAAATAAGAAAGTGCGAATGGATGAATGGATGGGGTGAAATGATGGACTAGCCCATAAACTTACAGTTACTTACCCGGTCTCCTCCATGGTATAAAGTCACCTTCCTCCTTTCAGTGGCAGGTTTTGTTGTCCCATGTAGTTAATAGCCTAATTAAATAAATATAAATTTGATGTGAAATTTATGCTGGTCTCTCTCTCACATTGATGGAATAAGTGAAGAGATACCTATCTGACCTGGCCCTATGACACATGGGACCAATCCGTCAAAGGGTTTGCTTTATAGAACAGTTGTTTAGATAGCAATTCACAAGATTTACAGAGGAGATAAATTAGACTGGACTCCAAACCACACTATCTCCTTTGCTTGTCTTAAGGTTGAAAGGGGAAAAAAACATTTACTAATAGAGAGAGGACTGGATGAGAGCTAAGCTCTCATTCCCACTCTGCCACGGAAGGGCTTGGATGTATAGCTGGTTTAGGCCACATAGGAATCAGTCTTCTGGCTGTGCTGCTGAATTGAGTGCCAGCATGGGCACTCGGAAAGGTGCTGATTTAATAAATCGTGAACTCTGTAGAGGTTCTTCAAGGGATGATGAAGCAGCTTTGGAAAGAAATAGTTTATTTCTGTTGGTTTTGGGAGAGGAGTGCTTCAGTGGCAGCAAACACTGTGTAATAGACTGGATTTTTTTGTATTGTGTTTAAAAAAATATATCTGTTTTGAGCTGTTATTAATTGTCGCTGTGCAGTTTAAAGGTCAAACCTGATGTTCTTGCTCAAGCAAAACCCTTCTCAAAGCCAATGGAGTTTTGCCTGAGAAAATACTGGATAGAAGCATGCACAAATGTCAGGATTGGGACTGGAATTGAACTGTGTTCAGGCACTAGTTAAGAGGGTGCCAGAAAAAGTTCTAAATGCAGAAAGAATGCTGTTTTTCAAGGGTACTTCTACATAAGAAATGCAGGGTGATATCCTCAATTTACAAACTCTTAAGAAGGAGAAGGAAGTGGCTGTAATTCATGGCTCTGTTCCCTTGGTCCAAAGGTGCCAGTTATCAAAGTGGTGTTATTAAACAAGTGTAAGATCAGCCCAAATGCCACTCCAAAAAGTGCCAGCTGGCTGTCCACATCCTGACCCCATTCCCCACTCCTGAGCAGGTGCTGTAAGGCTGACTCTCGATTCAGGCCTCTTCATAATGCTTTTGCATTCATTTTTCCTGAATGTGTGTGAAGCAGCAAGAATATTTACAGTGTAATTAACAATATATGATGCAGCAACCAGGAAGGTGCTGGAAGACTGAGGATTTCATTTGTTTATCAGCTGCGTATATATCTCTACCGCTTGTCTCTTCTCATCCTGAACTTAAAATCCCACACCGAAACATGTGCCTCCTGCTCTCTGATCTCTTCTCCTGTGATACTTACTTTGTAGCATTCACAAGAAGACTATTTTATGTACGACTCCTAAAGCACTAGCTGAAACATTTCGTATTTCTGTGTAAAGTTCCTAATTTGACCTTCACAGAGTGACCAATCACAGGACAGAAAATGTAACGACACATTTTTGTAAACAACTTACACAATGCAGCGTACTAAATTAAATAACGAAATGCTAACAGCAAACTTCTCGTAAGTTGTTTTGGGAGGGAAATAGGAGAAGTTCACAAGCCCTTTCAAATAAACCTAAGAATATCTCAAGCTACTCACAAACAAAAAAAATAGACGGAGGTTTTCCAAGAAAATTTTATTCCTATCCAATAGTTTGGGAAAATGAGCAGTCATTTCTTGCTTTTGCAATTTCCATTTCTAAATAGGATGGGATACAGAGTATTGAGTAGATTGTGGGTACTCTTGCACTGTGTGATCTCTCCTGGATATAGGATGAAGTGTTTGCAAGTCTCGTATCATTCTACTATCTATAAAAGACACCTTCATGCTGACTGTTCCTGTCGGTATTTCATCTACTTCAGTTATGTTGGAAGGCATGATGGATGGAGGTGAGGGCATATGGAGGGGTTCTTGACTTTTATAATAATATTAATAGCAATGATGATGTTACAGGCTGGAAAGACTAAACCAGATATCAGCTATCCTTGTGGTAAAGCATGACATAGTCTCTCTATAGAGACTATTTCCATACACTGAGTATTTAAAGGGCAAGATAAAGTAGAGTAAATATATAACACTCCTTTACATCAAATGATGAAAGTAGTTCAGGCTCTTCACTTCATTAAGAAGTACCTTGTTCCCAGTATACAATTTTCTAACAGTCAAAAGACCATTATTGTGGAGTTTTACTCTGATAGATGAAGGTGTAAGAAGAACCAACAAATAGAGGATCTGTTCAAAGTAGGGGTAAGGCTGCATTTTTAACAATGAGGTTATTTAACAAGTTTGGAAAAAATTCATTCAGGAACATAGTGGGTCTCCATCACTGGAAGCCTTTAAATCAAGAGTGGATGTCTTTCTGATGACCGTGCTTGTTGCTGTAGCAGGAGTTATAGGCATTGAAATTCCGTGGCTTGTGTCATCCAGGAAGCCAGAGAAGATGATCGTGTTTGGTCTCTAGTGGCCTTCCAGTCCCCACAAAGCATTTAGCTGGATTGCTACTTTGCAGCATATGTCGAAGAGGAAAAGTAACATTTCTCATATCTGGACAATAGATGACAAGTGGTTTCCACTGGAGTTACAGATCAGGTTTCCTTTAATTTTCCAGGCAGTGCACTAATTTTTCAGGGAGTAAGGAAACGGCCAAAGGACCTTTTGGTTATCTTGAATTTCATTATAAGCAGCCTTTGCGCTCCTCCCACTTGCTCCCCTCTTCAAACTCAGTGTAGAGGTAAACAATGTGTAGAAGTGGTGTACTGGTCCAAATACGAAAACACTGGCACCAAATAACTGCGTTTGCACTGGGCATCCTTTAAATGACACTAATAAAAAGCTGACTGAATTTTCCTGAGTACTCTGAAATGAGTTTTGAAAGAAAACAGCTTTTAGCAAGTTGAAAAAAAAAATATTTTATTTGCAAATGGCATATATTGACTGAGGTTGGCCATAATATTTATGAATAACCATAGAAACGTGATGAACAGGGTCTACAGAGTTACTTCCAAACTTCACTGCCAGAATCACTATATTCATGTAACACTCCTAATCAGATGTACCAGCTAATGGCAAATATTACGTACACAAAAGAGAAGAAACAAACAGAGGCATTCCTTAGTGGTGGTGTTCTGCAAATAGACCGACACTATGCACACACTTTGAGCAGACCATAGCCAATTAATTAAAACCACAGAATATCTGCAAATATTTACTCGATGGCTGTGGTTTGAAAAAGGTATAACAGTACATAAAATAGATTTGCTTTACATTTCAACACACTTGTTGGTGAGAGTAAATGATAGGGAAAAAAATGAAAATGAAAACAAATAGATTATGTTTCCAAAATCCTACCAAATATGTGATCCACTGAAATGATCAGCCTGTTAACTGCTTGTAAATCTGCCTAGACTGGGGTTGTGAAATTATTTTGAGTACGACAGCAGAAAGTTTTCTAACGCTACCATTGTGGCACCGTGTCAGCTGAGTAAGAGGCAGCAAGAATGGCATAAGAGCCAGCTGGGCAACCTGAGAACAAGGCAGTTTAGCAATACAGCATTTTCTTTCCAAATAGAGGAAGAAGTGTACTGACGTAATTGTATTTATAGTCTGTGAACTTCTGAAATCCTAGGGAGAGTACATCTGAGGACAATGCCATGGCTTTACATAGTCCCACCAGCAGCTACGTAATTTTTGAGGAAGAGCCTCAAGAACTCTTGCTCAACTGCTTAATAGAGTGTGTTAGAGCTCTTCCGTCCTCAGTGGAAGTAGTCTCTTCCCAGCACAACAGTTTTGTGTCAATTATTGCCAACCTCGGCATCCCCCCAAGTCATGTCTTATGCTTCCATAAATTGTAAACTCGCTCTAACATAAGAGCTTCAAATAAATGTCTTTTATTTTTATTCCCCGTCTGGTTTGAAAGCTTGGTGTTTGTAGCTAATAAGGTTTTTGTGGTCTCTGGAGCATCGTATTTTCTCCTGGAGGAACTTTTGCACAGCCCATACATCAGGCTGGGGCATGGTGGCAGCAAGGATCACTTTCTCTTTGGAAGAGGGAGAAAATGGTGTTGTGGAGGTGTTCTGGAGATTAGGGGAGCTCTAGTGCTCTCCAATGTCTTTTATGTTTTCAGTTCCCTTCTGCTATATATTGTGTGAACGACTCTGCTGTTTCCTGTGAGCTGTACGGAGAGATACTGGGTACATGTTAGGATTTGAGGGTTGGTTTTTTTATGGCAGCAAGGAAAAAAATGGTAGACTGCAGAAGTTCAGCTGAGCATTTCTGCTGACATCCTTAGCTGTGGAAGAGTTAATGTTGGCACAGGCTGTCGTCTTCTGGTTTCAGATTTACTTCTCTAGGACGAGAGACGGGAGTTCGCATCCCTCAGACATATTGTTTCAAGCTATCTACAGACTAGAGAAGATAACCGTGCATCAGCTTACATTTTAATGGTTTTTCTCATAATCACAGAAAAGGAAGATTGAATTTTCGAGTGTTGATTTCAGTGAGAGTAGAAATGCCTAGGCACTTTTGAAAATATCTGCAATTTATTTTAGAAATGAAACTTCAGGGTTTTAATCTCAGTTCTGTGAAAAATGTCAAAGATGGGAAAACATATTAGGACCTGCATGTGCACAGAAATAGATATGACAGTTCTACCTGATTAATTCTGAAGGAAACCAGCAGAGCTTTATGCAAATAAAATTGCTCAGAAGTATGTGAAGGCCTGAAAAATTAAAATAACAGAGGTGAAAACTGGCTTTTGAACGTCAAACTACAGATAACTTCTTACTTAACTTTGTAAATCATAACAATTCAATTTCTCCAAATTACTCAAACAAACTGGGCTTTGTCTTACAGGCTGATGGAAAGATATTATACAGTGTTGTTGCAAAGTAAAATGGCTTCAGCAACCTTCTATAAAGGAGAAGGTTCCCAGGCTTTCTGTTCCCAACCCAGTTTAATTTCAAGTCTCATGCTCAGTTTCACTTTCAGAGTGCCCTAAGAGAAAATGTAATTTAGACTAGAACTGCACTCACAAGTTAATGGCACTAACTGTAATCCTTCAAAATGATGGATACTGGAATTTTCCTCCCTTTACAGGAGGAATTGCATTTCTCAATGTCACGTAAGGAAAAGAAACATGCAGAAACAGCAACTGGCCCTCAAATCTTTGAAGATACATTTGTGTTTCCAAAGCTGAAGTAATTTTTCTGCCAGAATTCATTGTGACCTAAAGTCAGAACTCCTGTGTCTGTGCCCTTTGTACTGTGTTGACCTTGCTGAAGATGCAATTCTATGTATTATTGAAAAAAAAAAAATAGGAATTGGGGGTAAGTAGAGAGATCATCAGGCAGGCTAGAGTTTGTCTCTTGAGGTAAAGAGAAGTTTAGACACAAAAGCCTGTTTTGTGTCTCTTGTTCTGCATGTTGTGATGTGTCAGCAATGTTTGAACACAAGTATTTATCGGTTTTGCATTATTGTATCTGCTTTTGCATCCTTTCACAAGGGCTTTTTTACTGCTGTTGCTTTGCTACACATTCACACCTGTGTTATGCACATGAGGAGGTCCTTGTTGAAAGGCAATATTCTCCAAATGTTGTTCTTCAAGAACATTTGAGTGGAAGAAATTGATGAAACAGGTTGATGGAAGGATGATACAGAGCCGTTCTGATCTCCTCCTCCAGTAGTACAAACATTAGTAAAAAGCAAGGAGGCCTAGGAGGGATCTACTTTTCACAGCCAATACAGGGAAGGTTATTTCAGCTTAGACTAATTGAACTACAGACCCAAACTCTGCATCTCTGCAAAACTATCCATGTTCTTTATTGGAGCTAAATGGGGAAGGTAATGCTATCACCTCTGAGACTATGGGATGGGCACAGTCCTCACACTATCAAACACAACAATGGTCCAAACCCCCTAAAAACACTGAATGCAACAGCTGATGGAACAACAGCATGTCTCTCCTGGCTAGCAAAAGCAGGTGGACGCAGCTGTGTGCGCTGCTAATGGAACTACTCGGTGTCTCCTGCAAAGAAGGTGCACATCAAATTCACGGATAAATGTACGGGTTTAGCCACTCAGATGATCAGCACTCAACCCCGAGGGACTAAGAATCATTAAGTCTCTGCAACACAAGGCATAACTGAGTGTTGACTGAAAGCATGTTGTACTCAGAACCTGCTGTTCGAGTCTTCACTGAGTTATTTCTCTTCCAGATGACTGTTATCCATTCAGTGTTAATGGAAGCAGCATGCACAGAGACAGTTCTATGTCACTCTATGGTGTCTTACAGCCACAGAGTTGAACCCTCCATGGTGACATTGCTGGACTTTGTTGCAGCTTCATTGGAGTGAATTACAAAGGTATTACTATTATGACATAGTAGGGGCAGTATCCCCAAGAATCTGGACGAGAATAATAACTGGAATAATATTAGTAGCTTCTTATGCTCCTTCAGTGCTGGGGTATGTAGTCTGAGGTATATCCCAGTATACTAAGTTGTTGCAGTGTTGGACAGAGGTCTGGTTTTGTCCCTGTACTTCTCTTATATGTGACTGTCATGATGTGGAGGGGACAGAAGGGGTCAAATAACCAGGTGATGTTCCTGGGCTGTAGCAGGCATCGGGTCTTGTCAGTATTCATGTTCTCTGCTCTTCTCAGGTGTCCACCTGCAGAAATCCTCCCTTAACAGTAGGTTTGTTTCCTTTAAACAGGCAGGGAGTAATACCAGGAAAAAAACATAATAAAAGGAAGGCTACTTCTTTGTTGGTGTTTTGGGGAACAAATTTGTGCAAAGACTTTTAACGTTTGTTTCTGCAAAGAGATATTTACCTTAAAACACGGACGTTTGACAAACAAGCTGGAGTAGGTTACTGGATTGCATCAAGACCCATTGGTGATGCATTGATGTTTGGTGTCGTGACTCCATTAATCAAAAATATTTTGGAGGAGATTCTTCTTGGTTCATTCATCCACAAATAATTTACACTGGGAGCAGTGGGTCTAAACCTCTTTGGCAGACTGAAATCGAGGAGCATGATGAACAGCTTAGCCTGGCTCCTGAGTGACCAGACACCCGCTGCTTACCAGGGGTCTCTTTTTCTTTTTTTTTTTTTCAGGCACGCAGTTAGTCTGTTGTGCCTGGAGGGAGGGAGCTCACAGGAGATATTTGTGAATGATAAAATAAAAAGGGGCTGAGGGCCCAGGGATTCAACAGAGAATCTTAGGTGAAAGAAAGCGCAGTTGTTAACCTCCCTGTGCCTGCTGAGTGGTTTGTCCATTACGCAGCAGAGGTTGGGTTGGTTGTATGTTGACCTACAAGCATTAAACAACTGGCTGGGAGCCATATCCTGTGAAGCCCGTACTGTCCTTTTGATTTGAAAAGCAGCACCACAGTTGTGGTTCTACTTAGGATTTTTGAAACACAGGCTTCAATTAAAAGAAAAAAAAAAAAAGGAGAAAGAGAGAAAGAAAAGCATCTTTCACCAGGTGCACTTTGACTATTTATTTGGAAAAATAAAAAGGGTTTTGCACAGAAGTATCCATAGTCTTCCAAGGGTTATTAACATGCATAGCCATGCCTGGCTTGACCGTGCAGTATACTCCTAGACAGAATGACAAAGCTGGAAAAATGAAGTCAAGGAAATATGAGCTGATTTATTTTTTATGTGTAACAAGCTAAACCTTGATCCAGAGCATCTGTGGAGCAAAAGAATATTTGTTCAGTTCCACCATTGAAAACACTGAGAAACACATGAGGTGAGTGTGAATTGTCTCAGCTGAACTCATGTATTCTCCAGACATAATTAAACACTGGCCCAATTTTTAATGTGGGCTACTTAATTGGATGTCAGAAATTCCACATTCGGAGGTTCACTTTGACCTTTAGTTACATAAAAGAAGCATTTAAGAGTCTCCAGTGAGTGTCAGTGCCTGAATGCAGATGCCTTATTTGAAAAGTGTGCTCCTTTGAAATGATGCATTCCAGGAGGAGAAAGCCCTCATCCTGCAAACAGTTTGAAGCAGGCTTCAGCTTGCTGCCGCTGACACCAGCTTGCTGGAATCTGCTCATTCCAGGGAATGGTGCGCTAGTAAAGGCAAGCACACGTGGAAGCAGTTGCAGAGTTCAGGTCTAAATTTGCATGAGATTTTTCTTCCATGTAAATACACTATAATTTTGAAAACATACTTTTAATTTCAAGGTGGAGATTCAAAAATTAAAGGGAAGGTGCTAAGATAAGCATCTTTCTCAAATGCCGGATGAGACTTTCAGTAAATGGTAGAGCTTGTTAAAGCTGGTGTGACCAGGTGAAAAATGGGACTTTAATATACACACAGGGTCATTTTTAACTCAGCCAGGCTGGAGTAGATAAATAGCATTGAAACCTGGCAAGATCACCTGTATCTCACACCATCCACCTAGGAAAGAAGCAGGAGGTGTAGACAGGTATTCTTGCTCATAGTTATTGGAGAAGTCAGTCACCCCCAGTGAAGCATCCTGAAGGAACGCTTTGGGAACAAGGAAGTCTTACAGCATCTGAAGCTGTTTGCTCAATGAAGCTTTATCTATGCCCCAAGACCTGGAGAGACTTTGCAGCTTCTGTTATCTCAAGCTTGACACCTGTCAGTACATCACACAGCAAGGCTGAAACTAAGTGAAGGTGATAATCTGCACCCTGCAAATACTGCTTTGGCAGATAGGCTCATAGAAGCTGTGGCTCACATCAGCTGCCTTTGCCCAAAGCCTGTGATTCCCTTCCTGAAGTTTAAAAAATAGTCTTATTACAACACCAGGAAATTAACTCACAAAGGGAAATGGTTTGTTGACTGGTTTTTAAATGCTATGAGCAGCTTACAAGATTTAGGAATGATGTGAGAATCTCGAGGCTTAGCTTTGGTCTCTAATAGAGCTTGGACCTGCATGTGCAGGTCCCCATTTACTATGACGTTATGCTGAAGCATGTAAACTGATGTTCTTGTTCCCATATTGATTTGTTTGGTCAATTAAATTAATGTAAAAATGTAGCTTTATGGGTAAAAATGTCATCAGTAAAAGGCATTGCTCACTGAAGCGCGTTCCTCACTTGCCAACTACTACTTGGCAGGAATGAACAGGCAGGGTCATTAGTTTGGTACTTTCTGGAGAAGCGTGCAATAGACTTCGTACATACTGCAAAATCCACGGGGATACCAGGCTACCAGCATAAAGTCATTTTGTTTGCTGAGCCACAGGGGATGATAAAAATCTGTAGATAATTTCTCTACTTTAAACAAATGTTCTTGCTGTGTGTGGCTTGCAGTTCACACAAGGCAGATGTCCACAAGAAAACACAACTACGTGAAAGCTGGACTGTCAGTCAGCACTGCCTGTGCTTCTCTACCTTGAATTACATCCCCAGCACTTGCTAGTGCAACTCTATGTATGTAAGACAGATGGAATTGGTTGGTCTAAGTGTATGAAGTAGTCTAGCAAACAGGGAATTCCCCAGGAGAACTATGTATGTCTTTAAAAGCAATTCTTTTTCTTATTAGATGTTTGAAAACAAACAAGTTTCACAGATAAAGAAGTGGAAGCTCTTTCCAGGCAGAAAAATATTGCATAATAAATAACATGTGGATAGGATAATTCCAGAGATTGGATCGTAAGCTATGGAATATACAGGAGAGCAATCTACAGTCTTGCTATTTCTAGTGGTTCTTCAATCACAAGTTGATCCTTGCACTATTATGACAAGGGCTTCAAAAGTAAAGCCAGTTATAAAATGAAATATTTTAAAGCAAAAATAACTTAGGGTTCATGTTTCCAGGTTTTTCTCTGTAATTCTGTGGACTGGAAGCTAGAAGGAAAGGAACACTGAGATTCTCAAGATTCCAGGAGCTGGGGCTTTCTTTTCTTTTTCTTTTTCTCTTCAGAAAAAGCCACCCAGTATCGGAATAAGTAGCAAAAATCATGAGTGTGGCAATCGTCTTGTCACAGTGAATTTCCTGTGCTTTTTTTTTAAAAAACAGATGATGGCCCTGGTGAGAGGGTGAGACTGTGTACAAATGTTTGTGGTTTAGAGCCCGGTTTTCCAAAGAGAAGTCCAGAATACACAATACGTCACCTGTTTGTACTCCAGCTCCATGAGGAAACTAAGACAGAATTATACAGCGTTTCCAGATCTGCTCTCCCATGGGGCTTTAAAGCTGAGTTTTGGTCTCCGCAACACAGAAAAATGTTTCCCTACATGAATTAAAATATTACTTCTTGGCTGTACAGCATGCTACAGGCTTTATCCACTGGTGTTACACTTTTATACTGTTCTAACCATTCCCAAACTAAGGTGGGGAGCATGGGTTTGCCAGCATAGTATTAGTCTGCCTTTGGCTAAGGAAGTATTTGCATTTCTTCCTATTACTGCTAAGAAGATTATTCACTGTTTATGTGAAGAAAATCTATAATGTCTTGCAAGGTTAAAATATACCTAATGAGAGACAAAGGGGGTTTTGCCAAGTGAGGTTCCTCTACCTCCAACTTAATCCATTTTTATGACTGATTTTGGGAGCAGCAGAAATCAGACCCAGTGTGGATGGTTTTGTTTGATGTTATGTGAGTTTAGAGCCAAAGTGAGTACCTGGGCATGGCAAAAGAAGGATTGCTATTGTCTTCAGAAGCACTGGGGGATATCCAGTGAATAGCACCAACACAGACTTCATTAAAACTAGAACAGGTGCTGGTGTGTAGCTCTTCTGTGCCTTTCTCCTTACAGTCTGTGAAGGGAACATTTACCCCGTGAGAACAATTTTATGACAGTATATATATTCTCTGTGCTGACAGCAAGAGAACCAACCGGTGTCAGGCATCCCAATGGGCATGTTTATTCTGCCCCATGGTCGTCCATGCTGGGACATCTATTGGCTCCCTTCCCACCTGTGGTCCCTTGGCCTGGCTCTGAAGATACATGTGACATGTACACCCTGTGCTGGTTCCCCAGACGTGGAGTAAGTCCCACAAAGGTAGACTTAGGTGATCCTTCTCCTGCGTCAGATTTCTGAATACAAACACAGAAGGAGCACAGACCATGACTGTTTCCTACGGAAATGAAGACTCTGGCAATAGATAGCTCAGGTTTTACTCACATATTGTATAGTTCCGTTGATGATTATTACATTTTTTGTTTTTACAATGATTTCTAGTTCTTTAGTTGTAAAAGGTCCTTGGTCAGGTGGCCTTAAGCTCTCGAGTGTGTTTATATTAGAGGCAAGTTGTGATCATATTTTCAAGAGCAAGAATAACATCATTATTCTCCCCTCTCTGGTTAGAAATTTTGGATAGAGGCATCTTTCTGGTGTCATTTCATGTCTGTTCATTTTGGTGTGGACAATGGACAGTGTCAATCATGCGCTGTTCAGTAGAGCAGGAAGACTAGACAAGGAGGGAAATTGATATCCATCCTCAGACTCAAGGGAGGATATACAGTACAAATAAATGGAGAAGGCAGGCTACTTGGAGCCACTGAGTGTTCCCTTTGTACATCAGATTGTGATTTTTGGCTTTTGAGGACAAGTAGGTGGGCAAAGTAGAGCAAAAGAGAGTTTTTTCCACTAGCCAGCTCCAAGCTTTCCTGTGCCAAGAAAATAACTTTAAGTGCAAACGGAAACCCAATCATATACAACTGCACGTTGAATTTCAAGGGATGGAAATGTTGTGTGAGAGTCAGAGTCCGTGTTTGCTTTCTTGGTGTGTCTTTTCCCTGCTCTCTTGAAGAGGAAAATGGAATTTAGAGTGGGGAAAAGAGGGGAAGGAAAGAGCTGGCAGAACTGATAAAGCAAAACATATATTGCTACTACCTTACAATAATGTGCATTTAACTGCCAACAAAGGAAATGCTAAATAAATATGGAGCTCTTACCAAGTGCTGCTGGCTAGATTTATTTCGGTTGTGCCTTTTTTTTTTTCCTGTCCTCTGTCTTTTTGCTAAATATAAGCTGCAGCACCATGGATCTTTAATTTTATTGAGAGGATGTGTGGTTTTTTGGGTGGTGTGAGTGAAGTAGCCAGGTGTACTACAGAGGTGAAGTGTCCTAAAGTAAAGGTTTTAAAGCAAGCACCTTGCAGTGTTGGGACTTTACATGTAGCTTTACCACTGAAGCCAGCTTTAGGGTGTTCTCTGCACATACCCTTATAGTTTCACCGACAAAGCTCCATAGTTCAGCAAGATGGATTCAGTTACACCAGGATAAATGTCCTTATTCCAGTTTTGTTTTGCTGATATATCTTTACTGATTTTAAAACCCAAATGCAAAATGCTGTTGTAAAAAACTAGTGACCCTTGTACCAAAGTTGTGGAGTCCTGTACAAAGACCTGTGTGAGTATCTTTGTTGAACATCCTTGTTCCTATTGTTCTACAGTGTGGTCACATCTCTCTGCTTCTGGAGGCATCTGCTATAACCTAGAGGATTTTACTAGTCTAAATGGGGGACATCAGCTTTTCTGTCAGCCTCTTTGAGAACTTCAAATATTTGTCAGAGCAGAAAGTGAAGGAGAAAGCTGGGACACCACTGAGTTTTCAGCAGATGTTTAAGCCACATGAGGCCCTAGGCAGCTGATCTGCTTTCACATCCTTTATGCAACTTTCAAGGCTGAGACAACACTGGATGCTCTGGAACCTGAACTGGTCCTTTTTCTCCCTACCTCCACCTGGGATACCAGTTGGGAGTCTTCCTGAAAGAGTCGCCCATAGCAAAATCAGTCAGCGAAATAATTCACTTGGCTCATTCCACTGCAGCCAGTTGAGCCACTGTGAAAAGACAGTTTGAAACTAGTTATAGAGATACAGACTTCTTGTAAAGTGCTGAGAGACAAGGCCCAGAATCTTATACCTTCCCCCTCTCCCCCCTTTTTTTGTTAACCTGGAAACCCCTCCAAGGACTTAATTTCAGAGACAAACTTTATCAAGGTTGGTTTGTTTGTTTGTTTTTTAAAAAAAACCCTCTTTAGAGCATGCACAGAGCTTATCTATTGGCAGGAGTCAAGACAAAGTTCTCAATCTGATTATTTTAATTCCTGTTTTATTTGTGGTGAGGTGGCTGCAAAGTGATGTGGCTTCTCCAGTGAAGATTTGTGCTTTGGCACTGCCTTCATGAGTCCCATTAGGTGCTCAAATTAAAGGTTCTGGTGTGTTACTAGGAACAGCTGTTCTTATTAAACTCATTCATTCAAGATACAAACAACTAAGCCTTCAATCTCCTCTGTTGATCAGTGACAAGTCAGCAAGTTCATTGAAGATATTACCAGCTGAGGAAATGTATGTTTGCTGCTGCTGAGTCAAAACAAAATGGAGAGTTTTTTCTTTATTGCCTTGGAAATATTCTCCAGATTGTGAAGTGGATCCTATCCCAGACTCATTTTGTGTCTCAGCTGCCATATATGTGAAGGAAATGTTATAGGTCACAGGTGACAATTGTTACGGCTTATCAGTTACCTGTACCAGTTTCTCTTGGATTTTGGGGAACATGGCTCATGTGTGTAAGTTCAGGAGAGGGTTCATGGCTTGGAGGGGTCACAGTACTCTGAGCGTTAGAAGTGCTGACAACAAGGCTTTTTTTTTAAAATCCTTCTATGGACTTGCCACGTAACTCGTGCAGGCTTCAGTACCACAGGAGCTGAAGAACAGTTCTGACAGAAACTCCCCTGAAATACTCGCTGGCAGAAAATATTAGTATTGTAGAACTAATTAAGTTTCTGTTATAACTGTGTACGTAGAGATAATGATCTGCTGATGGTGAGTGGTAATCTATGGTTATAAAGCTGACTGAATGGGCTGAGCCAAGATCCCTGTAGTCCATGAATTCTTCTGTGGTCACAAAGACCAGTATCTCCAGAGAAAATCTCAGGCGGTAGATGCTGTCTGTCTTCCTGCTGACTGCAAAGGGATAGATGCTCCAAACTTAAGCAACTCCTTTAAGTTTCTAACTGTAGATAGCATGATCCTGGAACTAGGGCTTTCTTTTTTTCTCTCTTCTTCTTTCCCCTTTTTAATGTAAAAAAGGTTTAAAACCATTAGGATGTATTTTTACAAACAGTAAATAGCAGCCAGATTATAATAACTTTTCTTCTCTCTCCTGCTCGCGTGAAGAGCAACACAGTTTCTTTTTCTTTGCACACCAGGCATGTAGTCAAGATAAACATTAAGTTTAGAGTAACTATGGCTGGAACACATAAGAACCAAAGTCATACTGGCATTTGGGATTCAAGTTTGGAAGGAAAAATTGATGACACTAGTCACAGCTTTGGTGTTTCAGAGCTGTGGTCTTTCAGGATCATGTCTGCTCAGATGATCTTCAACTAGCATGTTAACAGCAGCGATATTTGTATTCTCCAGGTTGATTCTACCTTTGGCCTGTTTCTCTCTACCTGTATGCTCAGCAAAAGACAACCCTGCATCACTTCAGATTTGGTAAGTTGACTTTGGGATACAAAACCTAAAAGCCTTAAGCTGAAAGCTCAAATCTAGCACAAACCTATACCAAATGAAATAAATGCACTGAGACCAGTGTCCATCCACATCCTGATATCTCTGAAGAATGGAAAATTGTGGAATGTCTTAGATACAGCAATCCAGTGAGTCTGTTTTATCTAGCTAGGTTTTTATGTGATGGGCCAGCTTCATGGTATCTTGGTGCCTTTTTGATTCCTGCAGATCTGCTTAAAATTAAGGCTGGTGCTTAAAAAAAAAAAGGCAGATACTGGTGTGATGGCACACAGTACAGTGTTTATTCTGCCAGCATTCTGTCAACACAAAAGCCCCTCAAAACAGTAGGCCTAGTAATAGATGTTCCTTTTGTCTGGGTGGTCTGAGTCCTGAACATTTGTTACCCATTATTGAAGACCACTGCATAAAGGTGAGTGTCCACAAAAATTAAGTACTGGAGCTTGCAATTCCTTACATAAAATTACATTAATTTATACAGTTTTTAACTTCCCTACATAGTTAATTGTAGTTCTTAAATGTAATTTTTAATGGTTTGGGCTGCTGGAAGTTCACTGAAACCTGGTCTTCAAGTTCAAAGCAGAGCTCGTACACTGTTGTTGTTATTATGTCAGCACTAAAGAAAGCTATCACCACTTTTATAGCCGAGAACTGTGCTTTGTATGGTTATAAGAGTGCACATGGTCAGAGAAATGGGAGGATACTGTGGGGAAGCACTTTAAAATTCCAAAAGGGGAGTAATGGTGCGCTTTTTCAGGTTTTAAGTAGAACTGTTCTCTTGCTATTCCCGCCCCCATGTCCCCAGACTAGGTACTTACCAGAATTTAGATATTGAACCAGTTTCTCATTTTTAAAACTTCAGTAATCATGAGAAATGGGAAGCATTAGATATGTTTTTGTCAAATACCTACGTTCATAGTGAAAATCCTTCCAGTTTTGTATTTGTATACATAGATACATATGTGTGATGTGCTTGCATTAATATTGATGTGTACAGGCACTTCTGCGACCTTATTTGTTATCCTAATAACAGGAATAGCAGACTAACTTCTGAGAGTCAAATATGAAAACACAATTGTAGTAATAATCAGAGCTTACTATCACCATGCTCTGCAGCATTAAGAGATAGGGGAAGAAGCAATATGTATGTGTACAGACTGTGTATGTTACACAGACACAATCTTGCCAAAGCTGAATCATCCAAAGGGTTGGAAGTGATTTAAAGTGGGAGTGAACAGGGATATGCTTTCCAAAAAAGTCTGCTGAAGATTTTCTCGCATTGATTGTCATGACAATAGGTGGCACCCTTATGCCAATAAACAGCATCTTGTTGAACTTAACTAGGCTTCCTTGAACTTACCTACTGGAAGTCTTTTAACTGAAAGTGTTGGATTTAAAAGCAAAAGTCAGTCATCAAAGCAGAATATTCATTAGGGAAATGAGGGATGTGCCTGCAAAACAAAAGCGTAAACTCCATTCTGACTGTTTAATTTAACACGTGACTTAACTGCCAGCACTGCTCTGTTGAGGAATTTGGGAATTTTGAGTATGGGCATGTATTGAGCGATGCACACAAACTGTGTAGATGTCTGCTTTATAACTGTGGATTTTTACTCCTCTGGGGTTACCTCAGTGTGCAAGAGAAACAAAACGTGTCCTTTTTTATTTGCCCTGTTACACAAACCTTTGGGTGCATGGGATATCCAGAGGATCTGAAACACACCTGTGCAAAATCTGAAAGGGAATCTTATAAAAGCAGACTTCTCTCAGTGGAGTTTTTGTCACTTTTACTTTCAGTGTGAGCCAAACCTGCAAAAAACCATGTTAACCAAACTTTGTCAAAGCCACAAGCATTTTGGCTTGCGGTTTGGAGAAATGTTCAGGTTATTTCTTACTGTCCCTTGTTCACTGCTCCTCTGCTGAGATTGAAAGGAGATTAGGAAGAGGCAGAAGAGAGAACTTTCTACAATGTACTTAGACATTTTTATCAATGAAAGGACACTACATATTAGGAAGTGTGAGAAGACATCTGCTTTTGTTGTGTATTGATTTTGCTGATAGAATTTGGTATAAGAAAAGAAGTTTTGCTAAGCATAAATTTTATACCTTTTTTTCTTTGAAAATAGGGTTTAAAGATCTGATGTAATTTGGAGAACATAAATTGTCATAGGCCTGCAGATGGCCCATAAAATTTGTAAAGACGAGACCATTTATAAGCTGGAACGGCATCAGGAAAAGCTTCAGGATTTACTGAACTTTGCTAGTCTTGGCAATGTCTCTGTTAACGCTTTTGCCGGCATTTTGTTTCATCCTTCCATTGCGAAAGTAGCATCTTATGGTGGTAATGCAAAACTGAAAGGGGAAAAAAGAATTTTCAAAGAATTGATGGAGCTAATGAGGTTCCATTCTAATTTATGAGACTTTACACAGCTGTTCTCTTAGCTACAATTTTGCTGAAGTAGCTATGAATGTGTAGGGAAATTTAGAATTTCCAGTGATTCATGAAAAGTTATTTATTTGGATGTTTCTTCATTTCTCTTTCATCATCTCATGCTGATTTTTGCAGTTTTTTGCAAAGCTGTGTAATACCTAGAATTCTATTTATCTGCCTATGATTGTTTCCCCTGGTATTTTGCATTTAAAAATCACTGATATCTAACATAAGCTGTCAGACTCCTAAAGAGTAGTGGTAAAAAATAAGCAATGGCTTTGGGCCAGAAGGTACCTTCTGTCTTTAAATAGCACTTTTCCTGAAACAAAAAAGTCTCATCGTACTGATACACGATGAAAAGTGCAGCAATCAAGCACTTATTTTCAGCTCCCTGTAGTTTCTGGATGGTAGAAGGGACTGCCAAACTGGTGGTGACAAAGTCATCAGCATGTGGAATACTTAGTTTTTGGTCCCGGTGAATCACTTACTGTGTGGTCCAAGAACTTGTTCTTTTTTCACTGGAAAAATGAGTTTCTCCTGGCAGTGCATGCCAACTGAAAGGCAGTGTAATTTCTAGTCTGCCAACTGTTGATGATAAGGTGTAGGTTTAAGCTTTGAGCTCTGTGGTCCTTAGTGAGTAGACGCCGGACTCTGACTTTGGCTTGTGTGATATAGATGATATATTATATTTGTATATCTTTGTATCCATATAAATATACTCCAGGAAATGCTTCCCTGAGGTCTAAGAGGAATATTAGAAGATGATCTGTGTGCACATCGCTTTGGGCTAAGCGCATGTGGAGGTGACTTGCCATGTTCACATCACACAGCACTTAGTCCTGGGCTTTGTACTGTCTATCTGTGGTCCAAGACACTCCAATTACTTGTTGGTATTTTTATAGCTAAAAATGTCCTAAATACTGCATGTAGGAGTTGTGCTGCAGCCCACCAGAGTGAGGTGCTTAAAGCATGAAATTTTCTCAAGTCCTGGTGTATGCAATGTTGTCCAAGGATAGAAATCTCTCTGGAAAAATGGAGTCCTGCATAGAGAGGATGGAGATAAAGGTGGTGCATTCTCCTAATCTCCCGAGTACATCAGTTTCAGAACAGTGTATTGGGGATAATTTGCCTAAGCAGTATTTCACAAATGTTTTAGAATTTCTAAAACCAAGATCCCACCTAATTTAGTGGATCAAGCATTAGAATTAAAAACACTGATGGTTCTAAATACTATTTTTTACTTTGCTCTACTCGGGACAGAATTTTGGATGTCTAGAGCATACTGCACCCAGGGTTTGGTGCTGGCATTCTCTTCTGTCATTTTCGTAGTTTTTCTTCAAGATAAATTTTTTAGCTTTTTTCACAGTGCAGTGATTTATTTTTTTTTTTAATTTTCTGAACATAGAATAAGTAATTTCACATAAGTTTTTACTGGTTACTGTAAGAAAATTGTTCTAACTTAGAGAGTCTGAAGTTTAGGAGTCAAAAATATTTACAGAAATGAACGCTGTGGTTCATCAAGCACTTGAAGACCATTTCTTCATAAGAAAGAAAGGAGCTATTTACAGCTCGCTTGTACATACACAGTGTATGAAGTATTCTGGCTCACTATCATCTGGTCAAATTTTATATTATAAAAACCCAGCAGGTTGTGTGGTTTGCACAGAGTTGCAAAACTAAATGAAGCACATTAAAAATACATTTCTGGTCTAATTCCATTTTCCAAATCCACATATTAAACATGAATAGAATAGCCCAGGTTTCAAAACCAACAATGTTCTCCTTAGAACTCGGCATCTTTGTTTTCTGAGTGTTTGGCGTTTCCATGAGTTACGCTGTACTCATAGCACACAGAGATGGATGTGGGTAGTAGGACACTGGCCATCATGGAGCACAGTGAGTGCCCAGGAAATTCTGAGCAATAGGAAGTGTAGAGGTAATGTCCACATTTCCAAGCTTCATTACAAGTTTCTCAAGGTTTTCAGTTTCTCGGCTGGGGGCTCAGATTTAGTTACAACCTAGGCTTCAAGGATGTAAAGACTTTTCTAGAAATAGGTCTCAATGTCTCTGTGTTTCAGCTCACTATTTTCTGCTGGTGGGCTGTCCCCTTTGCCAGCTGAGATAGTTCTTTGTGGCATAGTATCCTCCTGTGGATAGATACAGATCCTTGTGTGAGGGACTCTGAGCTCATGGGGACAGGACCTCCAATTTTGTCTCTTTCTCTTTGAACATCTCTCTCTGGTAGCAGAACAGAGATATAAGACAACTGAGAGCGTCCCGGTTTTTAGGCTGGGTCAACCTCAGGCCTGGAAGCATTGCAATGGTATGAATAAGTAGTTGCAGGATATTCCTAAGAAGCAGCTAGGGAAGTGAGGTATGCTTGGCCTTTTGTAAGAGTGTACAGCTTCTGACGTGCTTAGTCAGACAAAATTTTGGCTTATTTTGTTTCCAGCAGTACAGCAAGATGCCAAGTGCTTTGTTAATGCCATGGAACAGGTCACCTCTTAGTATCTTCCCTTTCTGTTACCTCCACATTTACCAGCAAATGGTTAAATAAGGCATGATAGCCTTACTTATCTTCTGACAGTCCAAGTGCCTTTACGCATCAGACAGGACCTGTGGGGAGACAACAGTAGGGTTGACCACTAAAATGTGCTATTTTATTGGACATGGGCAAACAAATAAGGTTTTGGTCAAAGTGGTTAACAGAGACCAAACTGGCATGCTACTCACTCATTTTTCTGAAAATCGTGTGTGTACTGGGGAGCTTTGGGCTTAGCTGGAAACCTTGGATGTCGTTAATGAGCCACTGTGCTTTACTTACGAGCCTTCAGTGTAAGGTTGAAAGGTGAAAGAAAGAAACCCCAGACCTGTGCACCATGCTGCAGAATCTACATATTTATCATGCACAGACCTCTGGAGAAGTCCCCCGCCAAGCTGACACTAACACTGACAGCCAGATGTGCGACTTGGATCAGAGCAACAACGAAAATAGACTGTGGTTTACAACTGCTTGCAACAATAAACAAAGCATATCAAAGGAACCCCCAAAACACACTTTCTCTGTAGAAGCCTATGTGGTTTTATTATTTTAGTCTCTAACTTTAAAGCATTTTTGTCATTTTTGTAGAAGAAGAATTAAATAGTTGCAGATTCCTACCAGGGACAATTGTCAGGGACTGGACTGTGCTTTTCTGGTCAACCACATCCATCCCAAAGAGACTGTGCATAGTCAGCAAAAACTTCCTTAAGGAAGATATTACTTGCTAACATCTCCTTGCTTAAATTTGTGATGCATTTTTATAGGGGCATTACTTGTGTAAGGCCCTTTCCGCTGCCCCATGCAAATTATCACAAATGTCATTTTATGGAGCTTCAGTTGGACTGTGCAATATTTACTCCCTCACTTGACTGATGGTGAGTTCATCTACCTGGTTAACAGGATGAAACAAGGGTGTCCATTCCCTCCAAGCAGATGTTCATTGCTTTTTGCAGGTAGACACAAATATTACAATATGGCATGACAAAATGCCATAAGAAGCCTTTGAAATACATTTCAATATGTAAGCATTTGAAATGTGTAAGGTGTAAATTGGAAGTGTTGCCCTGTAGAGAAATTAATTCAGCTTTGCAGACTGATCTGGAAGAATCAACCTGTGAACAGGAAAGTGACAAAAGCAGCTTTAATATGAAATCAAGTAAAGCTTCTGTTTCTCTTGCTTTTTTCCTGAATCTATTTAAAATCTTTAGCATTCTTTTAGCCTCCAGATTTCTACAAAGTTGAAGGATGCCTTGTTCTCCAAGGCTCGTATCACCTTACTAGGAAAGCCATGGAAGAGGACTCGTGTCTTCAATTATACAACTATATCTTTGCTTAATGTTGACATGAAATTCTTTGCTAAAGTTCTGGCAATAAAGTTGGAGAAACTTATTCCCTAAATTGTTTCAGCTGATCAAGCAGAATTTGGAATTCTCTCTATGTCCTGAAACTTCAGAATGTTAATAGATTGTGTTATCCTGATTCAGTCAAACTCTTGTCACTTTCCTGGAATCTTTGTCAGCTGAAATACTTGGGTATTTTTACTTTTGCAGACATCTGCACTCTGCCGTGGAATTAAATGTGAGAAAATGTTAGTTGTATTTTATTACTTCAGAATAGTTCCCTGTAAGGCACTCTAGGTGGAAAAGAACAGACAAAATAATTGTTCTTGGATTAATTTCTTCTATTCTGCCCCTCCCCCTTTGTACCTTGGTGTATTACTTCTGCAAGGTTCTGAGATTTTCCTGAATCAAGCTAGGAGTAATCATCTGGCAACAAAATGTATAGGTGGTAATTTCACCCATGCATCTGAGGTCTTCCGTTTTCAGATGACCGTGACTAGTGTCATCATTTCCTTGTTTATCAGAAGTCACAATTTAGGAAGCCAGTTGTTAAGGAAGGGTATCAGAAACTGAGTGCCTGCAAAGAAATCTGTGAGTTCACTGAGTTACCGGAGAACGAAGGGAGGTTTTGGGCACATCATTGAGAAGCTAAAACGATGCTCCTTGTAGCAGCCTTTGTCTCAGGTAGATGTTACCCCATGGTAGTGAATCAGAACCTGCTCTAACACTGAAGATGAAGCTCTCCAACAAGGTGAGATGCAGGGAAAAAAATGGTAGAAGCAATCAAACCAGCTCTGCCTGTCAAAGTTGGTGGCTGTGAAGTTCTGGGTGTGGACAATTGTGACCTCTTCAGTTTTAAAATGAGATTTAAATGTTCAGAAAATAGAGACAAGTGCTGTGTGCCCTCCTCTCCAGGCTATGCAGACAATTTTGCCCTCTGTCCTGAAGACCCAGAGAGCTTGACACTCTTCATCCCACAGTGGCACGGCTACAGAAAGGAGGAGAGTTAGTCCTGGCTGCAAAGTGTGGGAACACAAGCTTAAACATGAGGCTGAAGAAGAGAAGAGCATGTGTCTCCCACTTTATGGGCATTTACTGTTCCTGGTGTCACCTGTGAGAAGGGTGGGTAGTATTTGCTGGGACTCTTTATCATCATCTGCATCTTTATCATTGCCACTGTAGATAAGACAGTAGCTGTCCCACTGTGGCCCTCTTTTCCAAGTATTCCTGACAGATTGTGGACTTGTCAATGGGTGGCAGCTGGAGTGCTTTCCTAACTCACTGGATAGTCTTTACATGCTGCAACAGACAAGCTGTTGTGGTCGTGGGATGAAAATATTACAAGCTTTGTTTTGAAACAATGACACAAGGAATGTTTGCAATGGCTCCGTGTGCAGTGGTTTGTGATTTAGCTCATGTCTGGAAACCACAGTTTCTAGATTGCAGGACAGCTCATAACTTGGGAATTTCCAGAGCGACTGTTATCTGGAATGTCAGTTTATATAACTGGGTCTGTGTGAGTTCAAGTTTTACCCTCTCACAGGTAGCAGCGGTGCTGGGCAGGGGAAGGCAGAGCAGGAGAAAACCTCATACTATTCATTTTGCGTGGGTGCGGTGGAAATTCAAACTTTGACTCTCACCCACTGTGTCTGGAATTAATCTATCTGGTAAACCAAGTACAATCATGGCAAGAACTGATATTTGCTCCACTGAAGCCTTTCCTATGGGGCTGATCCAGCTTCTTATGAGGTCAATGGAAAAGCCTTCATAGGCTTTACTGGGAGTCAGAGCAGCTCTAAGTGGGCTCTGTAGGCTCTTCAAGTCTTAAGTGGATGCAAGAGCCTGTGTTCCATTCTGAAGTTCATTCTGAACTAGACACTGAAAAATGGATAGGATCAGAAAGCATGTAGGAGGGTGTTTGAGACCCTTTGCTGAGAATGAGCAATACTGTCTCTGTTGTGTCTTGGTCATATTTTTCATTCAGTGACTACCTAAGGTAAAACACTTAGAGAGTTCTTGCAGAATACTGTGACCTACAGAGGATCTGCACTGCACCAGCACGTTAAGTACTAACCTCGGGCAGGAGGCATGGTTTCAGACACACCTCTCCAATTAACTGATTTGCACAGCGATTGTTGGAAATCTCAGGTAAAGGTCTCAGCTTTTTTTTTTTTCCTTCACCTTCATTGTATGTGAAACTAAGGTGCAAATTCAGCGCCACAAATGCCAGCCTGCGCAGCGGGGCCCAGCTCTGCTGTTTCCTCCTTGAATACCTGTTGAAGCAAAACCACACAGCTTCAGTTCTGCAGAACAGGACAGCTTCTGAGCATGGGACCACTTAAGTTCAAAGAAGACTGAGAACGAGAGACTATTTTTTGCTGAAGACACCATGAGCTGCAAGAAAATGTGTACACTCCAGAGAACCCTCATCCAAATCCAGAGCCTGTCTGAGCTGACTGGCTGGATACTAAGGGGCGAGAAAAAGCATTAGGAAGGAATGAGGGGCAAGAAACTCTCTTTATTTTTTTTTTTCTTGAGTCAGTTTATCTCCAAGATGAAGATGAAAGTTTCTTCAGGCACTCAAAGCTGTGTACTCTTCTGCTTTCATTGCTACTTTTTTTTCCTGAAAGGAGAGGTGTCTGCTGCAAAATTGGTGCCTCAGGAATGCAGTAGAGAAGCTAAGGACAGATGCAGTACTCTGGCACACTCAGATGGGTGGAATATAATGAACCTGTGGAGAAGATGCTTTCAAGAGGATCAAACATAGTAACCCAGTGAGGACTCAGATGTGGGCAAATACACCTGGATAAGAATGGCTAAACTGAATTTTTCCAAAACTGTCTTCCCAGGCTCTCAAAATAGCAATGCTGGCCTAAATATTAAGAAATAGAAAACCATAATTTTTTTTTTTTTTATTTGCCTTCTCATATCTTTCCCTTCAGGGTGGCTAATTATGTGTTGTTTTAACCCTATCAGAGCTGAATGTTCTTAGAGTCCCACACAAAAGGAATATCGAGCTTTCTCCAGTGCCTAATTAGTGTCTTTTTCTTTAGTCACCAATGATTCTTTTAATACTTCCTTGTACCTATCATGAATAGAAATCTATGTTCTTAAGGTGAAAGGTCTGATTGCAGTTTAGTGTCTTTGGCCAGAGTTAAATCTTTTCAACAAGAACCACAAATACTGAAGGATTCCTAACATGATGGTGAGAAATGTTAATGTTACAGGCATGTTTACTGAAAAGTGGTGCAAGTGCAGTAAAATGGGTGGTGAAAGCTAATGAACCCTGCTGTAGGAAATTAAAAGCTGCATTCATAGGTGAGACCCTCATGTCAGGAAATGTGGTGACATGCTTTCTTCATAACCGTGAGTTAGTAGAGTTTACAGCAACCTACCTCTGAAGCTGGCATAGATATTTTGCAGAGATAAACTGCTTCTCAGACTGCAAGAATTTGAAGATTATTGGACAAAGAGGGACAGTGATCCTTTCTTCTGGGTTTATCTTGGATTCTTCTGTAAAATGCAGGCTTTTGCTAAAACCATAAATGTAAGAAAACAAAATGAATGAAATTTTTAAGGTGGATTTTATCTCGACAAGTGAGTGACGCATTTTAATGCACCATAAACATGTAACCCTCACCTCTACTGCATTACAAGGTAACATATTGTTTTGTTTTCGGTTTACCTCCCACCCTCTAACTGTTGTTCTGTTTTCCATTACTGCGACTTGCAGTGTAACAACAGAATCGTTGAATCATATGAGAAGGGTCCAGTAAATCTTATTTGTTCCACCAAAATTCCTTCCATGTGTTGAAGCTTCCTTTTTTCTTTTGCTAATTTTTGTCATGTGCTTAATTTTAGTCATTTCTCCCACACATTGGAGGCCAGCATCCTTCGCTGACCACTGACAGGTTTCGAGGCCTTACAAGAAGTAACCAAAGCCTGTTGGACTTACCACATCCTTAGAAGAATGTAATCACTGTGCATAACTAAAAGCTGTCCTCAAAAAGAGGAAAGAGGAGAAGAGCAAAACAGAATGACAGAAGAAGAGGACTTGGACTGCAGACTGTAATCAATGATTCAAATTGGAGATTATAAATGGTATGAGAAGACAACTAGACAAAGAGCCAGACCTCTCACTAATACTGGAGGAGCATATGATTTCAAAATGGCTGACAAGACATAAAATCGATTAGCTGAGTTCAAGTGAGGGAAAACGTTACATGTCCAAGACAAATTGAGCAAACTCATATGGGAGAGAGTAAGGCAGTGTGAGATCTTGAGCGTGTTTCTGCTGTAGGCCCTTTGAAGTCGCTCAGCTCGACCTCAGAATCATACAGGATTTCATCAGGAACTACTGTGCACTTCATTTGCTCAAAAGCGCATTTTGTGCATATATGTTTGGGGGCAGGTTTCCAAACATTTAATGCCTCTTTCTTTCCTTTGGGAAAGGATAATTTGGGTCATTGGTCTCTAAAGAACTTTTTCCAACAACTGTTTTGGTTTGCTCAAGGAAAGTGAATGGGAATTCTATTAGAAGCAAATGCATAGCGAGACATCTACTACTGCCCTTTAACTGCTGGAGACTTTGCTCTTGTGTGTTTTATTCACCTCATAAAAAAAGCTTAGAACCTTGTAAAAAATATATATCACAGAAAAGATGTGAGACTTAGCACAAATATATACCACATACACAGGGTGGTCTTTTCTTTGTGTGTATCCAACAAACTTTCTTTTTTTCATGTTGGTTTTGCCAACTCCCCATTGTTCCTTCATCTATGGATTTGCTTTGGCTTGGGCCACGCTACCTCCGTTGTCGTTGTAGGCTTTTTCTCTCTTGACAAATTTATAACTACCCCATAAAAAAAGAGAGAGTGAGGATACGCTTTATTAGCAGAGCCAAAGTATGTAAATGTTTATAAGAATCAATGCTTACATTTATCTTAAGTAAACTATAAGAACATATAAAACTTAAAAGCTTAATATTTTCTGGATACTACATTTTGGTACAGGATTAGATCTTTTGTTAGCCAAAATGTTAAGGATTAGAGAGCTGGAGCTGCAATCTAGCACTGTCCCATGTAAGTTTTGAATATGGAAGCTTTTTAAAACAGTGTTTGAAAAAGTATTTGAATATATTTAGGTCATATTCATAAACAGGCCCCAGAGAGATCTTTGCATTCTTCCATAGGGTCAAAGGCCTTTATTTAGAAAGGTGGAAGACTCGAAGTGCTTCCTCATAGCCAATCATCCATCAGTACAACTACCATCATAGTTGCCTCTGCAGTTGCTGTTCCTCGTTCACATTTTCACTGGAGAAGCCAAAGACTCCGGAATGTGGATGCTGAAGCATGGTCTAAATTATCTGTCTTTCACAAGGCAGAAGTTTGCTTTTCAGCACAGTCTTTAATTGCACAGAAGAAGTTAGGCAGAGTATTTGCACCAGCATGCTACTTACTATCAACATGGTTTTCATTTAAGAACTTCCTTTTTTTTTTTTAAATCTATTTGAGAGTACTCTTCTTTTCTAAGATATTGGACTTTATTTTCTTAATCTTAGGATCCCTCACATTTCCTGTGGAGGAATAACTTATCCGTGACCCTCCTTTATCTATTTGATTGCACTCTTTCTCATGTGAGATGAATTTTTAGTGCCATCTTTTAATATAGAGATAAACTTCCAAGGCTCAGAAAAGCCCATGAAAATCACTATTTTGACCTAATGGGTATGACTGGCCTTTAAAAATTACCCCTGTAACACTTTCTGGGCCCAACAGCTTCAGGTACATAAAATATTCTAGAGAAAATGATAGTTTGACCAATAAACCTACATTCTCATTCATGTGAAGCACTGCAGCGGCCTCTGTAAATTGAGGGGGTTTTTTGCCTTTTTTTTTTTCTTTCTGAAAAGGAATATTTTTTAGGAGGAAACATTTCAAATGAAAGTTATATATTTTTCAGATTCGTTGCAGTTTTGTGTGTTTCTGTGGGGAAACACTATTTGGCCTACCCAGTGAGATGTCCTTTGCATAGCATAGGTCTGAAGAAATAGAGTTTTCTGAATGCAGGTTTCAGCAGCTTCTGTTCCGTATCACGGCATTTGGAATTTGTGTATTTCACTACAATGCAAATCAAGCCCAGTGAGTTTTTGAAAGGAGTTGGTAAAAACAGTGATTTTTCAAAAGCATTTATCGTATTTACTTCTGAAGTCATGATTTCAGTAGAAACTTCATGGGCATTTTGAACACATTGCTGATGATGTCAGGAGATCTGTAAAAAAAATGGAGTTAAGCTTTAATGATGCACTGGTGCAATACAAAATGAGCTCAAACAGGCCATAAAGCAGCCTGTAACATGGAGGTTAAATACTTACATAACCAGTATAAACCACTGGGCGTGAAGCACTGCTTTCCCAGTGGCTGCTGCTCTGTGAAGCTGGCTGGGAAGTAGCCTGCTTCCACAGGGTTCCTCCTTGTGGGGCTGTACTGGGGTAGTGTAGTAGCTGTGCTCTCAAGAGTTACTTCTTATTTGTCCCAGCAATGACATTTTCATCTCATGACAACTTCCAGGTGCCTGAAATTTCTCTTTATTCTGCCTTGGATTGAAGACAGGTCCACCCAAACCAATGGTTCTTTCACGAGAACAACTTCTGTTTCAAATTGAAATACTGAAGTTTTTGACCAAACTCTCTTTTTTCTGTAAGCGACTAGAAAGCCCTCCTACATGTTAGGAACATTACTGTCAAAATCTCTTTCCATGGAACATTTGAACAGAACTGTATTCTTTTATGAAGAAAAGCTCTGTCAAAAATATTGACCCTCTCCTGTAAATGTTTCACAAACATTTTTTTACCATCTTTTTTGGATTTGCACTTTCTTCTGTCAGACTTATGTGTGCAAAACATGTTCATATTCTTTTGGACAGTTACTGTTTCTGTATTGAGATTTAAATGATACTGTTTGAATCTCACTTGTGCCTCTTCTCACCTCCTTCAGTCTAAGCCCTTCTCTCTTGCCACCAAGGATGGAACTCCAATGAAACCTGTCTATGTCTACTCATTGCAACTTACTTTCCATGAGATCTGTACTCCTGCATCCAATGCAATTGAAATCAGCCCATGAGTTCAGAAGTTCCTGGTGGGGGGGAGAACACATCCGTGCCCACAAACACAACATGCTCACATCAGCCTCATTTCCTTCGGAAACCAGCTGAAAACCACAGAAGTGTAAATTACTGCATGTGGTGAAAGGCTTTGGCGAAAGAGACCCCGTGGTCCAGTCTGTGCTCTGAATCACATTAGCATCAATGCAGATGAGCTGCAGAGACATCAAGGAGACCGAGTCCAAGTCCCACAGACTCAGCAGTAAAGCTGTGGCCTTGAAGGATAAGGTTATGTCAAAGGTTTTGAGGACTCCTGGACAAGCAGCCCACCTGTCTTTGGCCGTATTGGTCATTTATGCTACTCTTAGTACAATTTCTGCAGAGTTAGTAACAATTATCCTTGCTGCCTAGAGAAACACTTCTCATGCTTAAAAAACCTTACTTGAGTCTTTTCTCAATATTCCTGTCAGTCCTAAAAGGAACCAAGGCGAAGCTGATTTTACTGAAGCTGGAGTTTGAAATCTTCATTACTTAAGTACATTTGATATTGGTTTACAGTCAGACAAAAAAAAAAAGAAAGGATTTCACAAATGTCCACTAATAATATTTCCTTTTCACTCCCTTCAAGCTGTAGCTGTATCTCTTTTACAGCCTGTTTCTCTTTGGTGGTCTTAATCCCAGAAGACTCCTTCCAGAGCTCTGCTGCTCATGCCAGATGCCTGCAGTGAAATTCAAGGGTGGTAGGAATGGGCTTTAGCCATTATACAACCACAAAAATCTCCTGATGATTCAAAAATTTCATTTAAACAATAAAAAGCAGGGTACAGATAACAGAGAAAAGAAGAAGAAGAAAAAAGATGCAAGTGCGTCTCTCCTTTACATTTCATAGCCTACATCTGTTGTAGCTAAAGATTTCATTAGTGCAGCTGTTGTCTTGCACTGTCTACTTTATACTTAATTCTTCCAATGAAAACGAACACGCTCAATGGCTGACTGCATTAGACGCCCTGTTCTTAAGATACTTGGGTGACTAGAGGGTGACTCTATCACTTTATAGATCAGGCTATTATCTGTGTAGAGCTTTATAGGATATCTAGCAAAAAAAGGGTGGTGGTGGAAGGAAGTTATTTGAGTCAGCAGCTGTGGGAAAAAAAGGAATAAAATATTGGAACATTTCGTTTTATATGCTTGGCAATAAAATTGAGACCAAAGGCCAAACCAGCAGCTGCTCATTCTCATTGAGATGTAGATATTTTTTGAGGGGATCCTTAGTCACATTGTGCCCCTGTGACAGCCACACTAATCCACTGATTTCAAGACCTCATGACTTTTCATTAGTGATGGTATGGCCACAGAACTACAGGAATTGTTCCTGTAGAGCAGGAATCCTCCTCTCATTGTTTCTGATGTGCACAACTTTGTTGCTAATGCTTGTGATATTGTCATTTTTCAGTCAGTCATAATAGAAATAGGAGACTTAGTGTAAATCAGACCCACAGTTGCTGTGAGTCAGCAGTCAGGTGTAGGTTTGCAGCACAAACCAGTGGACTGACAGTAACCTGCTTGAAGTTTTCTCTCCTTCCAGTTTTTTTTCTCCACATCTGACATGAAAAAAAGGCATAATGGTGGGAAAGGGAAATCAAAGCACAGGAAAATTGTAGAAACTTTAAGTTAGTAACTGCCTGATGCTGGACAATACTTTATTTCACAGACAGTCTTAGCAAAGGAGGCAGGTCTGATGATAGGAATAATCAGCTTTTTCTAAATTAGGAGAATAACTTTGGTCTTTCTTGTCCCCTGTCAGCTGTGTCCCTTTCTTTGATAGTCCTGTTTCAGGTGTGACTGTTAGAGCCCCTCTGGTTGCATTTTACAGGAAGAAATAACTCAGCTCAGTATGTGTCCCAGTGTCAGTTGTGAGCAAGATGTCTTGTGAGTTGTTGTCATGACTGTTCATAGTTGGCAACAAATATTCAGACATATAGAGGAGCTGGTAAGAGAGTGTTATAAACCTGTGGAATTAGCTGTCATCTGACCATGAATTTGACCCCAAAATTACGTCAAATGCAAGTTAATTGCCAACATAGTTTGTCTGATTCTAGCCTTGGTCTCCCTGTTCCAATTGAATTTGTTGTTTGTGCTCCTTTGAAAAACCAAGCTGAAGGCTGTTAAAAGGCCTGGAAACATTTTGCCTATGCAGGAAAAAATATATTCTGAGTCCTGACTTTGAGCTTTTGTGTACTGTGATCAAGAATGTTATCACATAATAATTCAGGGAAATTATCTCCACTCAAAGCATCTTCAAGTGACCACAGATATGTTCTATCACATTCTTTGGTACATCTTTAATGTGTTAGTGGACTTTTTATCCCATTCCATTTGTGCCTTTCCCTGTGGCCCATCATGAGAGTTTTTTGTTTCATCTTATCCTTCAGCTAGCAAACAAGGCTATAAGAACAAGATTTTTAAAACTGTTTGCTCTTGGGAAGTAAGTATTAATCAGTTAAATGCCTTACATGTATAACAACTGTTTTAAAACAAACACAAATTTATGGGGAAAAATCCACATACAAATAATGCTGGGCTTTAGTTTTTGTTCCCTATTCAACTGAAAATACCTTTGAAGTCATTCAGATTTTTGCCGAAGTGAGCAAACAGAACATCGAACTTTGATTATTTTAAATATGGCTTTTACACTGACAGAAGCATGTATTACTTTGACCTGTAGTTTCTGATGAAATCATATCAACTGGCAACAATGTAATTAAGGAAAAGAACGAGTTAAATTCTCTACAGGCTTACCACAGGCTTTGGAAAAAGATTATTATTCTCAGGCACAGCAGCAATAAAAGCTTCTTTACCCAGCTACATCAACATAAAGTGTGATGTATGTCTACTGCTGCTAAAGGAGTTCATTCACATCTACCCTCTGCGTTGCATAAGGTTCAAATGTCCTTATAGATGTTACTAATCAGAATCCTTTAGTATCCCAATATATTTTTGGCAAAAACAACTTAAAAGTTACCACTTGAAGTGAATCTGGTAAGTTTTCAGGCAGATCGCCTTCTAATGGCATTATCTTCAGTGGGTTCTTGCTGCCATAATTATTCCCATTTTATAGATGGGAAAATTGAGGCAAAATAGAAGAAATTATTTTTTTTTCCTAACCCCTAAAGTGGGTAGGAATCAAAAGGTATGTCAGTAGATTCATGCCGTTTGTATTGTATCCTGACCACGGGAGAAGCAATTCTGCAGAACAGCTAAGACAGAAGGTATATTTCCTTAGGCACAGCAATTGGAGCACAGGCAGATGAGTTTTTATCTACTTGTCCCAATGTAGGTAGAAGGATCCTGTAGAAGCTGCACCCACAGGGTTAGAAAAATGTTGTCTTTTCCAACCTGGTGTTTATATTTGGACAGTTGATAACTCTAGAATAGGTGTATTTGCTTGGAAGCAAAAAATAGAGATGAGAGTTGCAACTTAACCTCTGTTTGTCTAGACCACAGAATAATGTTGACTGCAGGTGGACTTCTGGAAGTCATCGGGTATAACCTCTTGCTCAAAGCAGATCAGCTTCAAAGTGGGATCCACTTCAGAGAGAGATCAGGTTGCTCAGGGGCCAGACAGCCATTCAGGTTTTGGATGATGTTTTCAGCAGATTTGTACCCCAGCTCTGTGCTCTGGGAGAGAAGTCATTTTACAACTGATTCAGATAATGTAGGCAGCAGAGTTCCAGTGATAAAGAGCTCACAAACTTTGGCTTTTGAACTGCTGGGATTAAGAATGGAAGCCATCATCATTCAGGCAGCACCAAATGCCACAATAAATGGCTGCCCAATAGCAACAGCCGGTTTGTCAGGAGGATGAGTAACATGGACAACATTGGCAGACGGTTCAACAAACAGTGACCCTGATGTAACACACGGCTGTCAGCAGCCTTGCACAAGTGTTAGCAACTGGATTAGTGAGTCTTTTAAAGATGGGGGCTACCAGGAGTATACTTTGTTCTCTCTGTGCAAATGGTGACATTGTCTAAGTGAGCCTCTGGTGAACTGGCTCATCTATCTGCCCGGTACTTGTCTAGGACGCAGCTGGGAGCAGGGACAGCCGTGACCACATAGCTGTGACATGATGCTGGAGCCTGGCACCATGCCAAGTGGTCATGAGCGAGACCAACCACCTTCTAGAACATTTCCTCATCTTTTCTCTAGTCCCCGTGAAATTGTGCCCTCCTGTTCAGACTGGCCGTTCTGAACCGATGTGACCTAACCAAAGAGATGCTCTGACAATGATTCCAGGAAAGAGACAGATCCCTGGGGAAGGCGGTTGTATATAATGGCTTGTGACCTCTGGCTGTGGTTGAAGCTGAAATGTCGTAGCGGGGTGTGGGTTGCAGAGCTCGTGCTTGTGGAACAATCTGCTCATGAAGTCTTGGCATGGGATGAGGATTTAGCACTAAAGCACCATGTTGAGACGATAACTGGCTCATGGGGAGCTGTGCAGTGGCTGTGGCAGCATCTGGATCGCCTTGAGAAAAGTCCCAGGAAGCTTGGGATGGGGTGAGAAGACTTTCATTTGCAGGCCCTGTCATTACCCCTGGTTGTGCCAGCCTCTTTGGGCCTGATGGGCTTGTACCTTCTGTGCTAACAGCAGCAGGAGCCTTGTGGCTACCTGACCAGCTGCCCCTCCTGCCAGCCTCTCACTTGCTGGGGTGTGGTAGGGAAGGAGACCAGGGACTAGCAAAGAGCAGATGCAGTCCAGAGCTAGGTCTAGGAATGGGAAGGCTACAAGGAAGCAATCCATCCCGAGTCCAGGATCTGATTTTGTGTGTTGGTGTAGAAAGGGTATCTATTGAAAATAGCTCTGCAACAAGTCCTCTTCTGGACATTGGGCCATGCCCCTGTGACTGTGGTGGAGCTAAAAGAGATGAGCTGAGTGTTTTTCTTTTAAAAATGTCCTAGAGGGATGGTTTCATTTGTGGTGGTAACAATGTAAGAATTCAGAGACAATTGCTGGCAAAAGGGGAAGTGGATGTGGCCTGAAGCATTAGGAATTTCTCCTTGAGAAAAAAACTCACACTTTTAGTGATCTTGAGACTGAAGTAAAATCTGCTAGGCTGTCTCAGGTATTAGAAAGAGGTCTGCAATTTTAGATAGTGTAATGGTTACAAAGGATGGAACTAAAAGGAAACTGAAAGAAATGTAACATTACAGTCAGTCACAGATGCTTATATGAGCTTCATAAGTCATTGCAGGAATTGTGAACGTTTTCCAGAGACTCACAGAAAACATGACCCTGCTTAGCACAAGACAACCTGTACTGAGGGGTGACAGCACTGGCAGAAATAATGCTGAAAATGTGTCAGCATTAGAGAAGGAACTGTGAAGAGAGAAAGCAAAGGAATTAATGTTCTACCAAATACATTTTAGTTTCCTGGATATGAGAAATAGCATGTCTGAGCTCGGGGAAGGTGGAATCATGGAAACTGAGTGCAATGAAGCCTTGGAGTACAATAGATCTGTGAGTGTATTTCTTGTATAGGATAATGTCACATGGTTCTTCTGTCAGCTTGTGATGAAGGAGATGGCAAAAGTCTAAAAAGCTATTTGAATAGTTTAAGCTCCCTAGTGGCTCTCTGTCCTAGACAAGGATTTAATCTGTCATGTGGTGCGCTGCCTGGAGGGTAGGGGTAGTTGTGTCACGCTGTTCTAGTGATGTCAGAGGATGACAAGCTGGATATGCATCCAGGTACTGGCTAAAGCCGAATGGGGCAATTCCCAGAGAGAAAGAGAGCATCTATGTTTCATTTGGGGAAAAAAATACATCCTACAACCTCCCATCCCCACTCCCTTTCACCCCTGAGCACTGTCTGTGTGGGAAATCTTCTGGTAAAATGACAGAGCTCAAACCAGCTGTGAACTTCTCACCAACTTTACATCTTCCAAAATGTAGAGCTGAACTTCTGTCTTACTCAAGAGGGTCCATAGCACAGAACATGGGATGCCAGTCCTGATGCCATCGGCTGTATCTGTACAACAGGTAAGAAGGAAAATAAATTCATGAAATGCTGAATGGTAAAGGCTTCCTTGAAAAGACATGCCAAAATTCTCTGTTTTATTGGATCTGGCAGCATCTGCTACGAGGCTGGCAAAACCAGGTCAGGGTGAGGCATCTTGTGAAGCATGAGATACTGTTCTTTGGTGGGATGGGATCATATTTTCACAGTTATATGAAATATATCCTACATTTTTCAAGTGGAATCTTTGGCTTGGAGCTATTTAGGTGACCAGGAAGATCCAGAAAAAAATAATGAAATGTAATCAGTGTCACTAGTTATGCAGCAGGTTGTCCTGCTACAGTGTGTGTTCCTTGGAAATGGCCTGGACATCTGTGATTGAAAGACAAACATTCAGTAGCCTTCTGCCTGGGAAAATGGCTGTTTTTAATCAGCAAAATGCACACACTCGGAGTAAGTAAAAGAGTATGTAACAACTTTCACTTTGGAAAAACTCTGTCATCTTCTCACCAGCCATGGGCAGGACACTTACTGAGCAAAAATGAAATTAAATCTACTCAAAATTTCCATGTCATCCAGATTCAAATTACCAGGGAGGGATAATCTTTATAGTGGAGATGAAAAATAAATGATTAATGAGGGTTTGGAAATGATTTCTTTGGAAGGCTGTGAGCTCAGCCCAGATTTTGATAGGAAGGAAAGTTAGGTTCTCAGCATGCAAGTGGGTGTGTAAAGGAAATATTCCTTTGAAAAATAGTCCTGGGATTTATACCAGAGACCAAAAGTTATTTCTGAAGTTGGGTCAGTCACTAGTAGCAACTCAGTTTCCAGGCTGGGTGCTGGAATGGCCTGGATTCCTGGTTCTTAGTGATACTCACTAGATAGGTTGATACCAGGATTATTTGTGAATTATATAGAAATAACAGAGTCTTTGCACTTGGATGGTGGCCATCTGGAGGAACAGAGGCCAAGAGGAGATGACATTATTTTGGGAATGCCCAAATCAACTACATCTAGAGCTGCTTTGCCAGAAGACTGCCAGAAGTAGGCCTCTTGGCATAAGGACAGCTCCAGCAGCTGTGTTGAGGCCCTGCCCTTACAAAGAGATGTCTGGGTTGTAAATGTAGAGGGGAGGGATTATGGAGAACAGTCGTGCTATCCAGAGTATTGCTGTGTTATCCAGAATATTACAGCATGGTGCCATGCATTGCTTCTCCTGTACTTACATCCTGTTTTGCAAGTGCAACCTCAGCTTCTCCTCGAGGCACCACTGAGAAATACGATGGTAAGGTCCCGCCTGGGGTACTCTGAAGGAGAAGTTAAGGAGAGAAAGTGGACTGTTTAAATGAGATTTTGTGGGTGTGTGGGTGTGTAGGGTTCCATTAAACAAATAAATCTCATTACATGCTCCATAACTGAAAAAAAACCTCAAAAAAGTGTTTGTCAACAAGAGAAAGAAAAATCATTTTGAAGAAGCGAGAAAGGTCTAAGGAAGCCGCCCAGTGATGTAAAGAAGGTAGTCAAGAGGATATCTTTAGTTACGGGAAACTGAGCAAGGAAGTTCTTTTCTGCATGTCCAGTTTTGGCCATGCCTGTGTTTTGCTAGACCTTTTCCCTATGCCCTGTGTAGATAGAAATGGTGCTCGTCTCAACTGGAGGTGATGCTGACCAGGTGGCAGGTTAATAATACTGGAGAAGGTGAATGCGAGCACAGTAGTTTCTGGAGCTGAACCACGCCCTAAGTTCAAGCTATTTTGGAGTCCTTCTGCTGTTTTGTTTTTTTTTCACACAGAAAAATTGCATATTCCTGTTGCAGACTTCTGCAAAACTGTTGGTGTGTATGTCACATACAAGCCAAGGTGGAGGTGGCCTCGACAACTACACAGTCTGCCGTGTATAGATTCTGCCCGTGAATGGTTCTCGTTCACTGAGTCTAGGGATGTGCAGGATGACGCTATGGAAGCTGAGCAGCTATGATGGGATCCAATGGCAACACCTTTGCCATTTTTGCCTCTCTTCTCACTGGCCCTCTGGAGCTGTCCAGCAGAAGTCACACAGGTGCTTTGTGGCAGTGCCTGGTGGGAGGACAATCCTCAAACTGATCTCAACCAGGGCCCCCATGGTTGTTTTCATAGGAAACAGAGGAAGCCCTGGCATACTTCTTCTTAGACAAGCATTTATCTTTCATGACAGCTGACAAAAAGAGCTGAGCAACTTTCCTCAGAACTTCCATTTTGAAGAAATCCTGACAAGCTGATGTTTGCTTCAGTTCCAAATCTGAATGAAAAAACAACATAATGGAAGTTTTTTTGTGGGTTTAAAGCTCAGGGGAGTTTTCATGAGAAATAACTATTTGGCAAAGTGAAGCACTTTAGTCAAAGCCAGTCTGTCCTTCCACACACTTTGAATAAGTCATGGAGAGCTGTGGTTTCAGGGCTGTTAACTTATTATTTTGCTTTTCAAGTCATGGTCTTGATTTAGTTGATGGATCTTTTCATGTCAGTCATTTCCACCTGTGACCTTCTGTCCTGAGAAAAGTGTTGTTGGTGTGCAATTTTATTATCATGAGCTCTGCACAAATCAAGACTTGCTACTTTATTGACAATACAAAAAGTTTTCTTAAAGACATGAAGTGAAACTAGACTGAGAGCGCTTTGACTTTTGCTTCTGATGTATAAAAACCAATGAATGCAATTCCTCCCGTAGCTTTGTCCTTGAACAATAAATGAGGTCAGAAAAGACAGTTCAGATGGAATATTTTCCAATTAGCAAATGGGATTTAGTTAAAATAGAAATAAATCTCTGCATCTGCTTTGTGATGTTGTCCCATGGGACCCATATTTCCAAGCCTCTCCTGTTTTATGCTCTCCCCAAGGACCTGGATGGTATCTGCATTACACTGCAGGGTCTGTTCTGACACTGCCTTCTTTTATGAGTGAAGAAGTCTGGCAAAAAAAAGAGCAGGTTTTAGGGTTGCAGATGCTGTAGGACACCCAGAACTACTTGACTTCAACCATAGCAGGGATCCATTTGTTCACTGAGATGGATGCTGACATCCAAAGAAGTAGTTGGATGTGATTTTTTTTTCACTGATGAGAATTCCATGGCAATCAGTTCTTTCCTGAAGAATAATAAGAATGCAAGTACTGCTTATTTTTCAATGGGAAAACAATAAACTGCATTTTTTTCTACTTTGTTGTTATCAGGGTTGCAATCACTCTCACAGGTCCCATCTGTGTTTGGGACTCATTTCCCTGAGCACTATGCATCCTCTCAAGAAGAACCTAATGAAAAACAAAGTTTGGGAGTGACTGAACACATAGACCTTTTACATTCCCTCCGTGAAGAGAATCTGTAAGAACAGGATTCAGAGGTATTACAGCGCTAAGAAGAACTGAGGTTTTTGCACCAGATGTTCCACAATCTTAGGTAAAATAAATTTTATTTATTTAAAATAAATTAATTTCAATGACATTTTCTCATTTCTCAAATCTTCACTCTGGACTGGAAGTTTCTCCCATCCAGCTGACAATATATTTCTTTGACCAGTCCACTCCAACAACCCCATGCTGGCTGCTAACGCCTCTTTCTTCAGCCATGCCAAGGCAGGGTACTCTCTTTGCCTCTCTCACAGTGAGGAATCCTGGAGCACTAGAAATTCTTCAATGAAAGAAAGCAGCAGGCTCTGGTGGAATGATTGACCAGTTTTCACTCTGGGTTACTTGTGTCGGGGACAGACTGATGTTAAGAACTGAGAAAGGATGTTGCAAAGTGCCTGAAGGGGAGGGGTGAAAAGATTAGTTTTAGGAAAGAACACTAAAACCTCTACAAGCTAGGCTACACTTTATCAAGCCTTGAAACCTTATAGAGCTGACCTTTTATTCCTCATTACTCAACATCACATCATACCTGCCTGTTTTATGTATGGAGATGATGAAATTATTGGTACTAGGCGAGGTGCTGGAGATAATGAGCCTCCTTCTCTTGAGCTTCCTTTATTCTAGTAAGTTTGCATTCTTGGCTCAGTATTTAACCTATTTAGAAAGTGGTTATGTAGCTTTGAAATGTGCTTGAGTGATATTGCTAATTTCATGTGTGCTTGAAGGGGGAAAGGGGAATAATTTGCTGCTTTTGTCTTGAGGCACTGGAAATGAAATTGCTTTGACTTCTGCCTAACATAGCTCAGACCTGGTTTCCCAGTATGTTGATAAAACATCAAAACACTTCCATTTGAATCAGTATTTCAGAACTCTCAGATGAAGGCATCCTGTGGGTAACTGGTTTTAAGTATATAAGGTGGGAGCAATTTCTTAAGGAAGGTAAGTCTTTAGTGAGACTTAAATGTCATAGCACTCCTTATTCTGCACTGTTATCAAATTCTTCTCAGTTGTGGTTTCTGTGAAAGGCTGATTTTCTCCATCCCCTGCTCCAAGAAGTTACTATTTTCATTCATCCTAAGAAAATAAACCCAATGGAAGTATATATAAACATGTGCTTCAAGCTAGTCCAGTAGAATCCAATCCAGTATGTACAGAAGTCTCTCTAGTGCCTGCAGTTTGATCATTTCCATTCAGTCCTGTAGTGAATGACAGTTTAGCTTAAAAAGAGAAGAATAGGAAGAAGGCTTTGGTGAAAAATAACATTTGGTATTTGTTAAATGAATCCAAGTGTAGCCGTTTTTCTGCTGGCTTACACAGTTCTGAAGTGTGTTGTACTTTTAGCAGTCCACATGTGTTCAGAAATACTGATCTGCAGAGAATCCAGTTTGATCTTTAGCTCCAGATGCTTATGACTTACATACCTATGTAAATTCTTCACAAGAATGATTTAACCTAGCAAATAATTCAATTATGATTTAATTCCTAGCAAATGATTGCTTTCTCTGGCTGTGTTTTGTTGTACTTGCTGTTTTGCAAGTGCATATGAAGGTATCAGAACAAAATGATGTAATAAAAGCAATGCTGAGGAGTCCTAGTTAAGTCTGCTGGGTTCAGAGGGCACAACGCTTCCCTCACTGACACTGCCTAAGTCAGGTCCACACGGTGTGATCTGATTTTGAATGAGTGTAATAAAAAGCCAGACCAGACTCCTCAGCTGTGAAAGGAATGGCTTTACAGGTCATGGTCATACTTTGGTTTGCTTGTGACATGAATACATAACTGTACACTAACGTGTGAAAATATTTCTGAATTTCCATGACATAAATGTGCAAATGTGACACATAAATATTTAAATGTGACACTAAGAGAAGCAAACTGCATCAGGAGTTATTAGAATTATCAGCAGACTCACTCATCCTCTATCTAAGGATAAACAAATCCCATGTGTCACCATGGGATGAGATACCTCAGCTTCTTATTTCATGCTCTTAAGCTGGAGCCTCAGCAGAACTGCAACTTGTCACATTCTGTGGGCAGGGGAGCACCAAAGTGACCCCTGCAGTCACCAGCTCTTTCGGTTGCGGTTGGTATGAAGATTGTCAGTGCAGCAAGGTCCCAAGGAGCTATGAAGTACATCATTATGTAGGACTAGTCCCATCACATTAGACATCTGATTTCTCTTCCTGCCTTCACGTTAATGTCATAGGGCTGTTTCTCTACATGTCAAATGTTTTTATTTGGATCTCCTTCTTTACCAGTCAAACCAAGTCTATACAGTGTCCTTGTCTGGGCAGGTTTTCTCTTGATGATGTGTCATGCAGCATGTCCCTTTGCTCTAGCCAAGCTCAGATCATATGTCAATCATAGGAAGTTAAGAAAAATATGTGGTTGAACCACAAAACCAATTTCCAAGACAGAAAATCAAAAATAGAGATTCTGCAGAGTGGGATGCCAAAGTATCATTGCCATCTGGGAAGAGGCTGTTGGGTAAATTAAAGAGAATTTTTCTGTGGAGATGTAAGAAACGGCAAGTGTGTTGCAAAGCCTGCAGAAGTCTCTGTAGTCCTGGAGCTGGGTGAGTTGTGGACTGGACTTTGAGAGGCTGTTTGAGTTCTTAATTAGTTATTGAAAAGGTAGCATTATTATTTCCCAGCTACCTTCGTTCAACTGTTGCTTTTTACTTGTGCCCATTGTCACCACTCACATATGAGTTATTTGTGTAGAATGAAAGCACCAATACCCAGGACACCGAAAGCGTCTGGTGTATATGTTTCCCCTTGCCCTCCTATTTTCATATTACCCTACCTTTCATTGCTTAGCCTAGGTCATTAGCTGTGACAATCTGTTTAATAGCACTGGTTTTTATGAGTACCAGCTATGGAAAATGATCCCTTGGTATAAACTGACATCCTTTCACTGATTTTGCTAGGGAGAGAATCATTTGCATGAAGCGAGGATCGTACTTACCGTCTGTATCCTCAAAGATCACAATTCTGCACCAAACCACTGAGACTTTTGCAGTGCGGAGGTACAAATATTGCAGTGTAACTAGGCTGGTTTAAGAGGACATTATGTTCAGAGATGTGGGTGTACCTGAGTAGATGCAGGCGCATCTGCAGATTGACCAAAGTATCCCAAGATTACAGAGGAAGGAAAGATTGCAGAAGTCTATTTGTTGGACTCCCTGTTTCCAAAAGAAGTATCTGAAGGTTTGGCTCAGTTATGTGTCTTTGCCAAGGGAAAAATGGACCCGAATATTACATCATGCTAAGACTTCCTTCCCCCTTCTCCTTCTACCTGGAGCCTTGGAGTGGGGGATGTAAAAATGTTGTGCCAGCTCTTCTCTGAACACCTGTACTGCATACATGAAGACTTTTGCTGTCTCCTCTGGCTGAAAAGGACCCAAGAGACTAAGCTTGAGCGTCTAAGGGAGACTTCCCCACTAAACACATAATTCCAAAATGCTGGGTTTTTTTTCTTTCACATTCAGTACATCTGAGAGGGAAGGGGAAGGGTGTTATTTCTCACCAAGAAGAACACAGCTCTCAGCAGTATTGCTTTTTTCATCAGAAGCAGCCCAGAGTAAGATTAGCATCACATTAAAGGAAACAATGGGAGTGTAAATGTCATTTAAACATATACATCTGCAAGCCATTCTCTCCTGAATGCTTGGAAAGTTTTCTGTCTAAATATTGCTTCTTCTTACTCTTCCCCTGCTCTGTCTAGCTCTGATTGTTCTCAGCCTGGGGACAGAAGGTGGGTGCGGTGCACAATACCATGCAGCGCACCGTCACTGCACAAGTCTTTAAAGTCTAGATATTGCTCTGTGCAGAGCAGTAGAAAAGCTCTGCCATTAAGGAGGCAGGTGGAAGCCTCGGCAAGGAGCCCAATGCAGGAACTAAACCGTTGCGTGCATGGCCCCATTAAAGTACCTTTTAGTTTGGAAATGAGAAAAATGCCTTAGGCAGACCATTCTCAAAATAGCGTTGCGAACACAAAGCCAATATAAACATTAGAAGCTCTTAAAGTACATTTGTTTGAATCATGGGTTTGAATTGACTCCTTCACCACTGACAGACAGTGCATATATCTCACCAGCAGCCCTCCAGATCTCAGCTGTTCACATGGAGAGACAGAGACTGCTCTTCAGGGAGGTTTCTGTAACATGGCTGTTTCTAGAAGGTAAAAAAGGTCAGAAGCAAAGTTCTAGAAACCTAGCAAATAAAATACTGTGACAGCCCTGCCCATCATCTGTGTTGACAGAATTCTCCTGGAGTTATTAGTGTTATTTATTTGTTTTTACAACAGCAGCTCTAATTTATTTTTATTAGAAGCCCCAGCTGTGGTTGGGGTTCCATTGTAACAACCAGTGGAGGGGCATGTTGTAACAGGCAGATCCTCTCTGAAATATTAATGCTTTCTTCTCGGCAGCAAGACTGTGTATGGGAGGTAAGGAGGATTCTTCTTCCTACTCTACAATTGGAAAATGGTGGCATGCAAAATTTCACAAGTTGCGCAAAGCCAAGGCCACCCACAGTCCAGAAACTGTAAGCTGGGGATTATAAATCTATCAGCTTTAATGAGGTGTCTGGCTCGAGAGAGTCTCATATGAGTCCAGTTTAAAAATTAAACAGAAAAAGCGTTGCAAATGTACTATAGCAGCATATTGTGTGTGTGATCAGCGCTGCTGGAGGCAGTGCAACATGTCTCCATGTACTCAGAGCGCACGTACGTGTACACTCACCTTGGTCTGAATCAAAGCAGAAAACTGGAAGATTTCAAAAGAGAGGGCAAAATATGTTGAAAATGCTGGCTATGCAGGTCCAAAACTCCTGTTTACCTCCTTTCTCAAAAATGAAACAGCTATAACCACTTTTACTACCACGAGCAGCATTTCTGACATGTCCTTCCACCACTGTATTAACAATGAACATAGGCTGCTTTTTCTGGACATAACAGGTCTTAATATTGTAAATCAGCAAAGAGTTCCTTGACCCACTGAACTGGATGTTTCCTCTCACACCTGCAGCAATGCAGGTGCTCACAGCTAGTTGGATGATGTTTCCTGACCTTCACCAGAAGGTCAAATACAGAGCGCAATGAGAGGGAAAGAGCCTAGCATATGGTGGTGGAGGGGGCAAAAAGGAGTGGAAGTGAAAATTATTTCCATTCTGAAGTAAAGAACTTAAAAAGAATTCATTTGTGAACTCTTAATGGTTCCTGTCCTCCCTCATACCATATTTTCTGAAATAAGAAGATAGGATGTTCCAGGTGGAACAAAGTTGCCAGGATGATGGAGGGTTGTTTGTGCAAACTGAAAACCTTAAATGTTTTCCTTTCTTGGGTTTGGGAAGTTGGTGTTCACAGGTAGTGTTGCTGTGACCCCTGAAAGGACTAGGTTTCAAAAGTCACACAGATAGTCACTGATGTTGTCCTGCTTTAGTCACTGATCAGCCAGTTCGAGCTACTGCCTGGGGAAAAGCTGCAAACAGAATAGGAGAAAGTCTGTTCTCACCCGGAAAGAGGGCAGAATGCGATAGAGAGGATCTGTGCTATTGAAGATAAAGGAAGTGTAATTTCTTCTGTCACCTTTCATCATTCTCTGTTTCCTTAACGGCAGCATGAATTGTTGGTGTTAGGGTGAAGATATTATCACAGATTTCCTAACACATGATTCTAATGCTGTAAGGCTGGTAAGGGATCTGAAGGGAAAACAAGGAACTCTTCTAAGGATGAGCCTGATTCATTGCCAAGTGAAGTCAATGAAAAGACTTCCATTAACTCCAGTTGGGCTTGGTTTTGTGTGTCATAATTAAAAATACATTACTATTCTGCCTTCCTGTTTTACCTTCCAGCAGAAAACAATCCTTTAAAGGCACAAGCATTCCCTTTACTGCTGGTGATGTTGTTGTCAAGTGGGATAGAAAACTGCAGCTTGGAGTTTGACTACATCTGACTACTTGATGTTATCTGACTAGGAAAGGACTTTAGGGCAGCCTGCCATGATCTGGCCACTCCACTGTCTGAGGACCCTGTGAACGACAATCCCTTCTCTCATTTGTGTGATCTGAATGAAGATGTCCCCTGCACCTAAGCAGAGCATCTCGCCATCAGGTACGCATTTGATCATGGACCAAAGCACACACTTGTACCTATGGCTGGGCAGCTTTCATCTATGTGCAGGGGTGCCACTGAACTTCCTTGGAAGGAGCAGACTAGCTTGAACAATCCCTTACTGTCAACTTCTTGGAGGCCCTCAGGATATAGCCCTGCAGAAGAGAGGCAGTCTGGGTGAGCTGCACTGGCAGCCCAGCCCAGGCTGACGGCTCACAGATTAGCCACCTCCGATGTAACACACCAAAACCCTTGATCCAATACCTAGGGAATACATGATTTCTCCATCTTGTCTGTGTATGCTAGATTAATAATTTATATTGCAAGGAAAGGGCGATACTCCTTTAATTAGGTGCTAAACCAGGCTACTTCAGGCCAGTCCCGCATAATTGGAAACACTTTGTTTGTCACTGTCTCATTTTCCCTGAACTGTTTCTCATGTTTGTTTGTGATTCTTTGCACTGTTAAATAGAAGAACTCCTTCAACTTCAAACAAAAAGCATCCTAAAACCTGCTTTGATTCTTGTGAATGAGAAGGCTGCCTAAACATACTCAAATAGGCTTTTATTTTTTTCCTCCTTATTGCAGCTGTGTTACTGAAATCTGACAGTAAATCCCCTGTAGTCACTGGTAGGATGTGGGAGGTGTTTGCACCTTTAAAGCTGTGTCCAACCCTGCTCAATTGGCCACACCTGCAATAGGTTTTTTAGCAAGGAAGGAGCTGGGCTTGTAGGGAAAGTCTGGTTTGTAAGTAGTAGGTCCATGCTGCTTTTATGGAGAGCTGGAAGCTGAGGAAAGGCTGAACTGGGAATATACTACTGGATAAGAGCGAGCTGTAGCAGTTCCGAGCTTGAGCTCTTTTTTTTTAATAGGGTGATGATGTTAAAACTGAGGAATACTGCCTGGAGGAAAGCTGCTGCTGGAAGGTGCCTCCTGAGGAAGAGGAAATAATGTGGGGAAGCTTGTGAGGAGTGGAGTTTAGCTGCTCTGCGCAAGGTACCTTGAGATCTCAGAACTTTTTCCCCTTGGAAAAGGAGAGAAAACTGAAAGCACCGCTGAGAGTAAGGAGTAAGAATGAAAGACTTGGCAGTGTAGTTGCAGCCCTGGTTCTCCAGTGAATCTCTGGTGGCAGAGGGATGAGGCCTGTCAGTCTTGCTCCATTGCCTAGTGCGGCTGAAAGGCAGCAGCAAAGAGTAAAACTGAACCCTGGTGAGCTGGGCTGGGGGAGAGATCCAAGGATTCTTCTTCCTCAAGAAAATCCTCCTTTGAAAGTCTGGGGACTTGATTAACTCATTTGCTGTTACTTGCCAACAAATGGCTGGCAGATGAGGTCCGCTTCAAACACAGGCATTGTGAGGAGCTGATGCAGCATTAGTAGGTGCTTCAGAATGGTAAGTGTGTCCTGTGGGACCTGTGTTGGGTCTTAAAGTGCAAATGTCTTGGAGAGGCTTGTTTGGGCTATCACAGTCTCTAATACACTTGGCAGAGATGATGGGCACTGGGTGGCATTCTTTTGTGTATGTACATAAAAGAAGGTACACACCAACCGCTGCAGAGCTGTGGTGAGCCTGCCAACTTGCTTTGCTTGGCTGGGTGTTCCTCCATCTGTAGCTCACCAACGTGTGCTCTCTGCAGCCGAGAGTCTGGGGGGAAGAAAAGGCTGACTCCTGTGAAGCAGTCTGATATTTGAGCCTTTTGTTAAGCTGACCGCTTGTTGTTGGGGTAATGTCTGTGAAGTTAAAGCTTTTATCAGGACAAGCAGTGATGCTTTAAGTATAAGAAGGATGTTGTAAATCCAGGGGTATTGCAGGTTCAAGGGAAGGGTGATGTCATTTAGACATGCCTTTTAAGCAGGTTCATCATAATCTGCAGACATTTATTGGTCCAGATGAGATTGCAAGTGACTAATGCCTGACCGTCATTTTGTTTTGCACTTTGATGAATTAAGGCAGATGTTGATACATGGTGTTGTTATTGACTGGAAGGAATGGCTTGAAATCCTTTGTTCTAGGATGTAAAAGTTCATTTTTCGTTTGTTACCAAGGCTAGCTAAGATACACTTAATTCCTGGAGCATTACCATGTACTGTCATCACCATTACTGATGGCCAATAGGTCGCTATTCCACAGAGAAGTCTGAAGCTTGCATAAAACTCTAATGCAGCTTTCCAGCTGCTTTATGGGGCAGTGGCAGGGGGTCTTGGTGATTAGGTTTTTGCTAGAAAATCACTGCAAAACACCACCCGTACTGTAAGGGAGTTCTTCCTTGCCCAAGCTGCTTGTAGATCCAGACTGTGTTGCACTGATGTGCATTATGTTTACAGCAGACTTCTCAGTGTATGTGATTTGCCTCGAATAGTCCCTTCTCTGTGATCATTTGAGCAATCAAAATTATGGTGGTGGCTATAGCACTGATGAATTTACTAGCCTTTCCTGTCTCTGTGCTTGGGAGGCATGTGAAATGCTCCCTTGCATTTCACATACTGAGCTGAGGTTTTTTATTGTAACATCCTGATATGTTGCTGAATTAATTTTTGGCTACTGCTTCATAAACATCCTTCCTTTCATTATAAGGATGAGGGGTGGGAGTTTGAGGAAACCAGAAGAGGCATTTTAAAGCTATAGGATCTTCCTTCTCTTCATTCCACTTAGTTGTTTTTGGCTGTTGGTATTTAGCCATCCCTGCCAACTAATGGGGCATGTAGAGTGATGAGGAACACAGTCTAAGGAGTGCTAGTAATTATGTTGTGCAGTCAGAAGTTTAGGAGAGTGAAAATACTAGTGGTGCTTTGCCTGCTCTATGTGAATCCTGATGCCTTTTTGAAACGATCGGTTTGGGCAGAAGAAGGGGGTAGAAGTTGTTCATCCAACCCTGCACGTCTTAAAGTTGGTCTGTTCCCTTATGTATCAGCAGGGATGCTGGCAATGTGTGCCTGGTTGAGAAGCTGGCTTAGAATCACTTATGGCTTGTCTGGAGCTCTGTAGTGGCCAGTATTTCTTGGTGGATTTTTTTGTTTGGTTGGTTTTGCTTTCCTTCACAATAATGTTGTGGTCTGTTAAGATTGGGTCCTGCAAAACTCTGACAGGAGCAAAAGATAATTTCTGCCTGGAAACCACTGAATCTACTTGAAGAGAGAGCAGGATTGGGCAGGTAACACCATCTCAGAAGGGGTCTGAGAAACCTGCTCCTCAAGGAGAGGCAGGGAAACCACTGCTTAGCAGTAGCCAGCCAAGATTGAGAGCAGAATTAAAGACTTTCTCAGAGGCCTGGGCAGAATTTCTAAAACCTCTTCTAGAGGGGAAAGGGGTAGGAGGAAAGGTTGGTGTACAAATGTCTTGATCCTGCATGGAAGCTCTGTATAGTAGATGATCTAGGAGCCAGACTCTGGATGGATCACGGTCAAATTTCTTGTAGCTGTTGTCTGTCTCTTGCTGTGTCCCTCCAGAGCGGTGGTGCTGTATCCCAAGACCTGCAATTCATTAGGAAGTTCTGAATCCTTCACTGAAAATGTATATACATTTACTGTCTCAGCTTATGCTCCTTCTAAACCATGTTTTGGCTCAAGTGATGAATGGTGTGGTAGGAACCTGCCCTTTCCCCACTTCCTATCAGGTCCAGAAGCTAAAGGAAGCCTCTGCAAAGAATTTCTTAATCAAATATTTTTTCAGTGTCTCAGCAGAACAGCAATAAGAAACAGAAATGGTGCAGAGTAGTAAATGTAATGTGCACGCTGTAATGGAGGAATAATGCTGTTTGACACTTGCTACTTAAATGGAATTATTTTTATAACCTCATGACTTAAATTTTATGGAATTTCTGTCCTTGGAAATGTTCAAGGCTCAACTAGAGAAGTCCCTGAGCAACCTGGTCTAATTACACCTACTCTGAACTGGAGGTTGGAGTAGATGACTTCCAGAGGTCCCTTCCTACTTACATTATTCTATGCTTTTAATAAGAGAATCCCATACCTCAGTACCTTTCTCTGTGTGTGGTGTGTGACATATGTTACGCTGTTTCGGCAGGGATTTTCTGATTCATTTCTGAAGTCATTTACACTGAAATAATTCTTGAAAAAGATTGATAAATATTATACCACACAGTATCATCTTACTGCGTGTGCTACTCTTCATATCAATGCTTGGCTGAATTCATGGCTGCTGTAAATCACTTTAACTATATGGCTAATTAGTTGCAACACTTTAATTTTTTTTTATATAGTCACATCTGACACTTTGTTTTCTTAGTACTGTGTCCAATGTGTGGTGGTCAAAATGAGATTAATGTTTGGGAGTTATCTGTTAGCTTTTAAATTCATAATGGAACCTCTTTCTAACTTGGGCTCTGCAGGGGCAGCCAAATAAAATTCATGATTGCTCCTAATCTTTTCTTTATTGCTACTATGATTTAAAAGATCCTCTGTGTACATGAGAACTGGGCCCTAGGATGCTTTCATTTTAAGATAGGAATCCAAAGTACTTATTTAATGTTAACCGCTCTCAAGCTGGTGAAATATCGCTGATTTTTATTGGCGGAGAATTTGGCCTATTCTGCAGTGTTTGAGGGTTGACAGATTGAAGATCCAACCTCTGCCAGTTGGAGGGAACACCAGGCCTTGCATGCACATAATCTTGTGGGAGCAGTCTGCTTCTGGAAATCAGGAAATATTTCCTTAAACTGCTGATTGCTGGGAGACTATACCACAAGGATAATTCACTTGCTTTGTTTCTGTTCCTAAACAGCTGTTTCCTGGACATGACTGGAAACAGGGTACTGGACTAGAAGGAGCTTTGATTTAACTTATTATGGTTGCTCTTATTTCTCTGTAAAGTAATAGCTCGCTGGAGCTATGCCTAATAATGGTTGGTAAAGGAGGACCTAGACAAATGATACAGCTGGGGATTAAGGGATGTTGCATTGATGAAGAGTGATGGAGGTGGTCATACTTGACTGTTGAAATGAGGCTTAATTGCTGCTGTTCAGTGCATGTTGCTGGCTAAAATCTCCCTTGATTTTTAAGTTCTTAATCATATTGCCCTCACAATCAGCAAAATGGCCGTATTATGTGGACCACAAGATGTCAACAAGACACACCCACTGTCCACATTTGGCAGCTTTTTTTAAAAAGTGAAATAACAAGGTCCAAGAGAGCCAAACCAAACCCAAAGTGAAGACAAAACCAGAAGGACCATCCAGATGGGTGTGACACTGTGTCTATTTGAAACAGACCTTTTTTCAACAGGTCTTATGACACGCTTGTCCCAAACTGGAATCCAAGTCATCAGGTTTATGGTAACAAATGATTCAAAGTGAGCAACTCCCTTCTCTTCTGTATGTTTGGGTTTCTTTAGATTTCTTTTGTGAGATGAAGGAAGGAAGAAATCTGTGGCTGCCTAACCTCAAACCTCTAACGGAGAACTCCATTATTGATGATGGATAGCGTGCTGTGGGCATACTAACTGCAAAATATATTGATTAGGTTGATGCATGCCTTAATTCAGGGTTGTCTTGGACATACTTGGGGCACCCAGGTCACTATTCTAAAGGACTTATTGAAGGCTTTCAAAACATGAGAATCTCATTGTGTCCAAAAATATGAGGACTAAGATGGTCAGGGAGCCCTCTGAAAATGTAACCGATGTTACTAAACACTCTCTGTTTATTTGTATCTTTATAATCTTCCTTTTTGTGCATGATTACTTATGTAGAACCAACCATTTTAAATTAAACCTTCTTGCTAATCATTGAATATTTAAAGACACTTATATTATTCCGGGGTAGAAATCAATATTTTAGCTGTCCATAAACAAAACTTGTTGTTAGATGTTATAAATGGAGGAGCTCTTAAGTTTTTCCTCTGTATTAACTAGAAAGAAAATATCTCCTTCACTTTTTTAGTTCAGTCTGACTCTTGTAGTACTTTATCCGGCTTTCCAAATCTGCTGCGGTCAATTAAGGTTCACAGCACTTGCTTATTTTGAGTGAAATTTTGGAGCATGTGGGCTATTAGAATGTGTGGGTTTTTCCTCTCTAATATATTGGTGTCTTGGAAGCTACTGCTGTATGCTCTCCACCTTCAGTCACAGAGAACAGAGAGGGTAAGCAAAACTTTCCATCTGTTTATGACAAGCCTTTATGACGTGCAGTATTTTCAGCATGCACTAAAGGGATCTTATTCTGTTTAAGTTGGTTGACATTCAGGGATGGAAATGAAATTATAAAAATGATCCCTTATTATACATATGTTAAAGGTGCTCTCTTCTGCAATAACTTGAGAAAGCACGTCAATGTTTGCTTTAATGCATACCATATTATTAATGACAGCTCATCTGAAAATCCTCTCCTATTCGAAGGAAGATAGAGGCTATTTAGTCTAAGCACACACTCAGGACTAATATGTAAGCAAGGCACTTTAACTGTTTTCACATATTGAAGTCTTTGGGCAAAATGTGAATCTTGAATTGGCAAAAGAAGCTGTGGGTTTTTTCCTCTGCAGAGGAAAATTTCAAATTTCTGTTTTGCAAAGTGCTTCTCTGCAAAGTCTTGCCCAATTTCACAATTATACAATTGGATCTTAGATTCTGTTTCCCCAGTACCATTTCTTCCTATATTAAGTAACTTTTGTATTTGTGATTTATAGATGTCCCCAAAAGAGTGCTGGGAGTGTGGGATGTACTTTTCTAGCAAACTACTCCCTAAAACATGGCTTCATGGGTTTTAAAATGTATTGGAGAAATGCCTGAGACTGTGTCATGGTCTAGGGTTACTTCTGTTATGTCATGTAAATATACCTGTAAATAGTGATCAGAGTGGAGCATCCTCCAAGGAAGGATGTGATTTTTATTCAATCCTAGGCTAGAAAAAGGCAAAACCTTTTAGATTGACCATCCTTCTCCCTTGGAAAGGCAGAGGGAGAACAAGAATTCTGAGAAGATGAAAAACTAAGATACGTAACGAACATGCTAATATTGATATTTGCGCTGTATTAAGACTCAGGTTACACTGCCTGTGTATATAGGCTGACTTGGTCACAATCCACTTGAATAAAGCTGTTCCCATCCATAACGCAGAAAGATGACATTGTGGTACTTCCACTGGGGATCCTTCTAAGTAGGTTTTCAGAGTCCAAATGCCTTTCAGGTATCATATGTTGTCTTTGGGCATAGAAATCAAGAAAATTTCCCCCAGTGGCAGCAAGACTCCCTGTGTTTTGTAGATGAAGGACTGATCAGTTGAGGTGGCAGGGTGCAAGAGCAAATAAAGATTGGAAGCCATTGTGGCTATGTCAGAAAAAAGTCACAAGATCTCAACAGTCTATAGCAGGTCAGTAAATAGACTGTGATGGAATAAACTAACAATGATGACTTTGTGATTGGCAGAACATTAGAAAAGCTGAAAGAAATGTCTTTTTAATAGTGGAAAGAGTGGTTTTTCTTTTGCATTCATTACCTTTGGTGGATGAGTATGTATTTCCTTAGGAAGACGCTCTGTATTTGCAGAGTAGCATGTTTGCCAAGTACTGCTCCAATTAGAATAGTAAATATTTGTTTTTGATTGAGAACCCAGTAAATATTTGTGCATAACCCATATAAATGGCTAGAGGCATTTTTACAGCTACAGCTGAGCAGACCCAGCCCTGCACTGGCCTTTCCAGAAAGCTTTCCTCTTTTTCTGAGAATTAAGTCATATAGTTTTGTGGCATAAAACCATAAATAGTTGCCAAGCTCTTCAACTTCTAGGGAAATGGAGATGGGGACAATGAAAAAACACATGAATAAAGATGATCCCCAATATGTTCAGAGTTGCCTGAACTTGAATCAGGAATTCTCCTCTCAGTATTCAAGTCTCTGCACCCCCAGCCCATCTCTAATTGTAAGGTTGGTTTGCACAGTACAACTTTAAAATGCTGTGGTGTTTTGTTTTTTTTTCCATGGGGGAGGAAAGCAGCAGGACAGAGGGGTGCTTATTTATGATGCCTTGAGAAGGGGGTGCTTGCTCCATAATACTTAACTTACTCTGGGAATTGTGGTTCTTTCCCTATATTTCTGTTTTTCTGCTTGCTTCCCAGACATGTATATTATTTTCTACAGGTTTCTAAAAGGGCTTTTTCTACATCTAGAAATCCTCTTGCTGATACTTTAGAAATATGTCTGCTCTCACTTAGTGCAGCAGCAGTTGTATAGCTACAGCAGTGTTTAGCTGTAACTTTATCTGTGGTTCAGTTCTGTTGCAAATTCCTCGTGGCATCTTCAGTGGCATAAACGACATAGTCAAAAATGTCTTCTTGAGTCTCCTGTTTCAACAGAAACACAGTGCTCTTCCCAGAGCCATTAAACTGACACGAAAAGTGGGTGCAAGTCAAGCTGTAAGGGATTTCCATCTCTGCTGGTTGTTAATATGCTGAGGCAGAGCTCACGCGCTATGGTGAGTCTGCTGCACAGTGGGTTCAACAGCAACGATACAGAAAATGCTTTTCCTGCTGATAGGTCTTGCAGGAGTCATGAAAGTGTGGGTTCTCCTCCTGTTTGGGGAGTCTAAAAACTGGGGACAAGTCTAGAGGAGAGGAGGAAGCTGGGAGTGATGCGATGAAAGAGCAGTGATTGTACTTGGCAATGAGAACATGCGTGTTAACACTGACAGAGCGGCTCACTTCTCAGTATCTGCGTGCAAGATTTTTGGTTGAGGAGGAAATGTTCCACATACATTCTTTATTTCATGCTTGTTCATCATAGGGTTTATTCTTTTACCCGAAGCACCTTGTGCAGACTGTCTTCTCAGGACTTGCTCAAAGATGACTTGCTGTCACAATCTAGCAATTTCTCCAATTGTTCCTAAAATGTGTGAGGCATATCTAACTATAAGAGGGGGCCGAGTAGTAGCCAGATCATCAGTGGGCAGTATATAAGTTCCATATGAGCAATATCGAGATTTGCAGCACACCAGCTCTGCTTTACTATGGGCTGTAGAATGCTTGTCTGCAGTTACGTTACCATTGGCGCAGGGATGTGGCATCAGTGATTTGGCTCTTCATAAATATACCTGCATCAAGTATTTGCAGAGGCAACTATCTCTTGTCTGCCTTCATGACTTAACTTTTATTCCATGACTGGACTTAGAATTTGGCAATGCACCAGTAATGGTGTTTGTCCATATTGGGTCACTTTCTCAATGTGAGCAGTTTTTGGGTTTGGCACTTGAAAAAGACTCCCTGGCCAAAAGTATAGAGGTGCAGCTCTCCAACACTAATTTGGTAACCAGGGTATAGTTAGTTGTTATATTTATCTTTCAAAATTAGCACTTAGGTGACTTATTAGGTATTAAAATTTAGCAAGAGCTTTTATATGATCAGATAAGTGGCTACCCTTGTAAAAATGTCAAGCTTTTTGCTCAGACTTGGCACTTTGGATCCAATTATTTGGAGTTTTTTGTTTTTTGAATTGGAGTCTTTCACTAATGGCAACATTAAGAAAATGTCCAACCTCTGTACAATAGAGCTTAGATTTTCCTGAAAGATGTCTGTTAAAGGTGTTACAAAATCACTAGTCAGTGTCTCATCCTATGGATTCATCAGCCAGTTTTCAATGAAACTCAGGTTATTTTCACAGTGTTAGTTACCACAAGGTCACTAAGAAACACATTTAACATGACTTCAAAGATAAAGATGTTGGGCATGCCTGTGGATACAATTGACATCTCGAATCATCTTATGTTATACAGACATGCTGCTTACCCAGGGTGCTTGAAAGGTAAACTCTGTTTTCTGAAATATTTAGAAATAGCTGGCTGGAAGGTGTAATGTAACACCAAAACACTGATCTTGAACATGCTTGTGGTGAAACTCGTCCTCATAACTGAGGGTATGGGACCAGACCAGAAGAAAACCTGAACTCTGAGAATTTTCAGGTACATTCACTTCATGAATATTTCCATGATGTGGACTCTGTATGTAACCAACCTCTACAGAAATGAAAGAATAATGATTTTAAAAATACAGCCAAGAGGAATGCAGTTCTAGGACATTCTCTAACAGTGAGCAGGATAAAATCAAACTATGTCACTCCTTGCAGATTCTCTTTTAACCAGTCCTTAATTCTTCTAATGGTGGATATTCTGTCCAAGAAAAACATTCCTGTGCTTCACTATTCCTTTACTTCCAATGTTTTCCTGAATATGTGTCACTTAATCATATTTCTATTTGGTCTGACCACCATGGATTAATTCTTTCCCTTTTTTCAGCAGCCCATTTCTCTTCTCTTTAAGCAACCCCAATTTCTCAGTCTTTTTTGGCACCTTGTGATTTCTGAACTTCAGACCATTCTCATGACTATTCTCTGGAATTTCTCTAAATGGTCCAAATCGGGGCATAATTATTCAGCTGAGGTCTTGCAAAAGCGGAATAAAGTGGACACTTCATATGTCCCTGTTTTTACTCCTGGTTATGTATTCCAGGATGTTGGTTAACATCTTTATTCAAAAGTCTGGTTCCCTTCACGTAGCCAGGAGTTCTGCACAGTCCTCACCAATGGTAGACATAAGTGAGTACTCGCATTTCAGTCTAAAAATATTGTACTTCCTGAATTTCCTCTGACATAATTTTTACCACGATTTATTAATATTTTAAATTCTAGTCTTGTCCTCGAAGACAGATTCCCCTCTAGCTGCACCATCATCCATCTATGTTGTTGTATATGCCAGAGAATCTGCCCAAGCTAATGCCAGCTTAAATGTTGGGAACTGCAGTTGAAATGCAATTCAAAAGTCTTAGTTTGAATTGAATTCCTGGCTAGCTCCTGCAGGGAAGGTGTACTAAGTGATCGGCATCCCATTTTGAAGATGAGAAAACTAAGGCCCAGAGGAATCAGCAACTTGTTCAAGGTCTTGGAGAAAGATGGCAGGGGAGCAGGGTCCAGTCCCAGCTGTGTCAACTCCCAGACCAGTGCCTTAACCACAAGCCCGTCTTTCTGCCTGCCTCCTGGGCAGAGCCCAAGCCCTTGGTGAAAGATCAAGATAACAGTGTAAGCAAACTTGTGTTTATTTTAAAACATGGTACTTTGTAGGCTCTCAGTCAGTATGGCTGCTGAGCTGATGGAGATGTTGGTATGTGTCACAGGGTCTGTGCCACATTGGTATGTGCACAAACCCCGTGACAAATACCAGTGTAGCCAAGGCAGGCTTTACGAAGCAGGAGGCACCTCAACTGGAGTTGATTACCACTTCTGTATATCCTGTTGGCTTGGAGAAAAATCTGGCAAATACTTGTTGGGAAGAGCGGAGAGTGATAATAGGAAGGAACTAGTGGTCACAGAGAGGTCAGAGTGAGTGGCACAGCTTGTGAGTATGAGTTGTGAAGCCAGATGGGCTCATAAGATCTAATGCCTTTGGGAAAGGTGATGTGCTACTCAATTTGGCTACCTGTCTTGTGAATTCACTGTGAGATTTGGTTATGCCAGTTTCAGAGCGGTCCCAGCTGTCTTGCTGTAACGTGTCTTGGGAGTAGAGGGGCAGTTATGCCCTTCTTTGGTTTTTGGCTAGTTACCACATGTGATGTATACCTACTAAAAATAAAAAGGGTTTTTTTGGTATTTGCAAATGTTGTTGAAGTCCTGGGCCCTAGAACAGTCAAGCAGATCTCCGTGAAGGATAGAGTTTCTGGTTAAGAATGGCATCTCCTGTAACTATGCTAGTCATCAGGGATTTATCTTTGAGAAAAAAGGGACATCTAATTCTAAGAATAGCACCTGGTTTAACCTCGTTGGATATAAATCCAGAAAAAAAGGCCTTCTCTAAGGAGAATTTTCTAGTACAGGAAAGATCCTCTTCTAGTCCACTTTATCATGGATCAGACACCTCTGCATTGCCTGACTATATAAAGTTCTGGGGTTAAGCTTGTGCTCCATAAGTCCTGAGTGACACTGGAGTGTTCAAAATGGCGGGAATGAGGTGATGTGTTTGTGGGACGTGCTGTAGTGCTTGGGAGAGGTATCTATGCTGTGAGCTCCTCTGAATAGGAGATAGAAAGAAGGGGTTAATGCAGCTTGTGGGGAAACAGGAAATGTCCCAGCTGGAACAGATTATATCTGCTGTGTAGCCTAAACTGTTCAGATGGGAGACACATGGCAAAGAGTAAGACGTGTTGCTTAGCTCTGAGGATGTGCTATCAGTAAATGGGTCTTCTGCATTGGTTAGAAGTCTTCCTCCATACTTAGGGATGGATCTGTTGGGCTATTGGCAAAGTGTCAAATCACTTTTAACCTTTTCCACTGCTTGAGAAGAGGCATGTGAGGTAAAAGCTGCATGTCTTTCTACATCTTGCCATCTGTGCGGTTTTAGAGCTGTCTAATGCCTCGCTGTTCCTGCCCATTTGCCTCTATGTCAAGGTAAAACCGTGACATGAATTGGTGAGGAAACAGTACTCAGAGATAGGAGAATGACCAGGAGAGCTCTGCTGTCAAGCAGACTCTTAGAACTTGAAAACTGCCAGGGGCACGTTAATTGTGGCTGTATCTAATTAGCAGAGCAAGTGACCTCTGCATGAAGTTCTAGTTCATAAGCAGTTATAATATGTACAAACGTCTTCAGAGTCATTGCGTCAGGTCCATGTTTCTTCTAAAACAAGTACAGCCGTGGGCATAATCCTGTGTCCGGCAGTGGTTAGTACCAGCATCTGTGTGTAATACTTCCTAGCAAACAGCTGTGGGACCAGGCATCTCCTAAATACTTGTTTGTGGCTATGTTGGTTTTTAAAAAAAGTATTTGTTACAGAAAGCATCCTTATTTCCTTTTTATGTTTTTTTGCATGTTGTAGTGCTGAGGCAGAAGTTTCTAGAAACATTCCACACTAGGCACCTGCTTGACCAATTTTCTCCATCTTTACAAGGTGTCTCACAACCTCTGTCAGATCCTGGAGCTTTTCCTTGGACTCTGTATGCAGCAGCTGGGGAGCATCAAGGCTCATGGTCTAAGGCAAGGCTTTGATGTTGCTCCAGTGATACTGTTGATAACACCTGATTGTTTTCCATCTAGATCTCCTCAGAAATTGAACTTGATCGAACACATGTTAGGCCCTGTAAAACTAGACAAAAGCTTCTCCGATGGGGCTAAAACAGCAGTTGCACATCTTTGGGTTTGTTTTCTTTAATAAACTAATTTTCCTTTTTTCTCGGTCTTTTGTTGTGGGCCGAGGGAAAGACGCAGATGTGGGGAGAGACAGTTCATGCTGGGAAGGGAACCAACCACATTCCTGCTGATTAGAACTGTGTAAAGCAAGTCATTTTTGCCTTTGAGTAGAAGCTCTGGTATTACTAGAAGAAAACTGCAGCTGAGCACTACCAAGCATCCTGGATGGGTCCAACTCCACCACCTTTTACAGCAGAAAGGCTCTTTTACCAAACTGTTTTCCCCATCCCTAATGATTCAGGCTTCATGTCACACCCTGGCAAGCTGGGAAGATAAGGAAGATTTCCATGCTGAGCATATCCCCTGAAGCTCTGACACTGAAGAGACAGGAGAGAGAGTCTATCCTGCTCTGTTCATTTTTAGCATGCAATAAAGCCTGAATACAACTCCAACTTTTTTTCCTGGTGGAGTTTGCCTTGGCTTGGTGACTGGGCCACTTACTCTCCTCTTCTCTGTGAGTTTTATCAGGGCTCCAACACTCTGGCAAACACATCTTAAATATTTGAGGCCCTTGAAGTTTTTCTTAGATTTGTTTAAGTGTGATGACACAAATGATGTAAAAGCTTTTGCTAGATAATTATTTGAGCCTTAACATCTTTAAGTGTTTTCTGATGTTCTGCAGCTCAGTATATGACTTGCCTTTTTTTTTTTTTTTCCATGATCTGCTTTCGTGGAGATCTTGACATCCCCTGCTTGCTTGATGAAACAAATCTGGAGGCAAAACTTGACTCTTTACAGGAAAAATCTTTGGTTGCCTTAATGATGATGATGGTTTGAACACCACTGATAATTAGATTATAAATGACTTGCTGGAGTTCAGAGCAGATCTTCAAAAGCCCAGAATGACTGTTCCTATTTAAATAACTTGCCAAAATGGACTTGGTGATAAGAGATTATGAGAAAGCACCTGAATTTTTTTAATAGCTTTTGGGACTTTGTGCAAAAAGAGCATGTACCTGAAACATGATTAATGTAGTGACCACCTTTGCAGCAGGCTCTGTTGGGTGAGTGACAGAAGCTGAAACAGCAACCTGGCCATGAGCAGGTGGAAAACCAAGGTGGTCTGACTTCCTGGCTTAACCAGATCAAGGAGGGAAGATGGTGATCTGAACTACTGACAAATTTTCATTTCCCCCCTCCCCCCCATCCCTTCTCTCTTCTGCTGCAGTAGCATTTTATTAACAAATCTCACTGCTGAAACCAGATGAGACTGTGGCCCACATGGGAGAGGAATAAGGAAAATAATTCCAGTTGGAGTTCTCACATGCTATTAGTGCCACACAATGGGAGGGAGAAGGTGATACCTAGTGTAGCTTTACCTAATGCCGTGGGTCATGTAACTGAGGTACTCAGTGGCCTGGCCAGCTGTAATGGGAAGAAAAATATTATGAGATTCTTAGCTGATCTTATCCCCCAGTTGAGAATAAAGTCCCTTTCTCTACAGATGAGCAAACCCCAGTCCAAAACAGGGAATGCATAAATGTGGCTTAATGGATAAGAGAATGTAAGGTTTTATGTGTGATTCAGCATTCTGGCTCCCCAAAGGTTATTCAGCTAGTCTAAAATATAATATGCTTGGAACAATGACAGCACCCCTTCTGTTATATTGTAGAAACTTTTGCTGTATTTTGTTAAGGATCAGTGAAAAATGAAACATTACTCCTTAATCCCTGAAGAGTCATCTAGCATAGCAGCTGAAATGCACAAGGAATAGCTATGAAGAAGAAAATAATGGACTGGCTGTTTAGTCCAACAGAAAGTCTTAGATGGCAACTCCTATTTTGCTATGAATAGCGATTTCTCTGTAGCCTTTTTATTTTGGAATGATGTAGGTCAGTAAAGCAGCAGAATTTTGTACGTAGCCAGAAGTCAAACTGATGGTTAGTTACATACATAAACAGAAAACGTTGGCTTTCTATCTTTGCACTCGTAAATTATGAAATGTTTACATTGAGAAGATCAGGCTTAGTGTATGGAAGCAGAAGACCTGTATTTCTTGAGGCCATCCTTTTGGACGGGAAAAGTATCATCAGTCTAGTGGTCATGAACATCCCTGGTATATTTCTTTTGGATTCACTGAAAAGGAACTAAGTAGATGCTACTGGGCTATTAGGCCTTAAAGTGTGCGGATATTACACCTGGGGAGAAATTTTCAGTTCTGCATAAGGCAATGGGGTAGATAGTTCCTGCTGGGATTACCATATCTGGTTCTCTGGGTGGCTCTGAAAATCATACCCTAACCAGCAAATATAGGCCTTCTTTACAATCTGCTGAGATCTACAATGTACTGTAAGATATTAATGGAGGCAGGACTTCATTATAGGTCACCTTTTATGAATACATTAGAAATATAAGATGTGGTGATTTATTTCCCCCCACAACCCCTAGCACTAGCACTCCTACATCACTTACGTGCTTAAAATTCTCATGATCAGCTTCTATGTGGGATTAAAACACTGCTGTGCATTATGCTGCTGCCACCATTATCAAACCTTGGGACAGAGGAGGAAGTAGACATTGAATGCTGGCTTGGTGTTCCTCTTGGGAAGAGCTATGGGCTTCGTAGAACCACTACTAGTGCAGGTCAATGTGCATAGGAGCTGTCACCAGCTTAATAAATTGACTAATGTTATGTCCCTTTTGGCTTGGGAGGACTGCGGTCTGGAGAATCGGGCATCCAGACTGCTTTAAAAGTCAGTTTTGAGCCTGTGCCAGATTATTAGCATTCAAAAGCTAATGCCTTACTCTCGCAAACTAAGAGTATTGCGTGTTGGCCTACCACTTTTTTGACTAATACTGTGGATCTCATTAAAAGGTAAACCAATCTCGTCCCATGCTACTAACTTGACTGCGGTGCGTCCTATATTTAGAACGGATGCCACAGTATGGTATTTGTGCTGTATCCTGGCCAATGTTCACTTCTAATGATGCCATCTGGGCTTCAGTGTTGCTCTATTTCAAATGCTTTTAGAATGGGTAAAAAAATCACAGTAGGAACTGATAGTTCATATTTAGTTGCAGTGTCTTTGACAGACTGCCCGTTACCAAGGTGTTGGCAGAGCTGTATAGCTCAAGACACAGTGATGGAACAGACTAAGCTGAGAGTTAACCCAGCTAAGGGAAACCCTGGCAAGAAGATAAGAAAAATAAATAACCAACAGTGGCTTTTGTTCTTAAGCAGAAAAGGAAAACCACAAAACCTCTGTGCCCCTAATGGGATCAAAATCATTACAAAACAATCAATAACAAAAATGCTATGGCGAGGAGGGCTGAAGAGGTCTCATTTTTGATGTGATCTGTGCTACACAACAAATACCCAAGTTCTGTGGTGTGCTATGGCAGGACTAGGAGGTTTTGTTTGAACATATAGCTTGTCCACAGTCTCACCACATTAGCAGATGTGATCTACCTCAAGGCACATAAAGTCTTGGAGCCAACATAGTAGCTGACTTGACCGGGTCTCCACCCAAATACCCAGACACAAACTCTTCCAAGAAGGAAACACAGCATTCCCAGGGCTGCCAGGATCTAAGTGCCCTGCTGAATGCTTGCTTCTGGGTATACAGCTGTTTACAGCTCTGAGACCTGACTTTACAAATACTTGGAGTTGGCAAGTCATGGAAGACCAAGAGTTGCTCCAAATGAAAGTATTGATTGAAAAGTTAATTGTTACTATGATTGATTACTCAATGAATGTCTTCCTGAACTTTATGTATAACATGCTGCAATTTTTCAGTACTTTGATCCAAAACTATAAATAGATTTGGAAACATTTGTGCATGGTCTCCTGCAAGTGTACTGTTTTTCCTTTTGATTTTGAAATTATCCAGCATTGACTAAAATGTCATGACTGATCAGACAGATGATAAACAAACAAGCTGATCAGGTTGACCATCATTTTAGAAAAAGACTTAACGCTAGAGGCGAAGCATCTCCAGAGTCTTGTCCAGCTGCCTGTTTGAACTTTCAATGGTGCATAGAAACTGCAAATAATATTTGAGACTGATACTTTTTGCAGGCACGGAAGAGGCGTCCCATGAGTTGCTTACCAGAGAGAAGAAATGTTACACTGATGGAATCCTAACACAGATACAGAGTTGCAGTGGGCCAATGCTGGACAACTCTTCAGCTGTGTGCTCTTTCTGGGCTTTTTAGGTGGTCTAGGTCTACAGTTAGCGGAGCATGATGGTAGCAACTATTATATTTTGTGATGTATATCCTGATGTAGGTGGGAAGGCCAAAGGAAAAGGACTTCCAATGCTTGCCAGCAGACTAAAGATGCTTATGCAACTTACCCTTTGAAAACAGTTATGTGCTTAAGAAAAAGACGCATAAAATGCTAATCAAAGATCTGGTCGGGAATGTTAACTGGTTAACAAGAAATACACTATTTTTAGGTGTTTTTATTTACTTGTTTGCTGAACTGAGTGAATAACTGCAAGTTTGGGGGGCTGGAAGGAGAAAAACTAGTTTTGCTCTTTGATTTGCTGTACTCTACTAGACTTCCGCCTTCAAATGGAATAGAAGGACTGTGCACCTTGCGAAAGCAAACCCTGTAATGACACAGGTTACACAGGGAAAAAAGCTTGTGGTCTGCAAGAGTATGAGAGCAGACCTTGGGAGCACTGCCACAAAGTCTCATTGTTGTGTTGTTCATATAATTCCTTTCCCTTGCTGTATCTCCAAGACAAATTGCTTTGGCACGGCTGGTGTCTTTGCTCATAGGTAAAGAATTGTTGAAGTGTCACTCTTCTGCTGTTGGCAGTTTTTTTCTCAGAAGGCCTTCATCTCCTGGAAGGTAGTACTTATAAATAAGGAGACTCTCTCAAAAAGTGCAATTTAACTTCCCTATGATTCTTACTTCTCTCTTCTAATACTGACCTATTTATTGTGCCAGTGGTTTGGTCAGCCCTGGACACAAGGAGGTTAAATGCTTGAATCTCCATGTGGAAGAATATGTAATTCTGAGCAACTGCCTAATGCTCACTTAATGTTCTTGAGATGGAGCTAGGCTGACTAGCTTTGACCATGTGAAATGCTAAATTGTACCATGTTCCACTAGGAAATGAAAATGAATAGAATTGATAAAATTTGGAAAGGATATGGGATACCAACAACAAGCGAGCATTTCCTATTGCCTTATATCCTATTAGTGATGAAATATAAGCTGCTGCTTAAAAAGGAATTTACAGTAGGTCAGCAGATCACATGTAGCTACTGCAGATAGATTCAGTGCTGATTAACAGAAGATGATGGGGATAAGTGAACTTCAGAAAATCCCTGGCTCCTTTCCTAAGCATTTAGACAGCTGAGTTACTAGACCTTTGCTAGAGGCTGGCTTTGCATCACACTCAAGGGGGTGAAAAATGGTTTCTTCAAGTTATTTCCAATAAAGTACACTTTGCATGGCTCCGTGTTTCTTTCTGTATCAGGCAAATGTGAATTTAAGTAACATTACGCTTTGATTAAACTTTAGTGATGGTATCTAAATTATGAAGTGTCTCGTTAGATTCAGCAGGCAACTCGGGCAATGAAACTGATGGGAATTTTCCTCTGAGAGGCCTGGGGCCTTCAAAACCAAGGGACTCTTGGCAGGACATCCAGTACGTGGCTTCATGGGCTTTTGTAGTTTTGAAAGCTAATGAAAGAAATCAGCGTAGGAATAGCCCCAGGGACCTTTACTGGATTTGATTTGCCAGAAAATCGTCATCATTGTTGATCCTGGGTCCACTCATAAGAAAAGATATTTAGTTGAGTAAGGAGAAAACGGTGGCTTGACCTAGGTGATTTGATTTGGGGTATGCTGGTGGTTGTATGTAATTCTGCTTCTGGTAGTCAGTGGTGATGGAGCAACAAGTGCTTCCCATTAGTATTTGTTGTTACACAAGAAGACAAATTGCTTCTTTGGCAAATGATGTGGGTCCTCTGCCAAAGACAAAAGGTTTGTTCTATGTCAAAGCTGAGACACTCATGTGTTTTCTCATATGTAAAAAATTACAAATCCTGACTTGTCTTTGCTTCATGGTCATTTCTAGCCCTGGGCTTTGAAGGAAGGTCCTGTAGGACTAGACAGCTAAAACAAGACCCTATTTATATAGGCCTCTTGTTTATCTTTGCCTCTATTTGGAAGATCACAATGGTCCAAGAAGGCTTTGTGCCAAGACTTGTGCAGTTTAATATATCATCCATGGACTAAAAAGAATTAATAGCAAGGTGAGAGAAATCACCTCTGATACTAAGTTATGCAGACAGTCAAAACTAAAACCATCAGTGAAAAAAGGTGCAGAAAGTTCTCATGATAATGACCAACAAAGTAAAGTCAAATACAAATAACAAGTCCTCTGCTACTGACTGCTATCCTGCAGCCCATTCCAAACAGGTCTTTTTCCTGCTCTAAGGAGCCAGTTCTGAAGAGGAGATGCTAATATACTTCTTAGCATCTCTTATACCTGATTCCCTTTGGTCTTGCAGCAAAGTTCCCAAGATCCTCCTCTTTCAGTGGAAAGTGAGAAGGCCTCTCCAGGCCAGAAGCTGGGTAGAAAACATACAGCAGCATCCTGACACAGTGTTATCAGCTGCCCTATCAGTCTGGTCACATGCCTTCCCACAAGCTTGAAGGGCTAATATTTGCTGTGGCTTGAAATGCAGCTTGTGGGAAGTTGTGGTTGATAGCTCTGTTGCTGACAGTACCATCATCTTGTGACCACATGATGTTCCAAGACCAACATCAGCATGGAAAAGGTGGGGTCAGCCATAATTAGCCCTTTTCAGGAGGTAATGCTTTTAATGCTAGCAATGGAAGGAAGATAGGAGTGTTTGGCAACACTGCTGTTGTTGGTGGTTGTGCTGCCTGTCCTGCCGACACTAGCTCATGTAGTTGGGGCAAATGCATGCTTCTGTAAGCGGTTCAGAGACCACTGTGTTGCCAGAGAGTTTTCAAGACCTGAAACAGCAGCCCACAGTATTCGTATTCTCTTTTGTGTGCAGTCTAACCTTTGTGTGAATTGCACGTGTGTTATGTCTTGTTTTGATTTTTCTTCCTTCATCAGTTGGTACCAGGATGTTCAGGATATTTAAACAGAATCGAATGTTACTACTTTTTCCAGAGCTAGAGCCTTGTCTTGCTGCAGATTTTGCTAATGTCACTTTCTCTTGCTGATTGTAGTTGAGGCTTCTGACCAGCTGCTGATAGACACAAATCTCCATATGATTTGTTACAATGGCTGGACTTAATTCAGAGCAGAAATGGATCTCAAAGAATTGTTGTTTCCCCTCGTTCCTAGCAAAGCACGTAGAGCTTCAAATGCCCAAGAGCACGTACAGCTGCTAACTGAACAACATCCTGTTTGGATCTGTCCTCCTCACTATTGATCACAAATCCTGTGGCTGCTGCTACTGTGGTATGTTTCCTTCTCACTCCATCTACTCCAGGCTGCTGCTGGTGGTCTCCAGCTTCATACTTCCTTCATCAAAGACTGAAATGTCCATGTCGCAGATGGTGTTAATAATAACAATTGTGGCTCCAACAGCGCTAATGGCCATGGGCTTCCTTTCATCTGTCTCAAATGTTTGAAACCCTCTTCTAACATTGGCCACCCCTTTTTTTCAGGCAGCTCAGTGGGGTGGTTTTGGCTTATGTCAGGAATACCAGCGGGCATACTGATGATGAAACAATCTTAATTGCAGTACCCCACGGATTCCCCATTCCCACTCCCTCCTTAGTGCTAGCTGTGGAATGAGATTGCAGCTATGAAACGAGGTCTTTAAATTGTGGATACAGGAGTAGCCTGGAGTCGACCATGTCGGTGCATCTGATGTGAGCTCAGAAATCTGTTCCCAAGTTCTATTTGAAAAATAAATGCATTTCTAGCCTTTTTATGTACTACAGGGAAAACCCTGAAAATGAATGGAAACTTTCAAATGCAGCCTTTTTCAAGTGAAAGTCACATGTTGACTTAGGAACAAACTTCACCATTTTCATCCTTTTTTGTTTTTAACTGTTCTTCTGTTTCTCTGACCTATTCAATCTCTCTAAAACACATCTCTGCTTTTTCCAGTGTGTGAAAATAAAGACTGGAAGGATGGGGAAAGTTGCTGGCCCTTTCAGGAGCAACAGCAGGTTTTGAAAGAATAAAACTCCTGTAATCAAGGCGGCCAATAATAGCCTGCAAGTCACAAAATACTCCAACTAAATCAGTAAATGTGACATTGCTCTGTGCTGGGCCTGGCTCAGTGCACAGCACTACAGGGCGTTCCTCTAGGCAACACCTTCAGCCCCCAAAATTATTCAGAAAGGTACCCCCTTTATTGTGTTTCATCTGGGCTCTACATCGCATTAAACATGCCCTTTCTTAATGTTTGGCAGTTTTTCTTCTGCCTTGGAAAAAAGATGTCTTGTGAATGTTGATGGTAGATGCCAACCTCCATTTGAAATAATTGCAAATTGAGAAAGAATGAACTGTCTGGTTTGAATCATGAACTATTTACAGAAAAAGTAGTAATTATGTTTTCAGTGTTCTTTGACACCAAAACTTAATACAATCTGTAAATATTCTGGTCAAGGTAACTTTTACAGTGAGTTGTTAAGCAAACTCTCCTCAAAGAAAAGTGGGAGGGAGGTGACATGCAGAAAGAAGGTGATGATGGGTTAGAGCAAAGTGTTCAGGAGCATTCAAAGCAATGCTTATCAGAAGTTTGCAGCTGTGCTCCTTGAAATGCAGGATGTCATTTCCCAGTGACCTGGGGGGTGAAGGAGAGGCTGGATAGAACCACAGAACACATGGAAAGATCCATATGTAAGCATGTGTGCATGAAAAGCTACCGCTGCAGTTCTTGCATTTACCTGCTATGTAAAACCCTTGCTATCTTTCTCAATGAGCTTCTGGATTTGCTGCTTTGCCTTGGATCTTCACCTCCAGCATACAAGGCTTAAACCTTCAGAACAAACTCCCAGGTGGTATAAAGACTGGAGTTCCCTGACTAAGGATTTGAACCATGCCTCTTTAGGGAGCAAGACTGGGTGTTGAACTGCTGTCCCTCTGCAGGGCCTTTACTAGAGCAGTGAATTTCTATGCTCCAGAGTACCAGTCTTCATGGGATTTTAGGTTCGTCTGTTCCAAAAGGCAAATGACCCAGGTTTCAACTTCCTTCGAGTCTTCCCCTTGTTGCTTGAAAGCCTTTATTCCAGCCAACTGAGCAACAGTTCAATCCTTCCTTGAACACCGCTTCAGTCTCTGGAAATTCTCTTGGGTTCCGTATTAGATACCATGTACACTAGATATTATGAACTGACTCTCACTACTCCTGGCACTTCTGGCAGAAGGGATTCCTCACTGGTGTGTGAGGAGTTGCCCAAGTTGTGCTGCTACTGAAGAAGGGATGCTCCAAGAGCTGGATCATGAGCAAAGATTTCACAGCAAGGATGTGGAGGTTTTAGAGCCAGATGGCAACGATTGCTAATTCCTGCGGGGTTTGCCTGGGAGACAGAATAAGGAAGGGATTCCTGTTAACTCTCTTGGGTACAAAGATTTAATAGAAGAAATTGTGCTGTTTCTCAGTCTGCACCCACATCTAATTGTGGGCATTGACTCTGCTCCTGCTTTGTTTTTTTACTGATTTCTGTGGTCCCAAAAAATCCTCCATTCTTGCTCTTCTCATCACCCACTACTGCTGGTTTATTCTTCCTTTATGTGAGGCAAACAGGGGCTACACTTTAACTGAGCCTTATCCCCATTTCCTTCACAGCTTCTCCCGAAGTATACTGGGAGATTAACATCTTTTCCCAAATGAGTATCTACAGCTTTCCTCCCTCTTTCTATCTTCAGCAGTCCCTATAACAAGCACCTGGATCAATCCCTTTTTAATCAACACCAAACACCATCAGCTTGATTGGACAGGGCTTTTGTCTGATGGCCTTAAAGTGATGGGATGGGAGCCTATTTAGTCCTTTATTTTATTAGGTCTTACAACATCTCTGATAACTGAAAATGGAGAATCTCTACAGGTCCATTGTGAAACTGCATAAATTCTGAACTTAATGAATTGTAATTAGTGGCATCATAACGGGCTCCAGATGTTAGTAAGTCATTTAGGAAGAAGTACAGTTGTTTGCCATTCTGCACAACACTGACAAATTAGAATTCAAACCATACAAGCCTCTGTCTTTCATAGATCTCCTATACGATATGTTTGTCAAGAATGTACTAATATGAAATGATGTGCAAAGCAGGATGCACAGAACTGTTGTCTCATGTTTCCAAGTTGCCTCTCTGTGTGTGAGAGGATCCTGGATGTGCATGCCCAGTTCTGTGTCGCGGGAGGTTCAGACCATCTTGAGGCTTGGATAAAATAGTACTCAGACTGTAGGTTGCCTTCTATATTCCAGTACATCCTGGACTTAGAAAAATAACTACTTCCCAGGGAGGGAAGTATTGTCTAATAGATTTGGTTGTCATGCCTGAAGGTGCTGTATAAAAGACAAACAGACATATGTTTGTATAATCTTCATTACTTTTAACACAGCTCAATATAATTTCACAAAATGTTTCATTTATTTTTATTTCAAAGATTGTGACAGTTAGGATTTTGAAGTACAAGTTGCCATCTGCAATCAATTTATGATCTCTCCCTAGTGCAATTGTGGAAAAAAAGAAGAGGGAGGAAAAAAAGAGAGAATTATTTGGAGTAAAAAGCATTGAAAAACAAGTAGAGTAGAGTAATAGCACATCTGTTTTCGTACGAAATCATGGAACCTGGACTTTTTTCAGTGTGGTATTTTACTACCACATGGCTTTAATCCTACATCTGGGCCTGTTGTTTTATGAAATATTTCCCACAGATGATGTCAATTATAATTTTTGTCCCGCTCGTCAATTTACGGACTTTTGGAATAAGACAAAATGAAACAACCAGAAAAAGAACAACTTATGTGGTCTACTCTCTGACAAAATTATAGCTGTGTGATACACTTCTAAAATCAATAACTCTGTTAATGATTAGCAGAAAACATTGCTTAGTTTATGAGCAGAGATGTGGCCCACACTCGCCAGATGTTTGGCTCTAAGTTGCATTCTTGTTTGCTGTGTATTTACCAGCAGATGTTCAGCAGTTTATTTAATACCTCTTGTATGAGCCAGTAGTAGGTCTAAGTCTGTGCGACATTTATAAGCCATCTGCCAGCAATACAGGTGGAATGCTTTTATGATTTTTCTTTTTCCTCTCTCTGCCTTTTTTTCTGTGGTGATCCATCAGTGAAATCATAGATAAGTCTTTATGGATTTATGTAGCTATTAGGCAATAGAATGCTTATCTTTGTAGGAAGACCCAAAAAATGTATAGCTCAGCAGATGTCTTTTCAGCTGTTCTTTAATTGTTATTTTTGCACTTAACTTGCAGTACTATCTGAAAGGTCTGATGAAACTCTCCTTCCAGAGATATTCCAGCTGGTTTTAAGTTTAGATCCCAATTCAAATATGAGTGTTCTGAAGGGTTATGCTCATTGGAGTCTGAAACTGTTTTTGAATTGGCCTTTGAAAGAAAGGCCTGGGTAAAGTAAAGATCCAGCTTGTGTTCCCAGCTTTCCCAAAGCTGAGGAGTATTTGAGTTTAGGGTTTACAGTGAACTAGACTCAAATTGTTTCAATGCATGGGCATATACAAATTCCAATGCTGGTTTTAGTTGGAAATGCTCACGGGGTCTGATCCAAATCCTATTGAAGTGAAAGACTCTTGCTGACCTCAGTGGGCTTTGGATCAAGTCCATGGAAAAGTGTTTCTGTGAAAAGAATGCATTTACTGTGGCCCTGATACAGCAAGGTATTTGAGCATGCACATAATGTTTCAACATGTGAATGGTCCCATTGGTGTACGCATGTTCATTGTTATGCAAGGGCTTGAACAGAGACCCTCAAGAGCCTCCATTCTGTCCAAGCTGGGTGAGGATTTTTTCCATGGTAGGTGAGGGGTCCTAAGGTTTAGCTCCAGGCTCTGTAAGAAGAAATCCAGGATTTTCTTCAGAAATCCGCTCTATGTAAGGGAAATCTATGCAAAAATCTTGTATTCCTGGCTCAAGACTTATCCTGACTGGCTTTCCAGAAGCATAGCTGCAGTAGGTAATAGGATGCTATCCTGCTTTTAATGGCATATTGGACTAGATTATACTTCCAGAAGATGGTCCCACGGGAGAGATGGTCAAGGGAGCACAGTCGGGCAAGGCAGTCCCCGGTGCATGATAAACTGCAGATCCATAAGATGTCCGAGGCTAAAGCTACCTGTACTGCAGAACTACATTAAATTCATGTACTAATACAATCTGTGATTTCTAGGTTGTGTATTAATATGATTTGTATATGTATGTGTTTATCCCGAGTGTCTGCCACAATAGCCAAAACTGGTGCATGAGGAACTAGTTTGGTAGTGAATTAAGTTTAATGCTCTATAGAGGAAGAAATATCAGAAGTGGGCTGAGTAAACAAGGGCAGTGGGCAGATAGAGTAGATGTTCAAAGGAGGTATATGGTAGTGGGAACAGTCACTGATATTGCTGGCTATTGCATATTCTGGCTGTGTGAAATGTTGTGGTGTTTTCTGAACTTGGTTTCTTCCCTTATTTTTACCCACTTTGTGCTAGCCCTGGCCAACCCCAAATCAGTCGGATTGAAAAGGAATACTTGAGTATTCAATAAATAGTTTAGGGTTGGTGGAAATCACCTGTTGGAGGTGGGAAGAGTATAATCTGCAAAAACATCTCTAAAATATCTCTTTACTTTTTCTCATTAAAAGTATCATCTCTGTAAGGTAGTTTCCACTATATTGAAGATACAAACTTGATGAAGCCTTCGAGCTCCAGCCTCAGTTCAATTGTGTGGCTGATGTGACCATTGAATGTATGTAGGAGTGAATATCATTAATGTTTTTGCCTCTCTATGCAGCATTAATACTTGCAAGAGAGCCCAGTCATTGTCTTCCTTGGTGAGGAAGGATTCACTGTGACAATTTTCAGAGTCTCAAGAAAAAGCTAAAGCCTAAGCATGGGGCTTTTAGATCTCAATTTTTTTAGCTGTCACAGCTGAAATTGAGGTGCCTTGAGCATCCTGTAGATATTTACATGTGAAAAGATGCTGGAATGGTTCCAGTTTGCTGACATGCAGAACGAAAACTAATGGCTGGTCAAAGTCTGACTGCTTCAGCCTAGAGTGAAGGTGAAATTTCATAGCAGTGATGTAACAAAGTCCTGGAACAAATTAAGAAAAGAAAAAAAAATTTAATAACCCAGAACTGTTTTATCAGTATTTAAGGTCCTCAGAGTGAGAGTAGGAACTTGATTCAGTGTCTTACAGACAGAACAGCTCCAAGGCACTTAAAACATAAAGTCTCTGAGAGATCTGGCTGAGGCTGGTCTGAAAAGAGGACTGCAGCTACTCATGGCCTTCTAGAGGATCAGGCAGATGAGATCCCACCTCTCACCCAGCACCCAAGATGGCCCTGAATAGCTCCATGCAATGGAAGCAAACCCTACATGTCTGTATGAAGGATACTGGTGTTTTAATCCAACTACAGAGAGAAATTATTTGGTCTGTGGTAGTATTCATTCCCCTCTTAGGGAGAACAGGAGGATCTATACTGGTTTCATTGTGTTCCTAACCCTTTTGAAATGGAAAGCTGCAACCAAATCTCATGTTTCAGGGCTTCAGCCTGCAGGACTTGGGAAGGATTTATTGTTTACTTTCCTCTGAGGCACCAGATTTTTTTCCCAGCTGGAGACGTGACACCGGAGGTAGGCCAGTGCTTGGACGTGGTGTATAAAATCCTCTTTTTGCAGATGACTGGCTAGTCAAACTGATGTGATTACCAGATTTGTGAAGAAATATTCTTCTCCATCACTCTGTAAGGCCTAGAACCACAACAAGGCATTTTGGACAGAAGGGTGAAGCAGAGAAGGGCCCATGGCAACTTAGAGGAAGTAGCTGAGCCCGCTGACAAAGTCTGTTATAGGCAGGACTTCAAGGGGAGATGCTCAAATTCAACCCAACCATGAGTTCAGGAAGATGTCTCTCAACCCTCTTGCATCCCCATCCATAGGAAGGGATCTAGGCTGGGCTTCAAGTCCCAATGCAAAGTTTCTAGTGCTAAAATTAATGGCTTGCACAGAAGGAATACTTTCCCTGGGACCCATGGAGCTCTTGGTTGCCCAAGGTTCTACTGGCTGGTTTTCCTGATGCTCAATAACTGCTTTGTTCCCCTCCCTCCTCTGGGGAAGGAGCCTCTCCTAGCTTGCCATGGAATGGCGTGACGAGGCAAGAGTCCCGTCAAAGTGTAAAGAAGTTAATGTTCCTCTCCATCTCAAAGCTTCCTCAGCAACCAGGGGATGCTCTGAGTTCTGCTAGCAGCTTTGTCTGCCACAAGGTAAAGCAAGGCTGGTGTTTACTTAAATTGAGAGGCATTTTAGTCATGAATACTCAAAGGTGTGTTGGACTCGATACCTTGTGAGCTGCCTGTTACCGGGCTAGATGGTTTGGCATTGCCTTGGCTGAATCTGTTCTTGACAAATCCCGATGAAAATAGCAGCAGTGAGGAAAAACATGTAGACTGAGATAGTGTCACCTGCAGGGTTGGGATGTTAATTTCAGGACTCACAAAAATGGAGCACCCAGATTTTGTAGAGAGTTTTGGAGGTCTTACTGCTTAGAGCTAACTGCACTCAAGCTGTGCAGGAATCTGGAATAATGCTCAACAGCAGGACTTTTTGCAACCAACTGAAACAAAATAGTTGTCTTGAAACAGCCCGTTGACAGAAATCACAGGTTTTCAATTAAGCTTACCTTGAAAAAAAGGCTTGCTTTCCAGGGAAACGTTCTTTTTGAAACCTGTCTTGAAATTCAAAATGTTTCCATCTGGATAAGCTGGAGGGATGGTGTGGGAATTTGCTGGTGTTCTGCAGCCTCAGATCCCCATTCATTTCTCTAGTGTGTGTGTCCCACCAGGAATTAGGAAGTACAACTTTGGTGACGCAGCAGTTCTTGTCTGGAAAAAGGGAAATCAGCTGTATCATGGGGCATAGAGGGAAATGAGAGTATGAGACTTGGAATTCCATCTCCCAGGGCATCATGCAGCAGCACTTCCTCATGGAAATATTTTGGGGTTTGGTTGAAATATTTTGATATTTGAGTTTCAGCCAAAACATTGAAATTTTTCCTTTGAAAAATCAAGATGAAAATTATTTTGTACTTCTACTGAAGTTTTGCCCAGGAAAATTAAAGCACTTTCCAACCAGCTCTACTGAAGATCACAAAAATCACTTCACCCCCCCCCCTTTTTTGACCATTTAAGCAGCTGTTAGAGGATTAAGATGGATGCTACCAGCAAGAAAAAAAGGTGGCAGACCAAAAAAACAGACGGTCAAATTTTTCTTAGACCAGTGCTTCAGAAGTGTCAGTGAATTATGTATGTAAGCATAGATATTCCTCCTAAATATGAAATTGTGCAATGAAAGGTTTTGAAGGCTTGTCTGCTTTTTCTTTTTGCATATGCTATGATTTGTAAGCAGACTCTGTCAAGATATATACAACACGTCAGTATAACTTGGTTTTTGAAACTGCTTATGAAAAACATGGGATGTCACATCTCAAGTACTTCCTGGATCCCTCTTTCTTCTTTGCATTCCCAGCTAAGGGTAAATAAGAGATCAGAGACTTGAACTCTCATCCTGCACACTTCGAACTGTCACATTATCGTGAGAAGGTACCTGAGTGCTTACAATACCAACAGTCCAGCGTGGCTATTGTTTTGCCCTCTGTGTGCATCCTTGGTAGCTTTGAGAAAGTCAAATGTGCTAGAACAGAGAAGTGGAATAAAGCCTAAAATAGGAACATCTCTCCCTGCTTTACTATTTGAGTTAATACATTTTGAGCAGAAGGGTACTTCGCAATGTTAAAAGCGAGTGTATCAAGGCCTGGATGGGCCAGGCTACAGGAGTTGTGCAACGTTCTTTAAATGTGCTTTGATTTGCCTAATGGTTCTTACTGCTCTGTGCTCAGGTGTGAGCCGCAACAACAGCAGCTGTGTGTGTAACATTCCATGGGTACTTGACAAGTCAACAGTTTGCACCCTCTAAGCATAGAGGTCTTGCTGTGTCATGAGCAGGAGATGCAGGAAAAGGTGACTAAGAAAAAGGTTCTTTGAGGGAAAAGGTTTACAAAGAGCTCATCTTTGTGGGATATGAGTGGAGCTATGGTCATATAACTTGTGCAGATATGTATCTGTGTGTGGACAGCTACACTCCAAAATAACTCTTTTTCCACTTAAGGCATGTCACCAGCATACAAGGAAACCCACTAATTTTTCAAAGCTTTCATGATATATTGTGGCCATGCCATTGATAATTATGGCATCCATAAATCCCGAGACAAGGTTGAAACTATCCTTAAGGCACCCTGACCACAAAGCGTGTCACAACGATACTCCTTTCTGAAGATGGTCAGTTGTTATTATAGGTCTTTACCTAACATAGCAACAGCAGTTCATCCTGAGTGAACCACTGCACGAGAAAATGCAATGGTGTCCATCCACATGTGCTTGTGACAGTGCAAAGGCACAAATATTGTCTGCAGCATTGCCCGTGGTTTCAGTGCCTCACTGCCTGCATTGTCACATCTCCCCATGAGAGACTAAATTATTTATTATTATTTATTCTATATTTATTATATATAACTGAAGACTTCTTGCCTTTGGTTTTCAATATTTCCTTTTTGTGATGTAGAACCATTATTAAATTGATGACTAGAGGTGGGCAATATCCTATGCTCACTGCTTCAAGACTGAGACAAAAATGTACTAGCCAGTGATGGTTGTTTTCTGTGCCACCACTGACGGAGAAAGGAAGGGTACAGATCTGGAGATGATTAAAGTATCCTGGATTGCACAGCTTGAAGCTAGGTAGTAACAAGCCAGCATATCCAGAAAAGCTCAGGTTGTATATCCTACAAAAATATGCACAATATGGGACTTGGAATTGATGTAGATAATGCCAAAGCACTTACAAAAGGTGTATTTTTGAATCTACTTCATGTATGTTCTGAAAATCTTTGAGCAATGTGCAGAAAATCAGCTAATCTTAGTGCAGAAGATGGAAGAGTTAAGGCAGCTCAAATCAAATATTTTATAGTGATTTACCCTTTAAAGATCCCAGTTTGCTGTCTGCTCTGTCAAACATTGTTTTATGCTTTTTTTTGTTTTAGAAAAGTGACTTACTGGGCACAAATAATTGCAGTTGGTATTAGAGCTCTTGCAAAGGAGCAAGGTCCTGGAGATAAATTGAGTAACTGTGTAACTGTGTCAAGACTTATCCTCTGATCATTTAGAAATGACATTGAACATGGGAATGTTAGCAACACCAGCAACCAAGAACAATTTCAAAAGGAGCTTCTACATCAGTGCTGTGCCTTCAAAGTGTGGAGCATATGATAGTCACCAAGTAACGTGTGATATTGCAAGTGAACTTCTGCTGCTATGAGTGACCAAATACTACAGAGCGGAGAATTTTTATTGAAAAAGGTCTCCTACAAAGTGAAGGCACTACTGCCATGTAAAGTAGGTAACAGCTGGATACCACAGCTTTACCCAGGTCATAGCTCCTCTGGGACACTGCTCTATGCTTCCAAAACCATTTGCGTTTGTATGTGTATGTACATATACATCAGTAGGGGTGTGAATCATGGCAGCCTGACCAAATTTTGGTGATTTCAAAACTTCGTGATCTTTCTTCTTGATCCGATTGCCTTGTTACTACTTAATAACACTAAAACTGCCTTTCACTTTTAGTCTCTTCTGGTTCCTCCTTACTGATTAAGATCAAGCTCCTTCCTCTTGCCCTTGTCGCCTTCCCTGGACACAGTAGTGTAGTAGTCCATGTTTCTGAACACACTTTATTTTCCCCTGCTTGCTGCTCCTGAATAGCCTGTATGTTCAGTGTTAGTTTTCCAGTCACATGAGTTATTCCATTTTATCTGTCATGCCAGCTAACCTATAATTTTCGTTATATACCAATGCTTTCAGTTCCTCTTCATTTCCCATCCTACTTGCCTGAACATGCAGACATCAGCAAATCGACCCTTCATTTCCCTTTCTGTCCCTTGACTAACCCTGTTATCACTACCCACATTCCCTTCCCAAGGGTTAGGCTTTTTTCCAGGTCACCATGTTCTCCCTGGTTGCCCTGACATTACTTCAGCAGTCAGTCATACATGCACAACCTCAATCCAGGCAATCTCTTCTCTGAACTACTCAGTAAACTTGTTTGTCGGTTTTGTTTGGGTTGGTTTGTTTGTTTGTTTTTGTCTAATGGTTNTGGGTGGGTGGGAAACTATAGTTCGGTGTTAACCAGTGCTTGTGATTTGTTAGGCGAGCTGCTGTATTTAGGCTGAGTTATTGGAGCACTGCAGTGTACCATTACCACCGCCGAGTATGTCTGCTTGTAGGTCTAGGAGGTTTTATAGTCTGTCTTGCACCGAAATTATTGCGAGTGACATAGAACCCCTTCAAACGGGGCATTTGCTAGAGGACCAGCGCTAATGACATGGGTGGTCTGGGGATTACTAAAGTTAGTTTGAGTCATTTTAATTTTCCCTTTTATGTCTACCTGTGTGGCCCTACAGGAAGGAGAATAATGAGGGAAGCACTCATTAAATGTGGAAAAGGGATCTAGTTACCCGGTTTCAGGTGTGTCGGCATGCGTAGATCCTACATGGAAAAAATCAATGTATAAGGGAAGGGAAAAAGACGTTAAATGTGAAAGTTTGAAATCCTGCAAGCCTTGCACCTGCCTTGCAGCGTGACATGTGATGGGCAAAGAGGGGAAAATTGGCTGAATTATGCTAATAAAACACTTGAAACCTAAAATAGTAGTGAGAATTTTTAGGCATCAACAATCCTTGTACCCTAGGAGTTTGCTAACTGCCAGTGGAATGGGGCCTTTGGAAACCAAGGGCTTTCCCCATGTCTAATAGGTGCATAACCCCTGTTACTCCAGTTGAAAAACTTATGATAGTTGCTCACATACCTCTGCAGGCATCTTCGTATGGGAGTGCCAGTGTCTTACTTGCTCTGTTGCAATGTGAGATGGGGAGAAGTGACTCGTCCAGGATCAGGAATGCAGGTGTTTGTAGATGCTGGGAGTTCCTCACATCGGCTAAGGTGCTGCCCTGCCTCTATTCCCCGGCCTTCTGGTCCCTCTCTGCTCAGGATGGCAGGACTGTTGCCCATGTACCCCGTTCATTCTGGGGCCTTTAGATACTGGTGAAGTGAAGATATAAGATACTTGGGCACATACGCTTTACATGTGTTTCTATTAATGCTTTCCCTAACTTTTTTTAAGAAGGGACAACTCATGGCTAGTAATAAATGTAGCATCTCCCACATGATACATACTCTAGTCCATATACAATTTTGTTGTTGTTGGCTTTTTTTGTAGTTCTCACTGCAACAATATTAATGTATCTACATTTTCTTGGTCCACCTGCACCATCTGTCCCCTTGAAAGCTCCTACTTACCTCAGTGGTGCAGGATCAGGTACCCTCTGAAGAAGTATGCCAGCTACAGTTTCTATTCTATGGCTATTTCTGCATGGAAATGCACCAGCAGGTAACACAATAAGCGAACACATGGTAGGAAAATTGTCCGGTGCACAAAAGAGATCCTGGATGACATTAAACAAATGGCCCAAAGTAGCTTAAGAAATGGTTTCATGCATCTTGGGCTGTTAGCTGTTTTATGTTTCCTGTCTGGAACGAAGCGAGAGACAGGGCAAAAGAGTCGGGGCCTTGTTTATGCTCATGTGTTTATTGTATCAGAGACGTTTAAGTAGGAGGATATGACAGGTTTTCAAGGGGACGAGGTATGACTCAAATCCAGGTGCAGCTTATTTTCCATGAAATGCATCGCTTGCCTATTAGACATAGATTTACCGGCGGCCAAAACAAATCTTGGCAAAGTTGGCATTCTTCTTACCGTAAACGAATGGCATCTCAGCTTGTTATTGTTCTTTTACAAACAGAGCAGGTGTTGCTGATTTCTGCTCCATAACCTGCTCTTTAAGGGGAATTATTTAACTTCTATGTATAGATAAGTGGGCTGCTAAACAAAATTTATCCCAGGTGTAACTGCAACAATTTTTTTTGTTGTTCCAAAACTACATATTTTTATCCTAAATCTTACTTATTTGAACTGGGCAGATGTTACTGTGTTCTTCCTAAAATAATAGATTTTGAGGTGTTTTTGCTTCCAAGAGCTGAGCTTTTTTTCTTTCTTGTTTTTCCTCTCCAGTCCTTCTGATGCCTTCTGTTTGCATTTGCTCAGGCATAAATGGCAGGGTAAACACATAAAAGCATATATCAGAACTTCATGTTCTTTGAAAAAGAGACATTGTGCTGTGGACATGCCAGGAATCTAGGTCACAAATGGGATTTCAGCCTGCAAATGCTTCTGTGCTGTGCAAGGTAAAAGGAAGCTTATTGGAAGGACTTGGAGCAATGAATTTGGGTTGTAAATATGTTTTAAAAATTGGTGTCCTTTGAGAGATTAAATTAGCATGGTCTGCTTTAAGAAGCACCCAAGCTACTGCAATGTTTTAAAACTTAAGCTAATGAAGGTCCACAGACCTTACTGATTTTTGGGGGGAGAGGACAGCAGGAGGGAATGACACCAAACAGACACTGCTTTAGACACTGAAAGGTAAATCCAAGGGAATGGTATTTCCAGGTAACCTGCCAGCATTGGGTGCTGCATGCAGCACAGCAGATAAGATCTGCTACACAGTTTAAAGATATTTGAACACTCCCAACATTTTTGCATGCTTCCAAAGAGAGAAATACCACAGACCTGAGGTTACGGGTGTCTGTGTTGGGTTTGGTGGGAGGGAACAGATTCATCCAGTCACCCCATGGCACTGAATCATTATTTCCAGAAATGTTACCTCCTGAGTCAGTCAGTAATTTGGGGGTATCCACAAGTCCATGCCTGTAGGTGGGTATGTAAGTACCCACTCACATCTAGTCTAAATACTACTGGCAGGATAACTTCTGCATGATCTGCTGTGCAGTAATCCTTTAGAAGCTCAAGAGTTAATGTAGCCTCACTGAGCCTTTGGTTATGCTAAAAAACTGTCCCCCAATTACTGTCCTCTGTGGATGGAGACAGCTTGACTAATTTACTGTTTTATAATCTGAATCATGGCAGTGGTTTTACAATTACTTCAAGTTCCATCTCTGACATGATTCATCAAAATGATGTGCAGTTTAGCCCCAAATCATCTTCCTGGCTTTTGTATCTCTTGGGTTGGTTCTATTTTCACTGGTCTTTCCCATAAAAGAGTTTCTGAAGGTTGTTTTTTGGGTTTGGTTTTTTTCGCCCCCAGAAGAAATGAAAATGGAAGGGACTTGTCTTTCAGTGCAGCTTTGTGAATGAAGACCCATCACTCCTGCTGGCTGCTAAAACATTTTTATTATTGTATGTGCATTCAAAGAGATACCATAGCTAAGGGAGACTTGATTGGTTTGGTTCTAAGGGTTATTTGTTACCGCTGACTGCAGCTGATACAGTGGCCTCTTATGCTTAACGCAATAGTTATAAAATTGAGAATGGTTCCTGGACTGCAGAGCTTTATACACTCAGTAGACAAGACAGACAACACTATAAGCCTTGTTTTATAAATACGCTAAAGTCTTACCAGACAAAGCAACTGTAGCAGAAGCAGGAACTGTCTGACTTTAGAAATGAGAGGAAACTCACACTTAAAGCATGTAACACTTGAACATTGTAATGACCGAAACCTGTAACAATTTATGGTCCGCGTCAATATTTTGGTATGTACTTTAAACTTAGTTTCTCAGGTGAACTCCTAATAGGTCAACAACAAATAGGAAGTCAGCAAGAGTCCTGGGGCAAGTGTGTCCAGTTGTGCTGGATACAAAAACACAAAAAACACTCAACAAAGCACTTTCACTTTTTAAAATTATTTGAGTTGTTTTTGGCTGCTGCTTATTTTTTTTTTATTCCAAAGCAGCCCATATACCTGACTGTAACATCTTTTTTCTCTCTCTTTTTTTTTTTTTTTTTTTTTTTTTTTTTTTTTTTTTTTTTATTTAACGGTTTGTTGCATTGTGCTGTGCTTACTGGTGTAGCATTTGAGCACCTCCTATGTTATCAGTGTTATCCTATGGGATCTCTTCAGGGCAGTGATGTTTGGCTTCGGATTCTACTGTGTGCCCAGTGACTAATCAGCTTCTAAATATTTGTCTCTAATCTCTCATTTACCCAATGTGTTCTTGCCCTCATTAATCCCCTTAGAACAGTGAAGAGAAAAGTATTTGTCTGGTTGCTCTGTTGTCTTAGCTCATTCTTGGTGTGCTCTTTGAGGACAGGAATTCAATCTCTGCCTTTATACTGGGAGTGGGAGAAGTGTGTGTTCCTGTAGGGATCTTGAGCTAATCCCAGATGGGAGCTTCCCACCCAGAGGCAGCTCTGGTGGCAATGTTTGCAGCTTTTCCAAAGAGCTGCCTCCAGGCCCAGACACTCAACATTCCAGCTTGAGTTCCTCCTCCTCAACTGAATCCTAACCATATGGGTTTGGGTGTTGCTATGAGATGACCTGGTAATTCAGTTGTGGCAGTTCTTCTCCTTTGTGGCTAATTTTGCACTTTCCCCCCACTCCCCTTGCAAATTTATAATGGCTTCTGAAATCTCTCTCTTCTTGTTGCTTCCTACTGCTACGTCAATTAAACTTGCCCTAACTCTTCTTCTTTATCCTGGCCAGCTTTTCTCCTGCACTCCTTGTGTATTGCTGATATACCCACCCTCTTATGCAAAGACTGTGGTATTGAGGTTGACTTCAGCTATTCTTCTTATTTGGTAAATGTAGCTGTATAAACAAGAAGCAATCATCTCTTCCTTCCCCAAGACAGCTGTTGTCCTCTTCTGCATGTTTAATCCAGTTGCTTCTTGCTCTGGGAGCTGCCTTTTTCAAGCAGGGCTTTTTTTGCATGAACTCAGTGTTCATGTTGCAAAATATACCTCCATGAAACATACTGTGCAGATGGCAAACAATAGCTCTCTCCAACCGGGGAGGAAATCCATTTGTCACTGTTTCATCATCGATCTCCATTGTGTTGCCTTCAGACAAACTAATTCATCAAGACAAGTTCCAAAGTGCTGATGTTTGCCAGGGATACTGCACAAACCTCATCTCTTTAAATGCAAGGCCTTCTTCTGGGCTTTCCAGCATTGCTCTTCATTTCTATTACAAAAATGTCTAGAAAGACTACCTGTGGTCAGCAATCTGTTTGAAGGTGATGTTTAGTTTTGATACCCAAGTGGATTGTTGGCAACATGGACAGAATCTGGGACCTTTTCCTGACAGACTGTTCAACCTATATGAGAATAGGTGGCTTTTATTTACTAACATGAAGCAGAATGTGAGTTTGTGTACTATCCTCTGCATGTTGCCCAGCACACCTGCCAAATACCTCATACTGAGAGGAGCCCATCTTCATGGATCTTGTAACCTTTGCGGAAATATTTGAAGAAAGGCATGAAAAGGGGAAAAGATGTCTGTGTTTATCAGGGCAATAGCAGAGCTGGGACTGGACTTAAGTTGTTCTTTTCAGTGTCCTGTTGATTCCTTAAAGCTTTCTTTTGAGGCTGGGTCCTTACCTGCTGAGGTACTGATATCTTCAGAAGAAAGCATGCTCTGAAGGCCAGGAGGAACTTCCGTCATCATGTAGACAAGCTGCAAAGCACAGAGCATAGGACTGAACCCTGCAGACAAGGAGAGCCGCACTCAAGATCATGTGGCTGTGTTGCTAGACCTATAATGCCAAGTGCTCCATGAGCTCAGAAGGGCTGATGGGTACTGCAGAGTCTTCCCTGCTACCCCTGAGGGCTTGACCCTTCAGCATAGCCAACCAGACAAGTCTTCGGTCTTGTAAGCTTTGCTTGGTTTTGAGGTGTTTTCAGCCAAATTTCTACCATTCTTGGGATAACAATAAGAAGTTTACTGCCATTGGGAGGTTCAAAAACACTAAACTGGTTGAAAAATTTTCATGAGATCACAACAGCAGCCACCAGAGGCAAGGTCAGATATTAAAAAAAAACAAGTAAGAAATTTGAAGCTGTTCAATTTTGGGTAACCTGTAGTCATGAGAATGCAGCTTGAAGAGAGAGGCTGTGGGGTTCAGCACAAACCCAGAATGTGCTGGGGTGGGAGGGTTTATCTGGAGATCAAGGCAAGGATCAGTCAAAGACTGAGGGTTATCTAGGAACACTGGTGTGAGGACTCTCTTGGAGGCACTGAATTAAGGGGTTTCTGGCCAGGGTGTTTAGTGAGGGAGTGTTCATAACAGGAAGCAAGCGGATGTTGTTAATCAGAACAATATGGAGCAGGCAAGTACCCCTCATACTGCAGGGGGTTCCTCTTTCCTTTCTTTCCCCTCTTTCCTCTTCCTCCCCAACATGTAGATCATGTACTATACCATGGCTTGGTGGTTTGAAATCAGTGAAGATGGGCTGCATTAGGAGAGCTGAGGATATAGCACACATAGACTTAATTAAGAAACCTGCAAATAAGTGTTCTGTATACCCAAGAAATCACGGAAAGGGTTAGTGTTTCACCAGGAAGCTGACAGCACCACAGCGGACCACAATTAAGACTTTAAAATATGTAACAGCATTTTTATGACATCAAAGTATCGTTGCCGCACAAGGCAGCGTTTATGAAAAGATCCCCGCTCTTCACCCTACAATCATGATGTACATATTGGCAATAAGGAAGTCAGCAATAGCTATTTACTGCTCTCCTGCAGCTGTGGACTTATAACTCAGGTCCCTAATTAAGTAGAAGCAGGGCTAACCGCGAAGCACACCACAGTGCCTTAAAATGGCTTTCATACTGCGGAAATCTGGTGTTTGGTTACTCCAGAGAGTGGGGGTTTTTTTCCCGTTGAAAACTATATTTGCACATTCAGAAATAATTATCTGGAGATGAAAAAAAAAAAAAGCTGTCTTGATGCACCATGAGATCTGAAGAGCTTTTCATGGAAAGCATTTTTTAAAAAAATCCTACTCTATATGGGAGATATTGACACCAGCCCCATCTTTGTCATCGAATGTGAGTGATTGTTAGCAAAGAAACTAGTCATGCTGCACAAAAGAGATCACAGCGTGTGCGTAAATCTGCATAACCTAATTGACTGTCTTGGGAACGTGATCTTCAGCTGTAAAAACCCACTTTTGACGAAACAATAAAGTTAAAAAGGAATGTCCCATCATTATAGTCCTTAAATGTCACAGGAACTGCAGTAAGTGCATCTTGGCAGAGGCGAGCCTACATCATTAGTTCCTCTCCTGGTTGCTTTTAGGTTTTTTGTTCCACATGGCCTGACTTGACAGGACAACAAATAGGCCTTTGCATCTGTACACATTTATTAGTGGATTTTTATCGTTGGACATCAAGGAAATTGAGTCTCATCTAAAGGTTTATGACTGTACACATCTGTGGATTTTACTACTCTCCTTTCAAACAAACAAACAACAGAAGCAGAAAATTATTTTTGGAAAGTACAGTTTAAGATTTAATAATCATTTGATGTTCTGAGAAGTCTTTGGCTGCTTGTCCAAATATTTGCTGAACATTTGTGGAGCACTTCAGTTATTGTGGGGGTGGGTAGGGAGCTGGGGGGGCAAGCTTGCTTCTGCCTCGCATGAAAAGGTGATTTGTGTAATCACAGCCTTCCTGTCTGCTCCCAGCAAAGCTGGCTTTTTTTGGATCGTGTCTAGAGGTGACTTATCAGGACTAATCACCTTTGTACATAACACAGTTCTGCCTCAGATAACATGCAAATGAATCCTGGAGTGGTCAGACCAGAGCATAACATTGCCCTGTGCTTTTGCTCCTCTCTATTAATAAATAAGATTTCAACATGTTCCAACTCTGGTTGGCAAAGAGAGCCTGAAATCTAGGTAAGGTAAAGCAAAGCCTGAACAGTCTGCATGCCTTGCTCATTTAAATTCCTGATGGAATTACTGGGCTAAAGAAGTTGTTGAAGACTTCCTCATAATCAAGTTTTGCACAGGAACTTCACACCTGGCTGTAGCAGGAGCCATCACATTTTTAAAATTAAAATTAAAAGTCAGAATCCTGAAGAAAGTTTTGGAAGCAGCATCTGGGTGTAAAATGAAATCGAAACAATCTAATTTGAAGTTTCTACCTCCTAGTACTTCCTAGTCTGTTTTATTGGACTGTCCAAGGTGAGAACAGAGGTCTTAAGTTAATGGAGCCTGTTTTGGTTAATTATGCTTTGTTCATTAATATTTTAATAGCTTATACAAGAGAGGACTAGAAGCTGATTCTTTAGCTTAGTTTTTTCAGAGTGGGGAGCTGGATGGAGGAGGATTTTTGCAGAACCGGAGATTCTTACTCTCTCTTTCTTAAACAAAAGATGCTGATTAATGAAAACATCTTCAATCTACTTTATTTCAACTTGCAAGTGCTTCAGCTGTGATTAACTTCTTAGAGGGAGAGACTGACTGGTATAAAGAGCCTGAGAAGATGGTGCTTGTGTTTGACTGTTTTGTAGTGAGGAGATGGGACTCTTGGTTGAGCTTATAGATTAATTTTGATCTGTATACTCACATATTCACTCTGAGGTAGACTTTCATACTCCAGCTCTTGGAGGAAGTGCCTGGAGAAAGAGATCGATATACTGAGCTACACAATGCTTCCCTGAAGAGAGGCCTCTCCTTTCTTCCTTCCTTCCGTGCTCACGGTGGCTCTGTTTTGAGGACTGTTTTGGGACAAAAAAAATACCTTTGGATTCACTCCTGTGCAACTGCCTGAAGGTTGTGACAGAGCCCGGAGCAGGGCCAGGGCCTCCATATAGACCTTCCAAGTCCCCATGCTCCAGCTTGACCTCAGGAATAGATTGCATTGTCATCATTCTGTTTAAATGGTGTGTGGAGAAAGAGAAAGCTGCGTATAGAACTAAAATAATGATCCTAGAGGAACTGATGGCTAAACATCTTTATCTGGCCCGGCAAGAAGCCTCAAGAGGAAACTTTCAGGACAGAGGACTTATGCCTTTTGTTGAGCTATTGCAGGCAGCTCATTTAGCAGTTATGTAAAGGCAAAGTTTAAGAAGCTGTTGCTTGCTGGGAAGAGAAAATGTATGTTTTCCCTATACCACACAGTGCAAGTGAAACTGCCACCGAGGTGAAGAAAGCCTGTGGCGGTCCCTCTTCTCAGTCATTTGTAAACCTTTGAATGAGTTCCCAATGCGAATTGTTACTCCGCTCTCCAGTGGGCTACTTTTTGGCCAGCTCAAAGAAGCCCCAGAAAATATTGCACCCATATGCGCTTTTTTTTTTTACATTCTCATTAAGTTTATAAAACCCACAAATTTAGACCATCTGTCCTATAAATGTTTCTAAACTACACCAAGATGAAAAAGCTGTTCTAGTTTTTTGATATAAGCGGTCAGCAAACCAAACACAAAACCAGAGCAAAGCAAATATTTTCTTGTCATACATGCTTCCCAACCGTGACAGATGAACTGTTATTTTTGATGTGTGTTTGGATCCAAATATTGGAGAGAAATGCCTCCTAGATATGTGCACTTAACACCAAACCAGCTTGATATGAAGAATTCTTGTTGGGGAGGGGGAAATGGAGGGAAAGTTGCACCACATGCTGCCCATGGACTATATTAAAGAAGCTGTTTCTTCAATTATTCGTCTTCTAACTGCCCTGCTGACTGCTATAACAAAGCCATCCAGGCATGGACTATGTCAGCCCATTCTCATGGTAAGGTGTTCATGCTTCTATTCAACCCACCTCTCTCTAGGATGTTAATGCAGGAATATTTATTGCCTCCATGTGAGAGTCCGAAGTGAGATCGGAGCATGATAATGAAGAGAGGCTGTTTGCAGCCCTCGCCTGACAGGTGGGATTAAGCCCAGGTCCTTGTTCACAAGCAAGCTCATAGCAACCCAGGTACTGGAAAAAGACTCAAAGCAAGTGGTAGAAAGTGGAAATCTCACTTGAGATCTTTTTTCCTCATGTTTTCCTGGACACAGCAAATTCCCAGCCTAAACCCTTTAGGAATGAGAAGGCACTTTTAAAATTGTACACCCTGCTCTGGTATTTACAGCAAGGTGGAATAAAAAAAGCTCTCTTCTGACTGTGCCCAGTGGCATTTTTAACTTCCTTTGTTATTGGCACACTGAAGATTTGAGGGCCAGATTCTCGCCCAAATCCTGGGTCAAGGAGGTCTTGTTCTGTAGGATAGACACAGAGTTTATACGTAAAGATATCCTTACCTGTTTGCTTTAGGTGTATTACACTTATGCAATTCCTGTAGCCTTAACCAGAGCACAGATAGTAAGTGGAGTATCATGATCTAGCCACGGTCTTGCTGGTGTGTTGAGGAACTGTGTGTGGAGCAGTCTGAAGAGGAGCTGTGAATGCTCAGTACACCTGGGAAGCAATACCGAATCATCATGCCACTTTTGTGGAGGAGGAGAAAACCGGTGGGTGAGCTATGCAAATAATGAGGGATAAAGGGTCACATGTGCAAGCAGTGTGGGCTTTTTGGTGTCACTGAGTTCAACTGGCCTACCTTGAATTATTTTCTGTGCAGATATCCACAGCTGATACAGTCCTCTGGGCCCTCTTTGTTGTCAACAGGAGTTACAGGCAATACTTAGGCACAGTTCCTCCGACTTGTTTTAATCCTCTATTTTGGAGGTAAAGAGTGGTGTTCTCTGCTATGATTACAGGGGCAATTGAGATAAAAAGCTTGTAGAAGCCTACATTTGGGCTGAGGATTGCATCCTACCTGTCAGTTCTACCCTTTACTGGATGTCGAAACCCAGCCAAAACTAGGACTCTGGCCACGTGTTTTTGTTCATAAAACTGTGGTGCAAAACCCCAAAGTCATAGTTAAAACAAGATAAAAGCTGAGCTGTGCTCAACACTGCCATCGCTTCCTGGCTCTTTCATTCCTTCTTTGCTTGCCCAGCCCAAATCTGCTTCCAAAATGAGCTTCTTCCAAACATTTCCTGACAGTTTTCTATGGGTTAAACACCCTGACTTTATGGCAGCCTTACTCCAGGAGAGCAGAGACCAATGCACCAGGACACACTCCATTTCCATGCAGCAGAAGCTGTGGTGTGTCCTGTCAGCATCGTCTCCAGAGGAGCTGCCTGCCTGTACATCACTAGGGCTGGTCTCCCCGACTCGTTCTTGCTATGTGGGAAAAATTATTGCAAAACAACAAATAAATTGAAAAACAACCCAACCAAGACCCCCTTTCTCCCAGTACTTCAGATCAGCACAGACAGGTGGATAATGTTGTTGACCAATGACTTAAATTCAGTAGCCAGTTGTGCGATGAGTAACGTAGTCTTGTGTCAGTAGGTGAATGAGAAGAGTGCATCCACCAGCAGATGCTCCTTTTAAAACAAGGTGTGAAAGTTTCAGCGTTGCTTTTCCTTTAAAAAGATTAATGAATAGGGAGAAATTGTGCCTGGCAGAAAGATGCTGGCCTCTGTCAGAGCTCAGCTGGAGGGTCTTGCAAACACAGCACCAGTTGGTTTTTTTTCCATCTTGCCACTGCCGTGATAATTTGACCTGGTCTTTCAGCCCAGGGGAGTGTTCTACCTGCCTGTCTCAGGAGTCCTTTGTAGGCAAGCAGCAGTATACCTACTTATAGAGCTCTGCTTCTTATCTTAGGAAAACAAAGGATATTTTTCTATCCTGGGTTCAAACCTTAATGTATCTTTCAATATATCAGTTGAAGTCTTGTTGAAGTAAACAGTTACTTCAGTGAGTAGCAGATTTGCTTAGACAAATTCTCTGTAAGACTGGGACAAAATAGTAAATAATTTTGGTTAAAAGCACTGTCTAAATGGAAGAGATGCTGAAACTTTCTTGCAGTGCATGATCACTGTAGTTTTGGAAATTTGCAATGTCTAATCTAGGTTTTATCTGCATAGAACTTTTGGCTTTTAAATTTCCACCTCAAATTTTGAACATAGAAAGAGACCTAACTAAAGAGAAGTGTAAAAGTTTACAGGCTAAAACTTAATTGGCACACGCAAAATTTTGGTTTTATAGTTTAAAGCAAAAATAACTTCAAATCCAACATTTTTGGCAGATTAGGAACAATTCTTTTCTTTGTCTACAAACCCCAAAGTTTGCATCTGACACAGCCAAGCTGCACTTTTTAAATCTGGTCACCCAGTGGAAGAGTTCCCCATTTCTGCAGCTGGAATGATAACTGCTGTGGAAGAAATGCTGCGTTCTGTATTTTGGCTCTGACAGAAGGGCTGTGCAGTGCACTGAGGAATGAATGTCCTGTATGATACGTCCTGTTTCCTACAGGTTGCTCCAAGATTGAGAGGAATTTGTCATGGCAGAAGAAGATTTTAGGTTTACAACTTGGTGGGAGCTTCATAGGTCTTCTGCTTTCTGCAGCCTTCTGTGCATGTCTTCTAGCATTTTGTAGCAACTGGAGTTTCATCATCAGGCTAAGATTGTGGGCTTAAAAGTATAGATGTAGAAGTCATTAAATTGTAAACTAATGAACATATATATGAAAACTTGATATGCATGGATAAGCTCACACACTGGACAAAGATGTGAATTCACTGCTGACTTGCCTTACTAATCTGCCAGGCTCAGCTGCTCTTGATAAATCAGGTTAGAAAATAAATGAAAAAAATGTTAGAACACCCCTTAAGTGGAAGAGGAGGAAACCACAAAGAAACCATTTTGCAAAAGATTTGGAGAAATCATTAACCCTGCTCTTTTTCCTCCTGCCTCCCCCCCAAAAAAAGTGGAAATACAAATTATCAGCGTTCTCATCAAAGGTTTGCAAAAGTTGAGCTTGTGTCGGGCTAGCTGGTGAAACTTATTGTTTGTTTATTTACAAAAAATAAACAGGAAATTTTGCATCTCAGTTCCATCCAGCAAAACCCCATTACAAAGCTTTATTACTTTGCTGTCATTCCCTCCCCCCACACAACAATCAGGTGCATGCACTAGTCCAACAGCTGAAACGAGGGTTCTGAACTTGAAGTGGGGTCATCTATACAAGTGAGGGTATTGTTGTGTTTATTTTAGCTGGATTTCTCCAAAACTGACTGAAATCTGAGGTTCACATTCAGGTGGGCTGTCACCCCGATGCCTTGTGGTCCATAGACCATCCTCTGTCTTTGTTCAGTGACTTGTGGGGGTTTTACAGAGAAGGTCTGGGAGGGAGGAGGAGCAGAGGTGAAGTGTACTCTGTCTGATTATGAAATAGCTCAGGAATTTGGGACACCAGCGAAGCTCTTGGGTTGGCTGTTGGTGATGTCAGCTAATACCTTTGCCAGTAATGCCCAGTAGCTGTCTGCTGTATTTCTAATACACTAACATACTTCTTCTAGCAAGCTGTATTTCATCTTCCACAGTATGTTTCTTTAAACAAGTAGAAAACTGTTTTATTTTACTGTGAGTGGGAAATACCCTTGTTTAAAAGAACTCAAATAACTACAGTAGGCTAATACTGTCGGACCAGGAAAGCATGAAGAATTAGTCCTAGGGGCTGGATCCAGTTGCTGCCCTGTCCATTGCATTCACATGCCTCCAACAGATTCATTTAATAGCGTGTCCCTGGGGCCAAGTACTAATGTCTGTACTCTGGAGATTCTTATAATTACTCCGCCACCTAATTGTGTGTTACAGTGGGAAGGATGTTTGCTACTAAATCTGTTGTCTATATCTGGTTTACTTCTCTTGAACCTTAAATGTCCTTATAACCCTCAGCTTCTCCTGCTGTTGTGCTGCAAGTGAGCAACAAGATGTGTTGGTATCTGTGCAGAATAAGCAGGAGCGTGCTAAAGTTCTTCCCACTTGTCCCTCACCTCCATTGTGGACAGAGTTATGCTAAGAAGATTTATGCCTGAATAGTTTTTCTACTTGGAAATGCAGTGAGATATCCAGGTGTTTGAGGTACCATCTGAAAACGGAATTGAACTGGTATGAAAGGTTTATACCATAATATTTAAATATATAGGAGCTAATCCACATAATGGAATTGTACAAGCGAAGATGCAATTCTTTCAGCTTTTAAATTACTTTGTGTCATATCAACATTTGAGTACCTTGCACGCAAATCAGTAGCTCTGGCAAGGCCATAAAATAGTCTGTGGTGCCTGATGCCAAGTTATTTCCTCATCACAAGGAAAACTCAGTTTGAGTTCTGTTGTCTTCAGCGGTTACGGTCTTGCACTTGATGGGTTGGAGGTGTGGGGTTAGGAAGGCACAACCCTGCAGCTAGTTGCCCATGATCTTTGGATCTTCTGAGCTATCAGGTGCTGTGTACTTGTACAACATCACTTCTGTGGTAGCACTTTCACTCCAAGTAGCACAGCAACCGGCGTTTACTGGTAATTTGGTTGCTTGGCTTTGTATTTGTAGTTTTAGATGAGGAAACAAAACCAGCTCTTTTTTTTAAGGTATACACAAGAGTACATTTTTTAAAAATATTGCTATTAAGGAGAAATAATGTGAACGATTGTTTTATGTCTCTTTTCCAACACATACTCTCTCTCAACAACACTTCTGGCAGCAGGCTCTGCACTAGCAGAGGACTTTGGTTCTCAGCTCTGGATTTATTTCCAGCTTCTCCTATCTCCAGTGCACAAGCATCACTTCATTTGCCAAACACAGGAATTGATCCAAAGCTCACAGAAACTAACAGAAAGCATTTCTGTTAACTTCAGCAAAATTTGTGTCAGGCTTCTGCTTCAGAAAGGCTGTTTTGTTTTCCTTGCCTCTCAAAAATAACACAGGTGACGGTTGCCAGCAGCAGCAACAGCTCTCGTGCAGAACGGAGTCTTCTCCAAGAGGCTCATGCTGTCTCCTGGCTGAGCCATCCTCCAGTTAAGAGGTTCTTCTGCCAGATTAGTTTGCTAAAAAGCAGTGTTTGCTTTTTAACATCTTTGCGTGTATATAGGAAGTAGGAGTTCCCCTGGCGCACATCAGAAGAGGACCAGCACCTGACCTTGTTGTACGTGGTTTCAAAGGGACAATGTTTTTGGTGTGCAAGCCAATTGACAAGAATAGCATCAATTCACTTATTTAATCTAGATATGCAGATATGAGCTAGATATGCAGAGCTTCAAATAAATATAGTTGTTAAACTGCTTCACTAGAACACAAACCAAGCCATTTTCTGAATTGAATTTGATTTTTCAGCTGATGGGAAATTGTGGGTTTGGACAATATATCCCAGTAATAATGTTTCCTACGCTGAATATTCCACCTCTTAAATCGAGTACTCCTTGTGCCTTTGCATGTCAGCAGGTAAAGGAACCAGGTTGTGATGGGAATGAAGTTCACAGAGAGGTTAATAACTTCATAATTAGCACTGGTTGGGAGATAAGCAAATCAACATTCAAATATGCAAAGTAGAGAGGAAAAATTCCTGTCAGATTTTCAGGTTGCTATTAGCAGGGCTTATTTCTTTACTATTTTGATGAGGAACAGCTGCAGATTAGCACAGGGTAATTGGAGACAGTAGACAACCTGGTAGGGTCGTTGTGCACTGCTCCTTTGAAATGCTCAAGTTTATGGGGTGTCAGAGCAAGCCGGGGCATGAACTGACTGGGCTGAGTTCTAACCATAGGTTGAATCACAAAGGGCTGGACCATCATCTGGTTGAGATCAGCAGAGCTCTGCAGTGCAGATAAATGCATTTATTCCAGGTGGGGATTCACCCCCAAAAGCGCTACCCTTGTATCTGTTGAATTTCTATCAGCGCAAAAAATTTGATGTGGTTTTGGTTGAATATGATCCTACAGTCACCCCAAATGAGTTTCTGTAATGGAAAGATTTTAAAAGGTGACCACATTGAGCCATGACCTCATTTTTAGAAATAAGCAAAGACTTCTGGGTTAATTTCTTTTTTAATTGACATATGAAAAGTGTGTATTTTCTCCTTATTTCTTTTTCCTCCAGTTGTACGACTTTTTTTCCCCTGCCCACAGGTTGGTCTTCCTGGGGTTTTAACTACTTAAATTGAAAAAGAAGTGGAAAAAATAGTAGATCAAAATGAAAACAAATGAAGAGTAAAATCAGAAAAGCATTTTTAAGAGGAAGAGGATAGAAAAAGAACTAACTAAAATGCCCAAACAATACAGATCACACTTACAGGCTTTTAAGAATTACTTCGTCTTTAACTTAAAGTGTTTTCTGATTTTTCCAGTAGCTCTACCTCCAGTTTATTTTTTGCACAGAAGCTATGAAACCTTTTTTATCAGGGTATGGTCCACTTCAACATTTTAAAAGTTTCCGTGCATTGCTTACTTTCTGCTGGGTCCCCTTTAGACTGAGTGTTTTGGGGGTTGTTGTTGGTTTGGTTTTGTTTTGCTTTTAAGCTGTGCTGTACTTCTTAAGTTCAATGGGAGCTGTGTGAAATAAATTCCCAGACCACTATTGAACATCTCAGCTGAGTATTTTCAGAGATGAACCAAATTTCTTTCATGTTGTTGCCTCTTGTGCCAGATTATGGCATCCAAGGTTCACTCCTCTAAGCTGTGCAGCAAGTTCAGGAACAAACTTGATCTGTTAACGCGGGGCTTCTGCATTCATTTGTGTTTCGTTTCTCTCACCTAAATAAACACCCAGAGATAAGTAGGTTAGAACAGGAAGGGGACCTTTCTTTTCCTTTTCTACCCATGTTTGAAACTGCTACAGATTTTCCCCGATACAGAACAGGAATAGTTTTTAAATAATAAAAAATACAACTTCTCAGTAAAACCAGACTTTGAGTAGAAATTCCATTTTTGGTGGAAATTGGGACAGACTTGATACACTGGCTTTTCTGTCACAGGTTATCCCACATTAGCTCTCCCAGGCACTAAGGATCAGTTCTAAGGGTAGACTGTACTGGCTTTCCTTATCCAGATTCAGATCTGTTTATGGACACTGCAACGCTCTACGTTTTCTGTCACTCTCTGTCCAGCCCACGGTGCCATCAGCTGCTTCCCTGTGTGTGGAGTGAGGAAGGAAGCCCGTACAGAGTTGGAGGCTTTCCACTGATACCCTCGTACGACTCTGTGTGTCCCTGCCCTAGCTTTCAGCATCCCATCTTTGCCAGACTGCCTAAGCTTTATTTTGGACTTTAGTGGTCAAATCCTGCATTTTCAGATCTATAAGATGGGAAGGAAAAATCATCGTAAAACATCGGTATTTTATATACAGTTGGCTTGATCAGAATCAAAGTCACGTTTCTTTTTACCTTAATGAGTTCACATCTGCAGTCCAGCAGGCAGATCAGTCGTGTCTGAGCAGTAGGGCTGATAAGGGTAAGAGCTTATCAGCCATGTCTCATGTTGGGATTAAGAGTTAAATGTTGGGATGTTTGCTGTCCCTCAGTCATTGGAGTTTCAGCTCTGTGGAGAGGATGATGTTACCAGAGCCTGTGTAGATGTTATGAAATCTCTCCCAGTCCAGCAGCATGGTGTAACAGGAGTTTCACCAGATAAAGAAAACACAAATTCTGGGCCAGACTTGGTCAAAGTAAAGAGGACAAAGCATATGGAAATGATGACCAATCTTTTGATGATCAGCTTGTGCAAATGCTTCTAGGTGACAACAGCCAAAGGTCTTGTGCCTTTTGGGCACATCTGAACAGAGTGGTCCTTTCTTTTATGCACCATTGGGCGTTTGAGAAGAGGTGTTTGCAGCAGTTGAGTAGAGATTTGACCAAGCCTTCTCCAACATCACCTGTTACAATCTTTAGGAAATGTATTAAAAGCTGAACTTCCCATGAGGCACCTCAGAATCCCATCCTGATAACAAAAATCTGAATTATAGCCTCTTAATTTAAAATAAATGATTTTTTTTTTTCATTGCATGCATATTATGTGAGGTTGTTAGTTTTCCAATTAGCCACGGGAATTGATGTGCTCTTAAAACAAAAATACAGAAAGAACTGAAAGCGACCCAGCTATGGTTACCAATGATTTAGGATAACATGCTAACTGAAACATCAATATTGTCTCCTGTAACTAGTATTATAGTTTGCTTATTTAATTTTTTTATTGCAAAACTTGTAGTTTATGCAACCGTTGTCAATGGAGTGATGCTAATTTATGGCAGCTGGTCTGATATTTTTGCTTATGATTTTTGCCTTGGCAAAACATATATAATATTGTTTTTTTTCTCCAGAAGATTGGCTGAATACTCTAAAAGTCATTATTGACTAATACTGGGGTTAGCCAAGTAGGACTTAGATTTCTTTCAGTCATGGAAACATGGATCATTAGGGTGAAACAGATTGTATTTTGCTGAAAGAAAAGCTACTCCTGTTTATTTGTAGGGCATAAACATCCCATAGGTCTGTTCAGAGTTATAACAGTGTAAATCCTTTGTAGCTGAGAGGAGACTCAAGCCTATTATTTTTCAATGAGTGATATTCACCTGTTTGCTTAAATGATGCCAGGTGAACAGAACCAACTTTTATAACAAATTTGAACTCCTCATAAACAGAGCTTTAACTTCCCCTCTTCTTTGATTTTGTACTGCAGACCTTCAGAACGATGGGACATCTGCACCTCTGTGGTGAGGCATAAGAGCAGGTGAAGGAAAAATTACTTGTTCTTATCCTCACCGTATTGAACAGTTTTGCCTGTTTGTAAGATCACAAATCATCTGAGGGGGGAATTAAGTTACCTTAATTTTTGAAAAGTTAACGCTTTCTAAAACATGAAACTCAAAACCTGGCCCAGTTTTGCCAGCAAGTCCCTTTTGCAAGCAAGTTGCCTCAACTTCTAGAGGTGTATTTGCCCTCTGACTTCTCCAAGCAATGCTGTTTTACACCAGTAAAACACATGTCCCAGGAGCTGGTAGGGGTTTGGCCACTGGCTGGTAAAGCAGGATGTGCAGCTGATAAGAAACCTGGATAGCAAAAGGAAGCAGCAAGATTTGCCATGATATGGATGGTAATGATGGAGGAGAAATGGATATTGCGTGGAGGAAAGTCACAGAAGGAGAGGCTGTCCCAGGTATAGAAAACCTCAGTAACGCGTAACTTGAGTGTTGGTGTTAGAACTGTCTCCTAAATTCATCTGAGGGTACAGAGTCATGAGGGAAGGTAATGACAATCATTTCTTTTCCCAGTGAGGAGACGTTTCAGAACAGTATCTGGCTGCAGTCTGGTGTCAGTATTCTGGTTTTGCAGTGGGTAAGTCTGCCATGTTCTGTAAGGTGCCAGATATTCAGCTCACAGTAAGGTCTTCTACTTTAGCTTGAGCAAACTGAAATTTCTATAAAAATAATAAGACTTAAGGAGAAGGAATTGCAGTAATCCTTCCTGGCTTTGGCAGAAACAGGTCCAATCATTTCCAGGTCTGCAGAAGCCCAGCCGGGTGAAATGTTAGCCAGAGTCTGAAAAAGACAGCAAGCTGTTTCTGTACGTCTTAGTACCAAGCTTTTGAACAGAGGGTTGTGGTTCCAAGGTAAACTGTCACATTTCTTACAGATGTGCAGATAGGTAGACTCTTCTCCAGGCATCACATACAGCGAGGTTTGGGTTAAATGTTGTGTTACCTACATTCCAAGTCAATATTGCTACATTCTAAGACAATATTTGTGCACCGGACCATTGCTATGTTTGGAAAATCAAAATGCAAGGATCCAGTTGATGTAATTGTGTGAAGCTCACCCACTTATGCTCAGAAAAGCTCTCCAGTTATGATCACCTTCCTGTAGAATCCTGGTTTTGACAGCTTTTGTGTGGCTGGAGCTCTATTCTTTTTTGATGTGCTCTTGTTCTTCTGCAATTTTTGATGAGTTCCGAAATATTAGATGTGCTCCCTTTGTTCTTCTGTAACCTGGCCGGTGTCTTCAGATGACAGTGTGCAACTTAACCCAGTGTAAGCAGTGAACATTCTTGGCTGGATATTTTGGGGGGGGGGGGGGGGGCTGGAGGAGAGTTATCTATACAATGAATGGAAGTGAAACAAAGATCCAGACACCTCAGAAATCACTCCTTGGCAGGCTAATAGTTCTTCAGCTCCTCCTGACATATCCACAAACTAGGCGATTTCACAGGGAAAATTTAGTGCTGGTATAAAAGACAAATCCTTATCTGACATCCTCATCTGCCCTGTCTGGTGCTCCGTGGTGCTCCGACGCTGTGGGTGAGGTATGTGGGATCTGCTGCTGTTGGGAAAGCCTAGCAGCTGCTCCTCTGAACCTGTCTGAGACCACTGCCATGCTCCTGGGTGCACGAGGAAAAAAAAGCTCTCTTTAATAACCTATAGACCAAGACAAGCCAACAAAGCAGGGATGAGCAGCCAGCCACTAACCACATCTCTTTATTTAGGCTCACAGTTATGCTTTAATTTAGGACACTGTGTTTTTGCCAGTTGCAGGGTATTCTCATTCAACTCATTTGGGGGCTTTTAGGAAACCGTTTGCTCCAGCCATCCTCAGAAGGCGTCATTAGCAGACGTAAATCAGGCAAACTGGCTTACAACTGGTCTGCATAAAGCATGCTTGAACTTCTTTGAATTCTTCAGATCAAACTGCTTAGATGTTTTTCATTCTTCTTCCTGTCTTTTGGTGGCAAGAGGTCAGTAACATACTGTTCTGTACAGGCGTACAAAACTCTTGGTGTCCGAATGGATGACTTTTATGGTTGATATGATGCTGTCAGCGGTGCTGACGCTAGTTTTAGCAAGCCAAGAATTTACTGAGCATAGAGTCATTACACTCTGTCCATGATGACTGTACAGAAGTCAGGTCTTGCAGGCAACAGTGGAGAAAGGCTGACCAAGGCCTGAGAGCAATCCGTGGGAACTGGAGTTCCTATCACTGACAGCTTCCCAAGGAAACCATCCACCTCCCTTTACACTGACCTGGATGCAGTGCTTCATTCTAACTCCAGTGCACGTAGCTGATGATTTCCTGTCACTCCTCTAAGGTGTCTTATACGTAAAGCCTTGGCAGCCCATGTCATCTTTACCTGGTAAATGGATTTGTCTGGAAAACTATGGCTTACTTCTGCTCAGGTTTCTTGTACTCTAACTTTCCCTAATAAATGTCTTACTATAAATTCTTGGCTGACCAAAGAAGTTTGGCTAATCCTAACTTCTGGATGCTTATCAAAACCAAAGCTTGAATTTCATCCACCGTGAATCCTAGTCTATTTTTAATGCTGCTGTTTGGAAGTGCAGCTCCATGTGCTCTTAATAAAATAGTGGAAACAACATGTAGCAACTTTGTAAACAAACTTTTAAAACTATTTTTTTTTAAGAGAGCCACTTATTTGTAAATAATCTACACCAGATGTTGGCTATGACATAAATTTCTACTATTAATATATTTTTATGTAACCTTGGACAAATCACAAGTCTGTGCTTTGGTTCCCCAGCCAAAAAAAAGGTGTGGTAGCTTCTGAGGACATTAATGCTTTGGGAACAAGGGTTATTTAAATAACTAAGAGACAATATTTGTGCTTAGACCATGATGATGAGTACTGGCACCTAAATGCCCTTAAAAGCATATTTCTAATACTTACAAAATAGCCATTTTGGTAGGACTTGTAGCAAAGGCACAGCACAGTCCAGTCTGAGTGTTTATATTTTTAGTATATATTTTGGGTAATGCTGCTTTTAGTTGCGTTGAAGTCTTAGGCCTAATAGTTGGGGCAAAGCTGCTCTATTTACGCTTACAGGTTGGCTTTTCTTGAGGCACACCTACTTGGAATTATTTCCAGGATGTGAGTTTGATTTGAGGGCAAGATTTTCAGGAGCTGGGGCTTGGAATCGAGATGCTGTCTAAGATTTGCAAAGAGCCTTGGATATCCTCCTCATCAAAAGATGTTGAGCTGCCAATCTGCTTAGAGATTACATGCTTTTTAAGGTATGAGACCTAATTACTTCGTGGTCAAAGCACCATGGTGTTACCCCAACCGTCAGTTAGGTGAGCAGCCCTAAGTATTTTCAGCTCAAGGTCAGTGGCAAAACCCCGTTGTTTAAGTATAATCCTGGGGCTGCTGATCCTCCTGGAAAGTGACTGTGCAGGCCTTACCGCAGGTCCTGGCTTGGATGTTGGCAGAACCAGCTCAGTGATGTGTGCACCAGCAGCAGAGATGTGCACTTGGTTGCTTTCAATCTGAATTTCAGGCTTTTGAGGCAGACACAAAAATACACACAGCTAAATGTTATGACTTGTGTTCCTGTTGAAGCAAATAAATTAAAAAGCCGATATTTTCTAAAGTGTTCAGTCCCATTCAGCAGCTCCAGAACGTGGCAGAAGTTCACTTTGCTTTCTGGGAGCACTGAGGGTTGTTTTCTCTCCCCACCCTGCAGCTGAATTCTTGCAATAGTCACTTGTTTCGGTGTTGAATTGGGTTCTGTTGGAAGCCAAGTTGTTTCAAGGACCTTTGTGTAGTGGTGACATTGAGAGGCAACAGGGGAAAGGAAATATATATTTTGGTAGTGACAAAATTCATCAAAAGAGACCAGGTTTTCTTGGATCTCTGCTGTTCCCCCAGCAATGCAGACAAAGTTATGTCCTACCTTCTTGCTACGTTTCAGGTCCTTCCTCCCCCAGATAAATTTCCCAAATGCTTAGTGCAAGTTCTGCTCCGCTCACAAATGGGATGTGTAAGGCCTGAAGTCAGGCATCAGCTTGAATGCAGGATTAAAAAAGAGAGTCCTAAATCAATGTCTCTTTTTAGTGGAAGTGTCACTACTTCTGCACATGCACTGGTTTTGTTGCTGAGCATTCCCTTCACATAAAGAGCTTCTCTGTACTCCTGTAATAATGAAAATACCAAACTCTAGTCCCCTTGCCGACTTGGTTTTGATTTCAGATTAGTTTGCTCTTACTTGCTTTTCCAACACCATGTGCAAAGATGTGTGAAGACTAAAGGAGAAAAAGACCAGATGTACAGATCAGCTGTAACACAAAGCTTCCCAGCTCAGAAGTCAGCAGGACTAAATGTATCCGATAGCTCAGCAGCTGAGCAGCTCCCCTCCAATGGCCCTCAAGGACAGATAAAAGAGCCTCTGGTTTGTTAGGCAGAGGTTAAAAAAACCCCGTGTTTTCCTTCATCACCGCACAAAGCAGCGGTGTGGATTGTAGCTGCGCACCTGCAGCTCTGTTCCAGTTTGACCTTTCTTGTTATCCCTGCCAAAAAATAGATCTTGACAATAAATTCAGAAGAAGCTGGTACGGTTTAGAAAACAATAGCGGTGTCTCATTTCTCCTTTATTATTTCCATATCTGAGGGGTGAGTGTGAAAGAGGAAGCAAAGCCCACGTGCAGGTGGAAATGGAACGGGTGAGATTCAGCTGTGCGCATGGCAGAACAGGTCGGATGCAGCTCGCTTCATGTCCGAGGACTTTTTCTGCCTGAACTAAGCATTCTTTAAACAGGGAGGATGTTTTCCCCCATAATATAGTTTGTGGCCATTTTTTCCCTTTAAAATTAAGTGTAGTTTATTGGAAAACTTTGAAATCCCTATTTTTTTTCCCCGCACTGTTAATATGAACTTTTTTAAAAAACATGAAATGCTGACAATGGCTATTCCTATAAAAGTGTTTCCTGGAGGAAAGGAAAGGAATGTTTCCGAAGCACTCCTCAGCTGCTATACTTTGAAGTCTTATTTAAAGTTTCTTTCCAGTTGGATTTTTTCCCCTTGGGAAGGTGGGGAAACAGGACACAAACATTGCTGTGAACTCAGGATGTATTTTCTAGAACTGGCACTCAGAAAAGCTAGCAGCAGCAGATTATTTCATTACATTTACTGACAAGGGAAGAGTTTAAGAGGGGCCACTCTGTCTCCTTTCCTCCTGGCGTTTGAGTTGGGATGCAGGGGTGTAAGTTCAGCTCCGTGCTTCCCGCGCTGCAGAGCACACAGTGATCAGAATGGTTTAGAGAGCATCGTTCGGGGCAGCTCTGTCTCCACCAGCAAGCAGATGGCTCCAGCAAAGGGCTTAGCCACCAGACGATGCATCTTTCCCTCCATTTGATGGTTTTCTCTAGTTACTGAATCCTCATTGCTGAGCCAATCCAGCCAAGCTGCCTGCAGTATTTCTTTATCTTCTTGCAGGACCATGCCACTTTTCTTCTTATCATGGCTCCCTCCCTCAAACATCTTTCACGGGTTCTTCCATATATTTTTGCTGCTTCTTAGTCTCGTTTTTCCTGGGTACCCTCTTCTTTCAGCTTAAAGGAGAAGGAAAAGGATCAGTTCTGTTCCTTTTATCTGTGGTGTGCAGAGATACATGTCTAACCTTAGCATAAGTTTTATCCAAAGCTTGCTGGATTCAATGAATCTTTGGCTTGCATTCTGAATTGCTTGAATTCCTGCTCTTCCTTTCTCCTAGGTACCACCTCTCTTTTACCTCTTGTAGCTCATTATGTCCTGACTGTATCTGCAGTGTTTCCTTCCCAAAACACATTCATTAGCTGTGGTGGAACTTAAGCAGGAAGTTTCAGGAGCCATGTAAGAAAAACATTAATAAACCCTTCTACTAATGGAATTCTCTATTAAACATAAATCTAGTTAATATGTGAACAGTGTGAAGTTCTGAACACAAGACTGACACCTGGGAACATCAGATGGTTGCAACTGGGACAGATTCTCCCCAGATGTAATATAACAGATGAAAATTCCATCTATATTTTGCAAACCTGCACCGGCCTTGCTTTAGGGTGAAGCATGTCCACCCTGTTTTCAGAAACAAACCCCTTTTGCCCTTGTATTTGCAGTACTTCAGTAAAAGTTGGGTTCAGAACAGGTCTGTTGGTTAAGTGATCTGGACTGAACCTTTTGTTCCCATCTTTGTAATATATACAACCGTGTATAGCACTGGGTGGACTGGTTTTACTCTCACTGAAGTCTGTGAGATGGTCGCTATTTACAGTAGCGGAGCTGAGTTTGGGCTTCTTGCTCCTGGACTGAAAGCACTTGGAGATTTTGGTTTTGGAATGGAGGCTCAGCTTGTGACTTGGGCTGCTTCAGGAAGGGTCATACAGATAAAAATGAAATCAGTGAAGGTCAGCATTAGATACCATCCAGCAGTTCAGCACAGAAGTGGTCGTGTTTGAGTCAGCTGGAGAATTTTATCTGAGTGCAGGGAGAAGAATGGGATGGTTTATCCCATGGATCAACGCCTTCCTTGGGGAAGGAACTGTTCACCAAGTATTAACATACTTGTGTACTTAATTTAATTTTTCAGTGTCATTTGCAGACTTTACCACATTCTTTATCTCAACATTTTGAGGAAATCCAGCCCTTTATTCTGAAACATAAATGAAGAAAAAAAGTTCCCCCTTGCCCTCACTTATCTCCTCCCCCCATACCCCTCAGTTTGGGCAAACAAAATAATTCAGGTAAAACTTTCCCAAATGAGCTTTGTGACAAGGAGAAAAAAATGTAATTACTATGTTCAAGGAAAAGAGACATTTTCCTCTAGTTAAAAAAATCTAATTTTCCATGGGGGTGAAGAGAAAGTAAAGGCCAACATCTCTAACCTCAGTATGCTCTTAAAGTGCATGGAGAAAATGGCAGAGATGGTGGCTCCGTGAACGAGCAAGTGGAGACACTGAGAAAACTCAAACTTTGTAGATTGCATCTGCATGGATTGTTTTTTAGCATCACTTGGAGATGATATAGCATTTGGCTTTTTCCTCCTTTTATTGTTGAGTTTCCCCCCTTTTCCTTTTCTACCCTTATTTAGATAATTTTTAAAAATGTGAAAAAGGCAGGGAGGAGAAAGTCCAAATAAAACTCAACTGTTTGGGAATGAGCTTCTTATTTTATCTTGAAACTTTCAGAAAAGACTTGACTTCTCTCAGCCCCTGTGAAGGAGATCTATACTGTGCACCTGTAGCTGTGCTGACCCAGCATCTCACTGCCATAATAGTCTGCCTGATGTGCGGTAGAGTTCAAAGTGATTTAAAGGGGGGAAGTTGGCCCTGAAATTTCAGACTACAGACACCGAACCAGGTGAATCAGGGAAGTGACCATGAGATCTAGCAAATAACCACGGCTTGCTTCCATCCTGCTGTGTGTGTTTCATAGACAAGATCTCGGTCTGAAGGGAAGAGCAAAGACACAAAGAAGGTTCTGTAGCTTTCACAGTGGTTGTCCTCTTTTTAGGGTGGGTTGTTTTTTCTTTTTTTTTCTGCTTTGAAGGCATTTTTCATGGGACACTTCACAGAATCAATGCAACTCATCAGCAAATGGGTGCTATGTGCACCGGGCCTGTAAGAGGGCAGGCATTTGTTTTCACTGCACGTCAGGGGCTTTCAATCCCACACCAGCACTGAATGGGTTGTCCTTCTGCAGATCATGAGAGGTTTTAGCACAACCTGAAATTTGTGCAGCAAATCAGTGTTTATTCTATAGATGCAGTCGGTGCTTATCTGTGATTAAAAATCTCTGATATTATTTGATTCTGCTAATGTGGCAGGTCACAACTGATTAATAAGCATCAAGTACTAAAGTTTGAGACGAAACTACATTGATAACAAGGCTTAAATTATCCTCTTTTCTGTTGATCTTTTTTCCTACACACCTGAATGCGTATAAAAGCCTTGGTAAATGCACCATTTTAGAGTTTGTAGATAATGTTTGTTTCAAATAATTAAACTGCCAGCTCCCCAGGGGAGGCTTTCCTTTATAAAATAAACAGCCGCCCATTTCTACACACTTAAATCAAACTTAAATACGAGATATTTGCAAAACCAGGGCAGTGCAGAGGCTCAGGCAATGGATGGATGTCCCTGCCTCAGGACAGGAGCTTTGTCTGTGTTACAGAGTCAGCCTCAGGCTTTCCCGTACGGTGGATCAACCACCAGGAGCCCTGAGAGATCAGCTGACGAGATGTGAGGATGTTCTGGAAGTAGTAATTTGGGGAGGCTTGGACTTTTTGTTTCCCTCTGCCTTCTGAGCCTTTTTGCGAGGGCTTGCTTTTGTGTTCTCTATAGCCATAACAACCAGGGGTGAATTTTTCTACTTACTGTGATTGGAAAATATTAGAAGGGACAAGAGTTCTGACCAGAATCTATCCAGCTAGAGGAAGAGAGCAAAGAATTGCCCTGCTGTGTGACCAGGCTGCTTGCACGTCAGTGGCCAGTGTCGTTACCGCAGCTTGCTATCACATGCATGATCTGCAAGCGCATCACTTTTACCTGAATTCCAACCCATTTTACAATTATTTTTTTTATCTAGCCCTGTATTACTACCTTCTTTTCAGGTATGTTTTCACTGACTTCAGCATGAAGTAGAGGGCAAAATATATTGGATGGGGCTTTGAGCAATCTGGTCTAGTGGAAGGTGTCCCTGCCCATGGCAGGGTAGTTAGAACTAGACGATCCCTTCCAGCTCAAACCATTCTATGATTCTATGCTGATCTTTCTGCCTGCATAGAAATATGAGGATGATACAGCTATTTCTCCCTGTCTTGTCTGCTTTAATTGCTAACTGTTTGTAGATCCTCTCAACACGTTTTCTTTTGCTGTATTTATTTTTTTACGATGCCTTGTTCACTAGGAGTGTGCAATCACTTAGGACCTCTAGGAACTGCTGTAATATAAAAGTCAGTAATGTGGAAAAAGAAGAAAACTGACCTACAAGTGGGCCTAGGCTGGAATTTGAAGCTTATGTGGTTTACTGTCATCTAGGGAAGTGACTATTTTCTTCTGCCCCAGGTCCTGAGTCAGATCTGCTTTAGACTTCTGCATGTGACAAATGTAATGGTTTCTTTTTAAAAAAACACTTTTCTAGTCCTCTACAAAGAGCTTGCACAGACAGCGACACCAGCTGAATCACTCTCACTGCCCGAGCTGTTTTGCACAAGGAACTGGTGTGTTACTTTGCTGGTTTAATTTGTTACAGAATTTACTTCTTTAAGTGTTCTTGGCACAGCTTTTTATTACTGACTTCTCCTAAATATAAATAGTTGCCTAACTTTAAAGAAACCAGATCCCAGTTGATTCCAGGTCAAGGAACTATATTTTTAATTAATGAACACATCGGTTCACACTAACTGCTGATCTGGCCTAGGCCAGATTTCAATACTTTGCTCTTAATGGCTTATCAAAAATTAGATAAGCAGGTAGTAACAGGCTAAGGCGTGAAGTCTGAGTATCCCTGATCTTCAGTCCTCTGTTTTTGTCACTCAGCAGGATAGTCTGTCTTTAAAAAGTCTGTCTACAGAGCAAACTACTAGAGATGAGGTTTTCAGATGATATTTTCTAAAGTATCTGTGTATGGAAAGCCAGCAGGAAGAATTCTGCCCGCATTTACACATATGCAACCCAAGTTTGCAGTTAACTGAGCGCCAAATGCTGTCCTGCATACACAAATATATTAGAAAACATGTGTGTTTTATAAGGATCGTACTACTGGTTTTCAGCATGGTTTTATTTAATGAAAGTGAACATGATATATGGTAATTGTTTGTGCAGTTATGAGTCTTTGTTGACGTAAGCACGCAGTCATGAGCGGGCTTCTAGCACATGGTTTTCATTTTTCCTTTGTTACTTTCATAATTTGACACTCTTAGCCAAATAAAACATTTTTTGAGAATTGATTAATGAACATTCTCCGATTTATAACGAGACTGATTTATAGAGCATTAATAAAGAATAACAAAGTTTACCCTACGATGACATAGTCTTTCATTTCTGGTAGCTTACTAATGTGGCAGGTGGTAGAAGATCGTGAAAATATTGTAATGAAAAAGGCACGGCAAAATTCCAGATTTGTTCCACAGGAATCTAGGAACGGGAAAACTCTTACTATGTACGCTAATATTTGTGCAGCTCTGTCTTTCAGATGCCTGCAGCAGGTCTCAGTGATCTCCTATGGAAATAGTAGTTCTCATTCCTTCAATCGTATTTTCCAGTGGTGCCTAATAGTGTAGGTGACTTGCACATTGCTTGTGGTGGAAGTGAGCTAAACTTGGTGATCTTATGAACTGACACCTTTGTAAGCTGGCTACGTCGATGTCTGCATGTGTGCCTTCACTGGGATGGGGGAACCGGGCAAAATGAGACACCTCATGATCTTTCAGAAAATCAATGCATGCCGCATCTGGCAGCGCAGCAAGACAAGTGCTAGTCTAATAGCTGTCTGGCATGTTCCCTCTGTAGACATGACGTTTGTGGAAATGTAATTACATTTCATTAAAAAAAAAAAAAATTACAACAGAATGGAAAAGAAACACCAACTCAGTTGATATGAATAAAGAAAAATATCCTATAAAGCTGAATAATAACCATGTTAGTATAAATTACATGATAATTCTTATTGTAGTTCTGCTGTTTGTGTCTCATCAATTTAACTATGGAAAAATCCATTATTTTGATCCTTTTCTTCCTGCAGCAATCAAAGTTTTTCTTGAATTTTTGTATGTGGATCCACCATGTGGAGCCTGTACCAGATGACCAGCTTCATTTGTTTGTGCTGCTTCTTCCATGTGCCTCTTTCTCAGCGCACCTTCAACCTGTCTTGGTAAAAGCATCTCAATCTTGGTCCAGCACTGTGCCCAGCAAAGATGAAATTCTTATAGATGACTGAGATTTTGGGGATGTGTTTCTACTTGTCTCCTGTGTTCTGCGCTGTCAATGAAAGCTCATGTCACAGGAGCCAGTTGACGTCTGCCAGATGGCAATGGCTCTGTCCCTTCCACTTGGGTTGGATTCAAACCAGTGACCTACAGCTGAAAAGCAATGCAGGCTGCAGCCAACTTGTTGATTATGCAGACTCCGTACTGTGGGGAGTGAGTTTACAAGCTCTGATTTAAACTTTCTCACTTTTGCAGTCTCTCTTGCTTCACGCTTTGGGGCAAAATTCTCAAGCAATTTGTGCTCTGTCTCTTATCAACAGACTGAAAATATCATTACAGATTTCCACTAGGGTAGCAGTTCTCTAACTTGCCATTTTGCTGCTTCTCCCATTTCAAACCATACAGATGCAAAGCTTTCACTTCTTTATTGTGAGGAAAAAAAAAAAAAAAGTCAGAGTTTCAACCCTCAGCAGATGCTCTGGATAAGTTTGAGACCAACACGTCATTTCAGCTGTAAATCAGTTCTCTGTGTTGTCTTAGTTACAGGAGGGGAAAAGCATCTGAGGGTATAAACCTTATCTTATACTGGGGTGAGTTACAGAGCCGGCTTCAGATACCTGCTGAGGTTGTGACGCCCAAGACAAACATTTCCCCCAGCTCAGGCTGTTCCCTACAGTGGAGAAGGTCCCTTCTCATGGCCACAGTGAAGATCCAGCCATGAGCTGCCTCTTCAGAGCTGCAGATGCTTTCTCCAGTAAAACCCTGGACCTTACACAGCCCATCTGTGGGAACAGGGGTTCATACTGCTCAGTGCTCAAGTGCCAGCAGAATATCCGGTTCAAGTCTATTCCTTGACATTGATTTCCAAGCTTCCCTCTATTCCAAAGGAGGGATTACTCCACTGAGGCTGGTGGTGCAGTCTGGTCTCTCTGCAGTGGTGTAACTTCCAGGTGTTAGCCTGGTTCTGTGCTATCACAAATAGGTTTTCATCTTGAGCTGTGACTTCTGGTTTTTCGATATAAACTTCGAGGTGGAAAGCAAAATGTCAGGGAGAAATGGAGAGATGAAAGAGGATACAGGTTTGGGTCTTTGCTGGAGGGCTCATATCTTACATACAGGTGCAAAGCAAAGCCCCAAAGCCTCTATGTAGGTTCTGAATGTTCAAAAGGATGGGGAGGGGCTCTTTTCAGGGCTTGAATTCTGAAATGGCTTTGCATTGGTATTCACTGGACAGCAGCTATGCCTTTTCCAAAGCCCTGATAGCTCAGGGAAGTATCTTAGGTCAGCTGTTGACCAAAGAGCTGGAAGAGCCACAATAGATTCAGCTGAGATGTGGCTCTGTCTGCCAATTCGAGTGCTCAAAACCAAAATTACCAAATGGGAAGATCAGTGTTTCCGTACATAAGGCAGCCTAAGCAAAGCGGTAGTGCCAAAAAAAAAAGGGGTTCAGTCCTGCTGTACCTCAGGCAGTCCATGTACTTACTTCCTCCGTGCTTCACTTTCTCATCTGTGAAGTTATTAGAATAAGGCCTCTGTTGCCTTGTCCACTTAGATTTTGTGTGCTTCTGAGCAAGCTGTGCTTTGTAGGAAACCACACAGAAGCTGGGATTAGACAGATCAGGCTCTTTTTGGGTGCACAGTGCCACAGATACTTGTACTTCAAAACAGATGCAGCCAAGAGCCATGGTTATGTTTAAATAACTTGCTGGTTACAGGCAAGCTGAATGCGAACACCCAATCACACAGCACTGTACTTCGGCTTAGCTCCGGCGCTGGTGTCGAGAAGGGATTTGTAGAACTGCTTGTTTTAACAAGGATTACAATTGTCAGCATAGCAGAACACCTACTTTTCATCTTAAGTAGCAAAGCTTTCCTACAAGGGGCTATTGTCCCCTTACACACGTTGCATTGCTCTCTCTGGCATTAAATTCTCTGAGCAGCAGTGGAATAATAAACGTCTGTGTATAGATGTATTCTGTGTTAGTCTCTACTCAATGCTTGAGATATAGCCTGGAAATAAGCCAAAAAGAAAAGTGAATTTTGTGGCTCTAGGTAATGGTTTTGGTTTCTTTGGTGGGTTAGTTTGGTTTGTTTTTTTTGGTTTTTTTAAATATCTTCCTAAAAGAGATACTTTCTCGAATCTGGGATTCATCTCTCATGTCTGAGTTGGTCTGTTTGGCATAGTTGGCATGTGAATACATGCTTAGAGAGCTTGTAAACACTGCAGTGCTACAATAATAGAGGTACAAGGTGCTAACAGATTTCAAGAATAACGTTTGGGAAACCAGGGTTCAGCTTGACCTAATTTTCATTAGCTTTATTCTTTAAAAGTTAAGCAAAACAAAAGCCTCAACTATTATTTCATTTTCTGGAGGCCTTAAAGCACCTGAAACATTCTGTCTGAAACGGAGACCAGGAGAAAATGCCTGAAAGCCTGACAGTGTGATACAGAAAGGAAGCGTAAGGTGGTGATCATAAGTCAGAACAAGTTGAATAGTTAAAACATCCAGAAAATAAAATTAAGAGATACTGTATCATCAATTTTACTAATAATAGTTGCAGTCCATGTTAAGGACTATCACACCAAAGTTACTTTCACTTCCTGTTTGATAACAGTGGGCAATAATATACTAAATAATATGATTCTGTTATTAACAAATAAAATACCACGTGGTTGGCCTTTCAAGATGTTGCCATAGAGCGGCCACTGGAAATATCCGACTTTGCCTACTTTTTGGCTGAAAAAGTTTTCGAAGGTGCTTGGTGCTCCTGGCAACTTGTACAATGATGTGGGAAAGATTAGAAACGTGCTGGGGACTTTGCTCATGCTTTCATTTCTGGGTGAATGGAATTTAGATACCAAGGGAGTCAGTAACAGTGGAAAACCTTAAATAAGTTGTTTTTAATGCTGTAGGAGTTTACATCTCCCCCAAAGGCAAAGTTGATCCAAGGGATAGTGGAATCACCAAGAAAGTTCTGAGTCAGCAGGGCTTTGAATGGCTGTTATATCAGATGTAGACCCAACCATCTGAAAGCACTTAAACAAGTATGCTGTTGTTAGCACATGAAGAGTTTTGATAAGAAAGATAAATTTATTTACAGTGCTATGCAGAGACTTTGTGAGATCTCAAAAATATCTCACTGAAATTGTGTCTTACTTTGCGCCACAACTCTTGAACCTTTCCTACCTGAGTGTGTCCCTAGCAAACCTGACCGGAGCAGGACTGGAAAAGGCATTTCTTGATCTGCCTCGGCCAAGTGCTGGCAGCACGTGTCCTGGGAACGAAGACTATAAGGCTGGAGAGCAGAGTGTGCTGAACCACAGCCTGGAGTAGCTACTTCCAGTTAACTGTTTCCAAGCATCTCCAGCCCAGCCCTGGCAATAATGACTGGAAGTGTAAGCTGTCACTGAGGCGGGCGTGGATAAGGATGAGCAGCCAGCTGAGAAAAACTTGCTCTCCTGTTTCACATAGAGGTCTGGATGCTCAGAGGAATTTTTAGGGGCTCTGTGCCCAGCACTACTCCTGGGAAGTGGTGACAGTATCATGCCCCTCAGGAGTGTGATCCAGAATTACAAACACTAGTAAAAAGAAGGATGAGCAAGAAAGAGGATTGACAAGCAAAAACATGGAAGAAGAGAAAAAGATGATATCAAGAGAATTTTAATCAACTGGCAGACACAATTCAGGTGCTTGAAGGGAGACAGCAGGTGCTGTCTTTCTGCTCTTCATGTTCACCATTCTACTGTCCAGCTCAGTGCTGGCCTCTGCCTACCAGCATGCCACAACTATTGCTTACAGCTGCTGTCTCTCTGTATGTATATTGTATGTGTATATATAAGTGAAATTAACTTCATTTTGCTCCATTCGTCTTTTTTCTTCTGAAGCTGGATGCAAATGGGCAGAGCTGGGTGACAACCAGCTCTCAAGGGTGGACACTGCTGCTCCTCGGTGGTGGTTGTGGTGCTGTGTACTCAACTGGTATGGACTGGGTGGGGAGTCACAGGCAAGGCAAGTGCTTGACAGTGTTTACTGCAGTTACGGAGTAGGGATCTCAGCATTACAGAACGCTCTCTGGACATTGTGTCGTCTCTTGATACTTACGCAAACAGGGAATATCCGGTGTTTCACTCTGCTGATGGAGAAACTCCAGTGACCTGTCTTGTAAGTGAAGCTCTCGGGGACAGTCAGTGCTGTGTGGAACAACAACCTGTTCCTCAAGCTAACGTCGTAATCACTACCAATCACTTCCTGCTAAAGCACAGATGTGATGCTCGAGTGAGTTGAGCTGTTATCTTCCAGGTGTCATTTTGTGCCTTGCCATCCTCAGAAGACCTAATTTTCCACTTGTGGGGAAATGCTTTTCCATGGGTATTGGCATGGAGCAATGAAGACATCCGGTGGCTGGCTGCGTTAATGGCAGGTGAGCGCGTGTTTCTCGCAGGGAGCCTCGCTGAGGTTTTACACAGCCAAAGGTGCTCCGCCAGAGCTAGTTAAAGTTTCATGTTGCAGCCACCCACCAAGGCTGGAAGCACACACCTCCCACGTACAACACTGTGTCCTACAGCATTGTAAAATTCGTCCTACGTTACCGAGCTGCCTCATTTCTGTATTCCTGAATCTACTCATACAAAGGGGGCTGGAGAAGAGGTTTCAAGGTTATTATATTTCCAATCCCCATCTCCACTTCCCGCCATGACTCTCAAGGAACAGCTCATGAGGATTTCTCCTTGAAAGCTTGTAACCGGTGGACCAGATGCTCTGGTCTTTTCCTCTGGGACTTGCAGCTACAAGTGCTACCAGTGACCTTTGAGGACTCCATAAAAGAACCGAAACCGCACGCTGTTTTCCCATAGAGTGTCACTGTGGAAACTACAGTCTTTCTTTGTGCTTCATTCATTTCCAATTTGGCCAGCCCTGCCACTGATATACGGACAAATGAGGAAGCAGCAGAAGAGAAAAGAATACTTGACAGGAGACCGGCAAATAAAAACTGTTAGGTTACGCTGTCAAGCTCAAGTGTGAATAGTGCTGCACCTGGAGAGTGCTGACAAAGAGGCTGCATTCATGCCCAGTCCCTCGTGTGTGGGAAGCCAGCAGACATAAAGGAGTTGCCGTGTTAAGAGCGTGATTCAGGAGACCTTCCTTGTTTGGGATTAATCATATAAAAGGGAGGCGTGAGTAAAAATATCCTGTTCACAAGAATATCCTGTCGGCTGCATGTATGTATTGATATTAGCTGAGCAGAGCTGCCGAGAGGTCCGAGACATCTGGGAGATGAATCATCCCCATCCAGAACTGGAGCAATTAGCTACATTTAGACCAGCAAAAGGCCTTGAAAGGTGTCTAATTGAGTGGCTTGCAACTGCGCCAGGAAACAATGTGGATTTGACAAGAATCCCACAATTAATTTCTGTATTGAGCTAGCGGGACACCATTTGCTAATGTGGACATATTATCCTAGATAACTAATTCAATTCTTACAGCATCCACTGCAGACGTAAGTGTTTTGTTAACTAGGAGGAAAGTAAAGGACGTAGTTAATGGCAAGTCTTTCTTGCAGCCCATTATTAAATCTGTGACCATTTAAACATAAAACGGAGTTTTTGGCAAGGTCAAGGCCACACATTTCTTTGGAGCATAAAGTTCAAAATTCTGCCCCAGCAGCCCCAATAGTTTTGAACCAGTGTGTTAAACTACTTTAAACAAACACACATTTACTCAAGGACAAATTTAGAAACTTAATAAAGGAAGACATGTCAAATCCAATTTATAAGTATTAAAAAAAACAGAAGCAAATAATGTTCTACGTAGGCGTGCAAACTTAACTTCCCAAGAAAAATAGCAATCATTTTCTTTATAAATACTAAAAGTAAAAGCTTTTGAGATTACTTTAAATATCTTTTTAACAATGACAATATTTTTTAAACATCAGTCTTTATTATATGTGGAGTTGCAATATAAGTATTAAAATTCCTGCTTTTAGTTGGACCAAAAATGTGATGGTTAGAACTGAGAACTGGTTGGCAGATTATGATTGCAAGATTAAGACAGAATTAATTTGGGAAATCCAGAGCTTTGCAATTTATTAGTAATTATCTGCATGTGTGTATGTGTGGTGTGCCCCAAGAGGAATAGCTGGTATGTAACAAGGTTGAGAATATTAGTAGTAGTGTTTTGGGGAAAAAGGTCTGACTCAATAAATGAGGAGGTAGAAACATGTTCCTTTTCATGCTGCTGACTTTTGCTTTTTTCTTGGTGGTCATGTTAGAGGAGCTCTGTAGCTTAACTAATCACGTTGGACCCGTGGCTTTGCTAAGAAAAAGAAAAAAGTTGTTGTAAAATTGGTCATTATGAAGCAAAGAGGTTTTTAGCTGCTCCTTCACAGTGGCCAGATGCAGAGCGGGGCTGCAAAGCAGTGCAAGTTATCTTTACACAAGTGGATGCAGACAGGCCGAAACTCATTATCTGAGCCAAACTGCAAGTAGATAAGACGGAGAGGACTACCCTGTGATAACTTCCAAGGGAGGTGCCTATTAATTCAAGGGATGGCTTGTTTTATTATTTTAGGAAATGCCAAGAAGCCCTAAGGGCTATCTCCTCTCCACCCCCATCAGCATGACTGGAAATTCTCCTGAACCCCATCAGACGCAGCCCCGAGTCTGGCTCCACTTCTGCCAGCTCAGTAAACCCTTGTCTCTTGCCCAAGGCTTGTGGCAGTAGTAATGATTTGAAACAGCTCCATGTTTTACTTTGGGAAGTAGGATTTGGGAGGATGGTTAGTGTGATGACAGAGGAAAGATTAACAGGACTATTAATCTATGGATTATTCCTGAAGCAACTACAGATGAATATGTGGCAGATGCTTCAAGGTTTATAATCCGCCCTGCTTCACGTCCTGCAAACAGCTTGTGGTCGGTCTCGCCAAGTGCCCAAGCAGCTCTTTGCTGTGTGCTGCAGCACGTGGAGGGTGATGAGGGTCTCTGGTGCAGATGCTGCTGCTACAGGGCAGCTTCAGCCCTGAAGAACTTGGATGTTCAGCAGACAGCACAGAGCAGTGAGAGGGAAGCGAAGGGGCACCAGGGCAGGGCTCATCCCTGCTCAGCCCTGGGTCTGTCTGTCTGAATGATTTGTCAGTTAGGTCTGAGTCTTCTCCTGCTTTGCTGTAGACGGTAATAAGGAAGGAAACATGAAGTCCAGTAACTGTTTTCTTTTTTTTTTTAAGAGAGAACTCATGTTTGATTTTGACAGGAATCAAAATCTTCAAGGAAAAAAATCAAATTTTGGAGCAGCTTGTATGAAGTAGGTCACTAGGAGTAATTACAAAGTGTTTTGCAGAGATTTCAGTATGAAGTGGCAAGGCCAGCACAGACAGCAGGAAAGGCTGCAACGCTGCTGAGTTACTTTGCACTTGCCAAAGACCCCTGATCTATTCTGGACCAAACAAATGCTGAATTTTGGTGACATGAGCTACAGAAGTAAATAGTCTATAATTCTTTTCTTCCAGAAGTTCTTTTAAGGTAATACAGCTTTCTGACAAAGGAGATGTTTCCATAAAAACATCTTCATTCCCCCTTTTCCTCCCCTCACCCACCCCCAAAATGGAAGCCTTCAATGCTCAAGAACAAACAAACAAGAGCAAGTTCTTGGGTCTTGTGTTGCCTTTAATTTATTTGTTTAGCTTTCATTTAAAAATAAGTAATTTCATCTACCAAAGTCAAAACGACAGAGCTGCTCTAGAGGGGAATAATCTCTTTTCCTGACCTAAGTGCCTCCATTAAAAGGTTGTCCAGTGGACCGGAACACAACTCATTTAAGTGACCAGATTGCTTTTATGACATCCCTAATATCTAAGCTTAGAAAAGGAAATCAGACTGATTCTTGTGACAACTGGTTAAGCACAAGAGAAGGCGATGGCAGCTTGTTCCTGCTGAGGAGTGGCTGATGGTGAGAGTATTTGAGGGCCGGTAGTGGCGGCGGTGTTTAATATATTGGGGGATTATGTATATAACATGATGGAGAAGTTGCTGTTGACTCTTAAGTAGTTTGTTAGCAGCAGCAAGAGAAGAAATTAAGAATGAAGTGCCCTAACTGCTTTGGGTCCACTGCGGAGCTGAGGCACTTGGCCCCAAATCTGAATTTCAGTCTCAGTGTAAGTGTCCTGTAATGCACAATGCTAGTGTGATGTCAGAAAAGTGTTTACAATTTATTTTGTTATTTATTTTAATTATTAAAGTGGCAGTTTGAAGAGTTTACTTGCTTGTGTTTTAAGCAAGCGGTTGCAAGCTAAAGTTCAGTGGAGCTAGGCGAGGGCAGCCAATAGAGCAGAGGTTATTGCGGTACCCTGCAGGAAAGTTTCAATTCGTCAGCCTCTGGTAATGCAGTAGAAGAAGGTTGGCAGAAATAGGCAGGATTTCTCTTGTACCCAAGTTGGTTCTGAATTTCTTGGATACCTTGAGGAAAGAAAAAGAACTAGGAAATCACGCGTGCAGTTGGTGAGTTTGAGTGACACATACAACATAAAGGATCTGGCAGGTTTTACTCCATTTGATTTCAGTAGGATCTTCCCCATGGCTGCTGCAGAGTCTGGATGTGGTCCCCAGCTCTGTGGTTAGCTGTGCTGAGGACACAAAATGAGTAAGAGGAAGAGATTGTGCAAGATCTTCTCCATGCTTCTCCCCATGAGGAGAGAAGGGATGTGAGCTTGTTTGACTTGGGTAGAGGAGTAACCCACCTATTTTGCTGTGAGGACAAAGGCTGAACTTCTCTTGGGCCCAGAAATGACACAACCGTTCTCCTGGAAATCTTGATGAAAGAATTAATTCACAAGCTCCCAGTTCTTCAAGACAGCTCTGCTGGGCTGGGCTGCTCTACAAGCTGTGTTTTAATGGATCCAGGAAAACTTTGTTGTTCTTCCTGCTTCCCAGCAGGAGTTATGGGAAAACACTGGAGAATTAGCAGTACTCATCTAGTCACTACTCAAATGTCTTGTCTCCGGGGCAGCCAAGGCAAGCTAACAAGCCCACCCATTTAAGTTAAGAATTCCTCTTCTGTGTGAGGTGGCAACTCAAGTTACAGCAAGAACTAACTTCACAGTGAAAAAGTGTTTAAAAGGAATTTTCCTAAAGCCTTTCAAATTTTGGAGGAAACATTAGAAATAGGTCACTTGTTCCTTTCACAATGAGATGATGTTTTTCAATAATGTTACTGAGCTTGTTTAGATGAAACAGGAAACACAAAATAAAACAATCTCATTTTCATCATTCATACTAACAGCTGCAGTAATGAGTGTAGAGCTGCGGGTCTGGTCCATTGGTGCGTGATTAGACTTTGTGATGATTTCTGGTCCTCCATGGACAGGAAGAAATGTCCAGGAGCATGTTCTGTAATACTCCTGAAGTCTTGGTAACGTGAGACCTCCTTAAAGCAACCTGTTAAATGTTAGCAGAGAAAGGGGAAGGGACCGCTGCTTTCTGAATTATGAGGCGTGTGGGTTAGCAATGGGAATATTAACGAGGCTTTACTGTACTACTTCACACGTTGTACTAGTTATTCTGTCAATCTTATTGCTGCAGGAGGTCACCAAGTCAAACGTGTGAGCAGACTGGGAAATGGGATGGGTGACTCTTCTGCCACAAGAATTGGAGTTTCTGTAAACTGTGCTTCCAAATTGCTTGATCCAAAGTGTCAATTAATAGCTTTGATTTATATAAATAAATAATTTTTTTAACCCGCTCTCTCTCCAGTCAAGCACCTGAATTGAGGTGCTTCAGTGGAACTGTCATTGTATCTGACAGTTATTGCAAACTTGACCAACTTGGTTTGGTGGTCCCATGTGATACTCTTCCTAAGGGCATAGCTCCTGGAAGTCCTCACTGAGTTCAGAAGTGATAGAGCTGAAGGTTGTCACTTTGTGGATTTAGGAGACTTAATTCAAGCTGCACATCTCTGAAGGTTCCCTGAGGTCGCTTGGTCTGAATATCTGAGAATACTCCCATAGACTGAGGCCAGCTGGAGAATCCCAAGAGCTGTGCTCCAGAGGCTGAGCAGCTCTTTGTTAGAATCATAGAATGTATTGGGTTGGAAGGGACCTCTAAAGGTCATCTAGTCCAATCCCCCTACAATAAGCAGGGACATCTCATCTCATCATCTCAGGTTGCTCAGTGCCCATCAAGCCTGACCTTGAATGTCTCCAGGGAAGGGGCCTCAATCACCTTTCTGGGCCACCTGTTCTCAGTAATCAACCATCCTCATATTAAAGACCTTTTTCCTAATGTCTAACCTAAATCTACCCTTTTCTAGCTTAAAACCATTACCTATCATCCTGTTGCTACAAACCCTTGTGAACAGATCTTCCCCTGCTGCCTTAGAGTTCCCTTTCATGTATTGGAAAGTTGCTAGAAGGTCCCCCTGGAGCCTTCTCTTCTCCAGGCTGAACCCCAACTCTCTCAGCCTGTCTTCACAGGAGATGTTCNCTCCCCTCACTCGCGCGCCCGGCCGTTACCCCCCCGCCGCGCGCCGCGCCTGCTCCCGCTCTTTTGGGGCACGCGGCCGCTCGGCCCCTCAGGGAGCCCGCGGGCTGGAGACGGGTCGTGTGCGTGGGAAGGGGCGAGAGAAAAGCTCTTGAAAAAGCTCTTCGAAAGCCTCCACGTTCTGCTGGTTTGGAAACAAATGGCACGACCCTGCCCCGGGGGCTGCAGCGGCTGGGATCGGGCTCGGCACCGCCTCGGGGACAACGCTGTGGGAAGGTAAGTGGAGAAGGGGGAGACCTGTGACCCGGAGAAACAAGGAAGGGAAAGTCCCTTCTCCACTCACCATCAACAAGAAGAGGGTAAAATAGGTAATCTCAGGATTCATAAATGGAGGTATTGCCCTTCAAGTTCCTGTATGCACACCGTACAGGAAGGCTTTGCTCACAGTCTCTGCGCACTTCACCCCGTACCTCCAGCGGTNTCGGCACCGCCTCGGGGACAACGCTGTGGGAAGGTAAGTGGAGAAGGGGGAGACCTGTGACCTGGAGAAACAAGGAAGGGGAAGTCCCTTCTCCACTCACCATCAACAAGAAGAGGGTAAAATAGGTAATCTCAGGATTCATAAATGGAGGTATTGCCCTTCAAGTTCCTGTATGCACACCGTACAGGAAGGCTTTGCTCACAGTCTCTGCGCACTTCACCCCGTACCTCCAGCGGTGTTCCAGAAGCCTCACAGGGGTTGGGGGGCAAGTGGGGACAGGCAGAGGGGACAGGACATAACGGCAAATAACAATGCCAAAAGATTAAAACACGTGCAAAGAAGGAAGGCCAAGGTCATGTTTCAAAGGCATGACCCATTGCAGAGAGACTGGAGGCAGCAATAGAAGCCAACAGGCCTTGGAAAGGGAGAGATAGAAGAGAGAGATGCAGGGAACATAGCTTGAATCAACACCTACTCAGTCATCACACCTACCCTAAAAAATGTGTGCAGCAGAACACAACAAACAATTGCTGCATCCTGGCTTGTATCAGCAATGGTGTAGCCAGGAGGACTAGGGCACGGATTGTCCCACTGGACTTGGCAATGGGGACACCACCCTTGAATCCTGGGTTCAGTTTTGGACCCCCCACTCCAAGAAGGACGTTGAGTGTGTCAAGAGAAGAGCAGTGAAGCTGGTGAAGGATTTAGAGCACAAGTCTTATGAGGAGCAGCTGAAGGACCTGGGGTTGTTTAGCCTGGAGAAAAGGAGGCTCAGGGGAGACTTTCTTGCTCTCTACAACTGCCAGGAAAGAGGTTGTAGAGAGATGGGCATCAGTCAGTTCAACCAAGTAACAAGTGATAGGACAAGAGGAAATGGCCACAAGTTGCACTGAGGGAAATTTAGATTGGATATTAGAAAGAATTTCTTTACTGAAAGGGTTATCAGGCAGTGGAACAGGCTGCCCAGGGCAGTGGTAGAGTCCCCATCCCTGGAGGGGTTTAAAAGAGTATAGCCATTGTGCTTAGGGGTATAGTTTAGTCGAGAACTTGTTAGCATTAGGTTAATGTGTTAATTAGGACTTGATGATCTTACAGGTCTTTTCCGATCTAGGTAATTTTGTGATAGGCACATTTGAGACATGCAGTGCTGCTGTTGTAATCCCTTCTGTAAATTACATAATTGTTGTCTATTAGTGATCTTGGTTTTTCTGTCTCTTTCTCCCCTTCAATGTAGCTCCTGTCAAAAGCATAAGACTTTTCTTTCTTAATTTCTGTATCTCTTAAAAAGTTTATTACTTCAAGTAAAATAACAGTAGTAGTAAAACCCAACCCTAAGCAATTTTTTTAAGTTGATGTTTAGTAAATCAGTTGCTGCATTTCACCGTGGTAGGACTTAAGCTTAATACAGAATATAAGCTTACTGCTTTTACTTATGCAGCTGTTTATTACATTTTAAAAGGCCTGTTAGTAATTTGTAATGCTTTTTGGTAGTAAGGCATATTTGGTTTATGTTTTTATTAATAAAAAAAAATATCATTGTAAAAGGCAGGACCATATCAAGGCACAAAAACGTTTTATAATTAATAGCCTATGTTTTATGAAGCTTAGATTTTTTTCTTCTATTGTTTTCTTGAGACTGACGCAGTAATTTATGAAGATTAGTGACAGAAGACCAAAAAATTGCTGCGTTAATACAGCTATACTTTATAGAGATTCTTCCAGTTTATCCTGTCTGTGCTGTGGTGGGTATTAGTGGTCTCGTGGCCGGTTCGTCAGTCATCTGAAGCGGTACACGAAATGAGTAGACATAGTAGCTCTCCAATATTTAGTGGCACATTACCAAATACATTGTTGCAGCAGTGAAATAAAGTGGCTGCACCTGCACAGGGAGGGAGAGTTAGTTCAGTCCAGGAACCCCTGTGGTCTGGCATTTTGTTCCCACTATGTTTTGGTAGCTCTAATGCTTACTTAATAAAGAAGAAAGGGGCTAGGGATCTGAATTAAATTACGGGACTGATTTGCTAGGTTGAGCTTTGATAACATTACTGGGGGCAATGCCACCTTTGCTGTGACAGCAATAAACTCTCTATCCGGAATTACTCTGCTGAATCCTTATCCTCTAGGGTGCTGTGGGCAGTCTTCAGTCCTTTCTTGTCACTCAGGTTTTCAGGAGTTTTCCCCACATACGTAATATAAAGATAGGTCATTGTAGGAGAAAGAGAAAATAGGTGATGCTCGATAAGCTTCTGTATCATCTATTCTAGATAAATAGTTGAGCTAAAAAGTCTAAATTTATTAATGTAGTTCATATATATATACACAATACATTATGCCATTCAGAATGCTACATATTCTGAAACAGGTAGGACGTCATGTTTTGATCTTGGCTCGATCTAGAAAACTACATACGTTGCCCATGCAAGCATGTGTTTGTGTGTGTATATGGTTCTATGATCCTATATGTATATGTCTTATTGTACATTATGTGTATGTACTGTTGCCGTATATATTTAGAAATATTCAACACATGGTTGAAGACGTGTGCATGTAAGTAAACATAATATTTATGTAATCCATAGACTGAATCAAGCTCCTTTTATCTCCAGCAGCACAGGTCTTGCTAAACCCATAAGTACACTTCTCTGACCTATTTTGAGCCAGCTTAATGGAATCTGTGTCAAATAATGATGGCTGTGGGGTGAAACCAAAATTATTTGCCTGACAACTGAGTCATCTTTGTTTCATCTTCCCACAGCTATTAATTTGCTTAAATTCCCCGCATCCTTTGTACGACAGTTGTCTTCCCGCCTCTGCTATTGATTCACATATGTCTTACCTCTAGACTGGAAGTCCACTTCTATACAGTTGAACTCTTTTTATTTTTTCCTCACTGCTGGGAAAATGATGTTGTTCTTGTAGTTAATTTATTGCTTCTTTTCACCACATGGTATCATCTACTTCCAGATGTCTTTTTGAGTAGATGTTAGTGATTCAGTCCTGTCTGAAACTGGCATCTGAGTCTTCCACACATGAAAAGGAGCATGCGTTGGAAGGTATCATCTGTTCATAAGACTGAAGTAACCTTTCATGTGCATGGCATTTGTTATCCGACAATTAGACTCCTTTCTTAAAGATAATAACCTAATTATAGGCTTTGCTTCAGCAGTTCAGTGGAATATGTTGGTGAACCATGGGTGAAAGGGGCAAAGAAGTATTCTGCAGCTATACAGGCAAAAGGCTGGGATATGACAATCAAATACTTCTCTTACCTTTTCCTTGATTGTAGTGCTGTCCCTACTTGTCATGTCCCTGGGAAGAGATTAGCGTGAACTTCCTCAAAGATTAAAAATGCATTTAACACATAATTTTCCTTCACTGTTCATCTATAACATAGATCTTATAAAAAATAATTGTGCATCTTCTGTCTCTGTGGAGAACTTTTCAACATAAAAAGCAAACAGGAGTTACTGAGTTATTTTGTGTTCGCTTTGGGATTTTACTGCTAAATTGCTATTCTGATTTGTCACAGAGAATGCTTAAAGTTATTTCTCTAGCCTTAGCCAAAGGACAGCTATCACAGTGGTACTGATGGCATGCTAGATCCTGCAGGCAGCTGTGTTTAATGCACAGCACAAGAATCTTCTTGTGAAGGATCTTCTTCTGAAAAAGTGACTCTGGTGCTTGTTGTATAGTTCTGGTTAGCATTGACCACCTGCATTTGGGCAGATCTGTCCCACCCTAAAGACAGACAAGATTGAGAAAAGAAAGGGAAGAAGAGAAAGGAAAGGGATTTTCTTAAGGTCACCCAGCAGTGCCAGGAAGAGAACCAACCTGTCCTGTTTGCAAGGACTTATTTCTCCTGGAGTTAAGGATATAAATCCTGATCAGTGGGAGGAGGATGAGTGCTGTTATACACATTGATCTGACAGGCTTCAGAGCTCACGAGTGAAATACTGGTGGAAAGCACCTTGTAATGACTGCAAAGTGAGACCTAGGTGAGGATGGTAGGTGTGACTTCAGGTGCTGAACTTCACTGACTGATTTGGAAACCAGACATTTCTAGGGCTGTGCACCTGCTGGGCACTTCAGTTTCTTTTGTGCCTGTATTTTGGATCTTGCGCTTCCCTGGCTATGTGGTATTAGCTTTCCAAAATGGCCATAGAAATGCTGCTTTCTGACTTTCGTGCCCAGGTCTGTCTTTAGCCAGCACTAGCTTATCTTTGCTCTGGACTGCTCTGAGGCACCCAGCTTTCTTCCGTATATGTCTACCTTCAGGGGCTTCCTTCCCTGGCTGCCAAAGTGGGCCAGAAACCTGATTTTTGTCTCCTTTAACTATCCTGATAGATCTGGGCACTTGTTACTTAGACAATGACAAATTGCCTGAATTCAGGCTTCAGTTGACAGGTCTTGGCAATTTCTAACCACCCTTGCTTGAGAACATCCAAAGTTTTCCAGCTGTTGTGCCCAGTACATGCCAAGATCATATTTCTGAGAAGGTATATCCTACACGCGCTGTGTAACGCAATGGCTGTTGCTGAAGATAAAACATATTTGGACTTTGTCTTCTGTTAACACACTCTTAAGCAGGGTAGATCCTCACTTGATACAGATTAAAGTAGCTCGGTGCAAATCAGTGGAGAAGTGCCAGTTTACACTGGTTAGGGAATATCTGTGCGTTATTAATCAGGGCTTAGATAATGTTTGTAGAAACTTCATTCCTCAGCCAGAAGATAAATAGCTAAGTAAGACATAAACCAGTAATGAGTGCAGTAGGCCAGAAATACATACTGATGTGGAAATGTCTGAGATGTAATTGTTGGCTGTGATAGTTTGATTTCCTAAAGGCCAGGTGGTACCTCCAGGCACAGGAGGTTAGTGCTGGGATTTGAGGTCAGCAACCCGTTGCAGGCAGCATCAGGAGGTTAAATCTTAAGGTTTTTCTAGGCCTGGAAACTAACCAAAACAGCTATTCCAGACTATCTGGAGTAGCTGTTTTGGTGTGTTTCCAAGTGCAGGTTGCTTTGAAATGCTAATGCTTGAAGCTGTTTAGCTTTTATTTACAGTAAGAAATAAAGATAACGGCTAGCTAGAAACTTGAAGGAATGGGGGGATGTTTGGAATTAAAAAAGATGGGGTGGCTTTTATTACAAACAGTGACCGAGCATCACTGGTTTGCACAAAGGGCCGAGATGAAGCGGTGGTAATGGGTTTTCTGGTTGTGCTCTGGAAGTTAATGAAACTGTGTGACGAGGATCTTCTACTGTGTAGGCTTCTGCAGAATAAGAAGGGAAAATTCTGTTCTCATAGCAGGTAGGACAATGAGTGATGAGATTAAATTGCATCCAAAAAGAGTGAGGCTGAATAGCAGGAGGAACTTCCTGGCATTAAGAATGATACGCTGCCAGGGAGGCTCCATATTTAAGAACTGCACGTATTTAATAAGATGATAAATAACTTTATAGAACAACACAGGGAGCAATGATTCTGCCTTGGGATAGTGGATGGATGAGAAGATGTGCTGGGACTACATTCTGGCATCTATCAGGTGTATCTGGGCTATGGATGGACCCTGAAACACAACATGGGATGTCCTGCGGTATCTTCACCATCTGTCCTGGTCCACCTGTCTAGTTATGATATATACCTGCAGAAGAGGCTGCCCCAGCCCTCAAGGGCTGCAGGAATGGGGAGAGGACTCTGCCAGCAGAAGATGTGCTTTTGAGTGCAAGGCGAGATGCTCTCCAGAGAACTTCTGTGGCCAATCGTGATGTCCCAGGAAGTGGCTGTAATAAAGGCTCTGGGAATAACTGAATTATTCTGCAGAGGTCCCATAGGAAGGCAGCAGGGTGCCAGCTGTTTGTGTGCTGCTGACAAGGGGCCACAGCTGATCCCTATTGTCCAGCTCTGCCTTAGCAGTGGTCTGCACATGGGATGACCATCCAGAGCATTGTGCAGACTGATCTGGAGGGACTCGGGCTATTTATCTCTTGGTGGATCTATCTTCTGAAGGTATTTCCTGACAGTTTCTTTGAAACTGGGATTTGAATGGCTGTGATAGACTCAAATTTCTAACAAAATCTTCACTTCAGCCTGAAGGAGGGCTCTGAAACACTCAGTTTATGTCTTAGCCTTGGCACGGGGGCTTTTATCATGGTATGTTTGACGAACTGTGTGTATTTACAGCTCACTGAGTGAGCACACACGGCAAAATGGATACTGCCATTCCCGCAGCTTGACTTGAGGGGTGGCCTGGTCCCTGAAATACCTGCTTCACCCAAGAAACCTGTTGCAAGGTGCCTGGAGTTGCAGTCGCGTTGGTCAGGGGTTGTTTCACAATGTCAGTCCATGCAGGATGCCCCACAGCTCTTCACTGCCCGTGAAGGTTTTCTCCGTGTCCTGGATGGGACCGGAGGAGAGCTGGCAGGCACAAACCCCCGCAGCATCCTTGTGCCTTCTCCAGAAATGGATGCAGCAGCTTGGTCCTGCCTTGGCTGTGGATACCCGGCCTTTGGGGAGAAGGAGAGCAAGTGTGAAAAGGACTAGCAGCTAAGGTAAGTGTTGACTGTAACGGGTACCCTAATGATGAATGGCATGAATGGACAATCACTTCTGCCACAGCAAATAAACCCTGTCACATGGAATCCGGCGTTTTCCAGGGAAATCAGCTTTCACTGCAGGCTGCCAGCACCAAATGAGCTTCATAAAGCACCTGCAGATCTGAGCGTCAAGCAATTATTCCACTATCTTGCCTAAAAACAAAAAGGGCCCTGCCCTTCGCTCACCTCCGACCTTTTCCAGCTAACATAAACTAATTATATTTGCAGCAGGAGGAGGAAGGGGGGTACAACCCACCACCCGAAATCCTTCAGTGGGTCTTTGCGGGGGGCTGTTGGTGACGCTGCCAGGTTTGCGGGGTGTCTTGTGGCACCTCTATCAGCTCATAACTTGATGGAGCTCTTTTGCTCAAGCGCTTAAAGAGATCCAGGGGGGTGAGCCCCACTTGGGAGGAGTGGGGCTGGGAGCGGGGCTGAGCCCCGACCGCCCCGGGACAAGAGCGCCTTTGTTCGGCATCACTTAGCAGCAATTACAGCCCGTCAAAACAGTTTTTGTTTTACGACAACGTGTTAATGGGCCCACGGTTGGGTGTGAGAAGTAACCCAAGCCGCATGCACTGAAGCGAGGTTAGAGGTTAATTGAGACTTTCTAACACAGCGCATGAGATTTTTGCAACCTTTTGCAGCGAGGGAAGTGGGGAACAAAAAGGAGATAATGTGATACAATTAGTTGGAAAGCAGGAGGGTCAAAATTCCCAGATGGAAAGGAAAACTGGCCAAGTGAATCAGGCCAGATGGGCCACCTGGACCATAACGAATGCCAAAAATAGCTTCAGCCCTTAGTCTGGTGGAAGAGGCAGTAGGTGGTATGTCTGTCCTTCACAGTGGATTTACAGAAGAAAAAAAGCAAGCAAGGTCAACATTATAAACAGCGGTAGCCTGTTGCAAGTTGTATTCCAGACCTATGATCATTAGTGCAGCTCATATTTTTGTATTTATTTTCTTTATCTCAAAGTCGTTTGATTTGAACCCAGCAGCCCCCTTCAGACACGCTCACGGTACTGGTCTGCTGATAAACTTTGAGCTTTCCCCCATTTGTGTTGCGAACCTCTGGAGCGTTATTAACTAAAGTGTTAATGCTTGAAGACAGGTTTGGTGGCAGAGGTTCCCCATGGTCAGCCTGAGGGTGTTTTGGTGTACCCACGGTAACCACCTGCTCCTCACTCACCGCCCTCTGCAGCCAGTGACTGCCTGGATGCTGTACCTGAAGCTGGGGATGATACTGGTTATGGTGGCCAGAGACGTGGCTCTGGGCCTGCCTTCCTTGGAAGATTGTTAGGGCTGGTGTATTAGTCTCCTTACCCAGTGCTGCTTCCTTCCTCCTCTGTACTGTGTCATTTTTCAAGACCTCTACAGGGTGACACGTGTAAAACAGGTAAAAAATGTTCTTGTATTTGCCTCCCAGCTTGCACTGGAAATGAACTGCAAGGTGACTGGAAGTGCCAAGTCATTTTTGGCACCTGCTCAGTGCTTATTTGTTTTCCTAGAACCAGTGTGATTAGTTTCCTTCACTACCTCGAGACCATATAAACTTCCTCTATTGGAGCTGAATCATCTGCTGCAGGTGCCTGTAACTCATTTTTTGTGTCACATCCTAATATTTGGGGAAAACCACACATAACAAGCGTGACATGTGGGAAATGGTGCCACCCGCCTCTGCTGCATATTTTCCTTTTCCTTGCTGCCTCAGCAGCTCGGACGTGCCGGACTTGACAGCCCTCGGTTGCTGCCTTCACCCTCCAGTGGGCTGAATGAGGCTGATGTCTAACGAGGAGCCACTGCCAGCCCTGGGGTACCTGGTACAAGGTCAGTGAAGCCCAGCTGGGCTTCATTAATGAGGACTGGCCTGGTGGAGAAAGAGCTTTGGCAGGGGGACAATGGCACTGTGCAGCCTTCAGAGCCCAAAGCACCAGCTCTGCAACAAGGGAAAAGCAACAAGTTAGTAGGGCAGGGGAACTGCCAAGGCTGAGCCTAACTTTGCTGAGCCTGCTTCTCCCTTTTTCCATCTCTCCTTCCCCTTTTATAAGCCTAAAAGTAAATGTGGGGAGGAGAAAGGGGTAAGAGAAGAAATGGGGATTTAGAAAAATGAAGGCAAAAGTGAAAGGGGATAGCATAAATAGGAGAAAACAGATTGTATTTTATGTCTGTGGATTACCTAATGTGCTTGGTCTACTTCTGAAGTTCAAAGTGGCTTTGCAACTGTACAGACAGAAAGAGGGAAAATGGAGGAGGCTTGAACTAAAAGCAGAGACCAGCTGTTTGGAAGGTGTAAATGAGAGAAGTGACTGTGATTTGGACAAGCCTGGCTGTCCTCTGGCAGGGTCTCACTGTGTGACCAGAACACTGCAAAGTGTTAAAAGTTGTCTGCAGCAATCTGTTCTAGGAATCACAAAATCACAGCATTGTCTAGGTTGGAAAAGACGTTTCAGATCATAGAGTCTAAATGGGAATGGGAGTCATCAACAGGAAACATAATAAACCCCTAAGCTTTCATGGATGATCTCAAACAGACAAATCTTAGAGCTCTGTGTTCATCCAGGATCCCTTCCTGTGTTGTAAATATGTCCAAAGTGAGTGCTCCTCAGAAGATGCTGCAGTGAACGCATTGCAAGGGTACTTACGGTCATAATGAGTTAGAGCCTGTGCTCACCATAATTATTTTTCTACCTAGGCATGAATCTCAGATGAACACTATCCCTGACTTTCCCTGGCTCTTCCTCTGCTCCAGCCTGCTCTGGTAGTTATTTGTAGGGCTGCACCTCTACCTGGTGGCTGGGGAAGCCAGAACAGAATAAAGGGAGCTAAAAAGGAGAGCTTTGAATGCATTACAAGACAAACTTGACCGCTACTCCGGCATAGCTGCACTTGTCATCGAGTCTCTAAAGAGTGTACGTTTCCCCCTCAGCTCTGCTCCGCCACTAACAATGCTTGTATCTCAGATACTGTGTGAGATCTCATAACACTGCTTCAAGAGTTACTTAGAGAGTAGAATACACCTATATTATTTTAAATTCTGTTTATCCAGTCCTAAGATTACCAGTATAGCTCACAGGAGCCAGGGAGAATTTATTTTCCTTTCATTTGAACATGGCTTGTGTTTATTCTTGCTGCTGTTGATGATGATTCGTTTGTTGGTTTATTTGTAGGTGGGTATTTTTTCCCTTCTCTTTGAGGCTTCAGTTGAGTGACTGATGTGCTGGTGTTCCTGCTGCTCCTAAACAAACTTCCCAGTATCTGTCTTTGACATTTCTTACTCTCCTTTGGCAGTACTTGGTATTATTCTTGGTTTTGTGGTAGTGTGTGCTGAAAGCCTTCGATTTTTCTCCATAATCCCAAGGGGCTTCCATGTTCTCTGGCACTTTGGACAAAGCTGTTGGGAATTCCTCTTGACTGTATCTTCACCTTGTGTAACAGCTGGAGGTCTGGCTCCTCAAAAACATTGTGTGATTTAAGCTGGTTCCTCCCATGGTAAAAATTGGCTAAAATATTATGATATAGAAAAAGAACACATTTCTGAGACTGTTGTGTTTCAAGCATAGTTTGGCACTATAAATGGCATTAGGTTAAGGTACAGCTGCTCCAAAATGTGGTATAGCTTTGACTTTGTTGGCTGGCTGTTGTAGTTGAAAGAATTTGTGTTTAAACCTGCTGGTGTGAATAGGTTCCAAGTGCTTTAAAAACAAGCTTGCAACAGCTTGGGATTTCTTGAGGGTCCCATCAGAAAGTAAATCCACTCATCATGAAGGTCATGCTTGATTGCAATGGACGCGCCTCAGGAGGGGACCATAAATAGCTGATCTCTGTATGTGTGTAAGCAAGATGGGAAATACTCCTACTACTGATCCTCCTGGTTTTGCACCCAGGGAGGGATCAGTCATAACCTGGGACTGCAAATGGGTAACTCAGCTGCGATTCCTTATCTTTTGGGTACCAGAACATGTATGTTAGTTTTCTTTTTAATAGCTCTTTAGGTATTAAAGCCATATGATTTAGTCCATTTGTCATCAGGAAAGGTTAAGAATATTGCTTAAATGATAAGCCAGTTAAGATAATAACTTTTGAATTTGGAACAGAGCAGAGAAGTATGATTAAAGGTCAGCTCATTTCTCCGCTGTGGATATTCAATAATAGCTGAAGACTTGCAGCAATAAATATCTGTTTGTAAAGTTTAGGAAAAGCGCAGTGGGGAATAAAAATAAGATTACTTAGCCAATGAAACACAGACTAGTCAGAATAAAATACCACTTTTAAATACAGGAACTACAGGAATACTTCTATTGTCCTTAAGTTCCTTCTGGAATGAAGGCTCAACTCCTCTTGAGGAGAGTTATTGCTGCCCAGTGCTTATGCAGGCCATTACCTGAACATCTTCTTGAAACAATACTTGATTGCTAATATCAAAAATAAGGTGAAATTTCAAAATTTAGATAAGTTTGATCAGCTCTAACAGCACAGATATAGAAATGGAAGGAAATCTCCAAACCAAAGAAGAGTGCCATTGACCTTTTTTGTTTGGTGGTTATTGTTTGGTTTGGTTTGATTTGATTTATTTTTTAAATGTTATTTTCTGTTCATTTGGGAGTTTGGTGGCTTTTTCCCCTCAAGATTATGATCTAGCTGATTTTAACAGTTATTGGATGCTGATGGTGGTGTAAATGATGGAAAAGGCAGGCATATCACTGTAAAGAAACCCTAAACAAACTGGCAAAACCCCAAACAAACAAAACCTCAAATCAACAACAAAAAACCCCAACCAAAACAACGAAAAAAACCGAACCCAAAGCTGTTCTTCTATCCAGCCTTGCTCGGTGATGCTCCTCCAAGCAGCAGGTGGGGATGTTGCTCCTGCAGCATTACTCATGCACTCCGCATAGGGGTCTTCTGTGGAAACTCTTGCTTGAAGCCCTGAAATCTGAGTTTAAAATAAAGAGCAAGAAAAGTACATTTTCTGAGAGGCAGGGTTTTAAGTTTGCCACCTCAGTGAAGTCACTGACAGCTGTGCTGTTAAAAACCCCTGACAGCCCCAACGCTTTAGTTTGAGGTGTTTCCAAACAGACCATCCCCTGCCTGTTGCCTCAGAGGGAACAGATGGAAAGTGTTACCGGTAAAGCACAGTTTCATAGGCTTTCTGGTTCTCTTTAGCAAAAGCCTTACAAAAGTCTTCAGACAAATTAGTGCCTGAAGGTAGAGGAAGTCTTTAGTAGGGCTGGAGAACTGCTGACTCAGCCTGTTCTCAGAGCTGTGTCCAAGGGGACCTGCTTTCTGCCTTCAGCGTTTCCACTGTGGATGGTGATTCCTTCAGAATCAATTACATTACTCTCAAATGTCTTCTTAAGTTTAATGAGTCCAGTTAAATCCCAAGAGTTCTTCATGAGCCCTAGTTCAATGAATGGCAGGCGCAGCCAACAAAAGTCACTCTATGGCCCAAGGAACAACGGTGTCAGATAAGCCTGATCTCAGCCAGGATGCGCACTCCTGCGTTATCCTTCCTTTTAATCTCACAGCTTTCTGCCCGACACTGCTGAGCCGGGCCATGAGGAACACGTGTGCCTATGAGGAACACGTGGGTGTAGGATGGGGACAGGTTTTAGCTTGGCCATGTGTTGGCCGGTTCCTGTTTCAGCAGCACATCTCCCTCGGCCACAGCTCTGCACAGGGAACAGGAGTGCGACTGCACTGCCACAGCAAAGGAGTGAAGGGTTTAATGAGGGGTTAAATGCATACACATGTCTGTATGTGTGACCATATGCACCCTATTAGCTGTAAAAGTTCAACAGAGTAATGCACATACTTATAAAATACAGAGTCACTTCAAATACAACAATGTAGGTTATTTTGCATTGTTTGGGCGAGATACTCAATGAGCAGAGTTAGCATCCGTGTGATGGGTTTGTTCTTAGATGGTTTATTTTCCCCTGTGCTGTGCTGAACATCGTCTTCCCCCAACCCGTGGAACAGCAGGTCTTCTCTCAAGTTTGGTGATCTCTGTCTGGAGTGACTCCAGTGATGCACTGGGCTGTGTTTGTTGTGGCAAGCACAAATATGAGGATATACAATGAGACAGGGCTGACAGAATCTCTGTCACAACCTGCTCCTTGCTTTAATTTCATCAAGGGCCCAGAAATGCCATAAGGACGATCTCTGTGGGTTTGTTTGGGCTTTGCAACGAAGTAAAGCGTGAAATTTTTGACTCGTGTGGAGTTACTGCAACACGGATATTACTGTAACAGGAATATTGCAAGGCCATACATAACAAGTTTTGAAAGATGATGTGATAGAGGACATGGACACCCAGAATCATGACTGTCTTGGTGAGGTTACACAGGGACTGATTGTTCACCGTCGTATCCAGCACAACACTGCAGGGATACGGCATCTGCGGTGAGTTCATAGAGTCGTTGCTTGGGCCATCTGGGACAGAAATATTTCACCTTGAGGCTAAAAGGATTTCGTATGTCCTGTTTGATTCTGTGTGCAAAATCCAGCCCACAGCTGCAATATGTAGCATCCAAAAGGTTCAAATTCATGCTTTGCGTGCCCAGAAGTTCATTTTAAAGCAACAATAATCATTATTTTTAAAAGGTACTTGGTTGGGAGTGTTTTGGCATTTTATTTCAAACGGGGAAAATAGTTAGTCCTCTATTAATCTCTTGGCAAGTTCAGGTTTGAAGAAACAAAGCAGGTTTTCAATCACATGAGAACCAAAAGAAGAAAATGGCTGGAATCTCTTGATTCTTTGTAGGTTCTATAAAAGTCAAATGTAGCTGAACTAAATTTTTCAAAATATGTTAAAAAAATTGTTTCCAGGCTTGAATTGACTCTGCCAAATTTCACCTCGGGATGAATTTCTACCCTGATGTTGGTTTAGAAACACACTTAAGCAGATGTACTAATTTAAGCATTTATGTCATGGGGGTCTTTGCATATGTTTTTAAGTATTCTGATATGATAAGGCGGGAAATGTTCATGCTAAGAAGATTTTTTATTTTTGAGAACTGGATATCCTGAATTTCCATATTTTTGTGATGGGGGTTCTGTTTCTCTGAGAAAATAAAATATGATGGAATAAAAACTCTTTGCACAGTGGAATAGTATTACTGAGCATTAGAGAAATAACTGCTTGGGATCTTGTGCTCTCTGATTTATAGCCAAATGTGACTGATCAGGGCAGATTGCAAAGGTAGATGTTTGAAATCAGTCTAATTCAAAGCCCACTGAAGTCTCTTTGACTTTAAAAAGCTTTTGATGGAGGCCATAGTGAGCACACATCTGATCTATGGAGCTTGGGTGCTCATACAGCAGAATCTGCAATTTGTAATCTCAGAAAGTGTGGTTCCATGCTTCAGGCACAGGGCTGGTGCTTCTGGGAACACCTTGGGTCAACCCCTGGGGTATCAGCGTTTTCTGGCACCTTGCCTAGAGCTGTTAGTATAATAACTGGATCAGAGACTTCATTTATTTATCCAGGGTGGTGGAACGCAGCATCTAGTGAGCAGTCTACCTGGTTTTCCTCATCATCTCTGTGACTTCTGTTGAATTTTCTGATACCATTCAGGAATAGCAGTACAATACTCTGTGGTTTGCAAGAGCTTAAGCTAAGTAGGATGCTTACCAAAGGAAAAGGAAATAATGCATATTTCCCATTTGCTGGTGGATTTTGCTTATGTTGAGGGAAAGAGATCTCGGTGTTGCAAATGCAGCCTATCTCAGGTGGTCCTGATGTTACTGTTTCCATAGGGAGGCTGGTATCACACACCTCTTTCTTTTGTCATTCTGTAACTTTCCAAAATTTACCAAGGTTTGCAGAAGTGAGAGAGGCAAATACAAAATACAGAAGAAATTGTGTAGTTTTAAGTACTATCAGACTTCTAAAAACTCTAGAGCTACTTGAAATAAAGGAAAAATCCCTGAAGAATAGAGCTGAAAAAGTGGGAAAGGACAAGAACAGCTTTAACTGAGAAAAGGTAAAAAAAGGTGGGGAAAATAAAAATGAAGCATACATACTTCCAGAAAGTGGGATTTATTTTGGGTTTCAACCTTTAAGGAATAGAAACAGCTTCAAAATGGTCTTCCCATATTTTTTTTGCCTCCCTTATGTGCCCTTGAATCTTAGGGAGGCAAGAAGAGAGGGACTGACCCAAACGTGCACAACGGGGCTGCAGAGTAGAGCCAGTCCTGCAATATTGATACCAGACAGTGCAAACTTGGTTTACTGAATCTTTTAATCTATGTCGATTTATTTCAGCTGCACTGATGGTGTTTAAAACCAAATAGGATGTATTTTTAAAGGTAGTTCTGTGGCTCAGCTGTCTGGTGTGGTTTTGATGCAGGAATGGTGGGGCGAGTTCCTCTGTTTTGCAGGATATCAGATTGACCCCTCCTAACCTCAAAACCTTTTTAGCTTTACCAGCCACTGAAAAGTCTGCAGATAATGCTGACTCTGAGCGGTACCATCTGGACTTCATTTGAATCGAAAGTCAGGATGGAAAAATCCTGGGTAACTCTCGGACCCAAAGGCCAGGGCTGGAAAAACAGAACCCACCACACTCTCAAGAGGGCACCTCTCCCTGTGCCAGTGAGAACTGATGTCTCTCCTTTGCTGGTGAGAAACCACCTGCAGATTAAGATGTGTTTAATGTTGCTTTTTTTTTTTTCCAGGGTAACCAAAAAGGCATGGGTGGAATATTTATATAATAGACCAGTTGGCAGAAACACAATTGTATGTGTTTAGCAAACAATGTATATATAAACTCCGGCTTAGATTTTTTGCTAAAATCAGCAATAAGAGCACATTCTAATTTTCATGGTCATGAATTTTAATCTATTGAAGGAGAGAGTTGGGGTTGTTCAGCCTGGAGAAGAGAAAGCTCCAGGGGGACCTTCTAGCACCTTTCCAATACATGAAAGGGAACTCTAAGGCGGCAGAGGAAGATCTGTTCACAAGGGTTTGTAGCAACAGGATGATAGGTAATGGTTTTAAGCCAGAAAAGGGTAGATTTAGGTTAGACATTAGGAAAAAGGTCTTTAATATGAGGGTGGTTGATTACTGAGAACAGGTGGCCCAGAAAGGTGATTGAGGCCCCATCCATGGAGACATTCAAGGTCAGGCTTGATGGGCACTGAGCAACCTGACCTAGTTAGAGATGTCCCTGCTTATTGTAGGGGGGTTGGACTAGATGACCTTTAGGGGTCCCTTTCCCAACCCAATACATTCTATGATTCTGTGACTTTCTGTACTCTTCTATTTGGTGCTACAGGTAGCTGGTGTTTACATTTTAGCTCTGTTAAGATAAAATAAACCGAAAGGGCACAATTGGAACCTGAACAACAATATTACAGAACCGCATGAAATACTTATACCAGAGAGGAGCCCTCTTCCTCCATGCCAGTCACTGTGAGTTTCCTTGGTGGCTGAGAAAGGAAGTGTTAACCAATGTTTGCAGCAAGTCAAGTCCTGTGTGCTGACTGCTAACATTGGCAGGTTTCTATGCACTGTTTATATATGGTTATGTGTAGACATGGGTGAACCTCAAAAGGTTTTGGAGGTTCAATTCTAATTATTATAAGCACCTGAAAGGCTGAATGCTTATCTGAAGCACAGTAAAACCTCCAAGCCAGTTGGGAGGCCCTGGGGCTGATCCTCCTGCTTGACCTCCAGCTTGCACTGATGCGCAGTGCTCTCCAGACCTCCTGGAAGCAGCAGAATGTCTTTTGGGAAGGCTCTGTGCAGCATGGCAGGAGCAGGATGTCTTTGATGTGGGTCTTCATGATGTGGCTTGTTGATGGTGACCGCTAAATGAGGTCTCAGAGCTGTGTTGCTGGGCTAGAGAGCAGGTGACAGGTCTGACAGGACAGAAATGGATCTCTTTAAGTATTTGTTATAGGAAGCGTTGCAGCTAAGGGTAGTTGTTAAGGAAACAAAAGGGTTTCTTGGCCTTTCCCCTCCACTCCTAGCAATGGTCTGAATTTGAATTGGGCTACAGCATCCTACTGTTATGTTCCTGTAACAGCGTGGCTCATGTCTGCCTGTACCTCTGGCTGAGAAACAGCCCAAGATGAGTTGTAGTCAGTGTATGAAATGATGGTGTTGAGTAAGCAAGCATGGCTGATCATTGTGAAGGTGTCTTTGGTGAATAATTGGTTGTCATTCTCTCCCTCAGCATTAACAGACCATTTTGGAAAGATACTTAATTCTGTGAGCTCTTTTCATGATGCAAACTTGACTACACCACCCTTGTTGCTGATTTCAAGCAAAGAACAAGTATTACTGTCCTGGTTTTTAGAATGAAGCTGGACATGGGTTGCCAAATGCTTGGGAGTTTGGGATGTCTCTAATAGTTTACTTTGATGCTTGCTATTTATGACTCATTTTCCAGCAGGAGTCAGAGGTTTTGTCTGAAAGTAATGATCCCATAGTGTACTCTTAGTGACATCCAGACCCACTTCACAAACATGCAGTCAAAATGGATTATATAGGAAGACCAGGAGCATTAGTCAGAGCCTTGGGATGGGAGCGGAGCTGGGAGTACAGTCCATGTCTGGCACAGGGATGCCGCTGCCAAGCTGGGAAATAAAGTCACATTTCACAAGACTGTCCGTGTTGACATTCCAAGTATAATATGAAAAATATCAATGTAGTAAGTATCAGTGTTGACATCCCTTTCTCCAGCACACAAATAATCTTGGCTCATCCCTAAGGAAAAGGCAGAAAAAGTTAGAGTCCCATGTTTTTATCTTGTTTGCTTTTATTTTAGAGTAGAAAAAAATCTTCAGCATCTTTTGTCTGCATGATGTAGGATAAATAACATCACCACAGCCAGGAAGTTCTCTGTTAACCTGTGAGAGTAATTTCAGGAGTATTATGTTATTTAAACGTAACCAAAAATTGTGCTTCTTTCTCTCTGAGCCCATTGTTTTTATGCCCTGCTCTGCAGAGCAGATACTCCCCAAGAATTTCAATACTAGTTCTTTTCCGAGGGAGAATTTAGAAAATATTTCTGGTCATTTGATTCACTTTTTCATCTCTTTTCCCACCAACCTTTTTTCAATCTGCAGTAATTTTAGCTGTATTTAACATTCTGATGTAGGTTTCTGGCATCCAGCTAACATTTGGTCTCTGGTATGGCCCACACCACTTCTGCTTCACTTCTAGTTAAGATAGGGAGGTCGAGTCAGAGTCTAGTCCCAAACATAGCCACAAAATCTGAAGCAACCCCATAGACTCGTTGGTCTGGGCCAGCTGCACATTGAGCTGAGCAGATGCTGACTCGGAGTCTCTGATTGCAGATGAATTTTTTGTTGTGGAGCTCCTGGAGAGTCCTCTGAAATGTCTGTGGATCTGTTGGCACAATTGCATGAAATCGATCTCAGCTTTTTTATTATTATTATTAATTTACTCCACAGTTGATGTTTTTGTTTTTCTTGCAGCAGGGTTTGTGTGGAGCATCTTTTCCTAAGCTTTGGTATGCTGGGAAGATAAAACAACTGGGGACTATGTTGCACGTTCTTGGTTGCTTCGTCTATTGAGTGTTATCGGACACGTACCAGTGGAGGCTGCTCTTTAAAATAAGATGTTCTGGCATTTGCATGACCCAGAGAAATAGCATTTGGGATGACAGCGGTGGAGGAAGTGAGTCAGCATCCTGGGAAACGATGACCCGGGCGGTGGTTTGGCACCATGGGAACAGCACACTTTAGGATGTCATCTGCAAAAGCACCTCATTAAGTAGACCACCAGAGAATGATGACAGCAGAGGGAATATTTTCAATTCCCTAAGGAAACACAGCTCCCACAGAAAACCTCCAAGCACTTGTTTATGGGAAGATAATATCTTGATCAAGATTTTGCTTTAGTACAGATTTTTGGATCAGTCCTCTTGTCTTCCAAGCCCAAAATGCCCTCTTGGTTTGGCATCCCAGTGACTCTGGGCCCCTGGAATAAATACCATCTAGGAAGATTTTACTTCCCGCTCTGGATTTGTGGCAGCACCGCTGTGAATGAGGATCACAAATCCAAGAGCAGCTGTTGCTCAACACTCCAGAACAGGACAAGGCATTGGGTTTGATCCAGGCCTGATGTAAGCAAGTCTTGCAGGGCTTGCAGTATTGTTGAATTTGGCCTATTCTTCTTATTCAGGAACGGATTGTGCTGCCTACTTGGCTGGCCCAGTCCTTCATCCTGAGCCAAGGGAGGCTAAGACTATTTGTGGAATCTGAAAGTGAAATCCTGGCTTTTTTTGACTCAATGGGCATTTTGGTGTTGACTTCCACAGGGTGGGAATTTCACTCTGAGTATCCCAGCTGTTAGGAATATTTTCTGGTTTTGTGATTCTTTGTGGAAGATGTTAGATGCTGTTTTCCTTAGCTCTGCTTCTCTGCTCGGACATAAGGGACCTGCCTGGATTATTTTAATTGGCAAATACATTTTTTCCAGCGTCTGTGGCAGAAATAGCTCTGTGCATGAAGTGCCAGGCTAAGTAGCTCCTGTTAAGTAGCCCCTCTGCAATCCTGCAGTTAACACCAGTTGTTACTGCCAGACCCCTCTCCATGGGTTGTGTAACATCCAAGTTTTTGGTGGCTGCTGCTGTTCTGCTGTGCTTTGTGGGTTTAAAAAAATAAAATCCTGGAGTTACAGCCTTTGTTTTGGGGGTAAACCAGGAGCGGTGCAATCCTGGCACTAGCGCAGGTGAAGGCAAATCTGTGGATTGAGGCAGAGTAATAAGAATTTGATCTGAGAAGTCTGAAGGGAGCAAACACACTACATTGCAGTCCTGATGTATGCTAACACCTGACACTGTCTCTGCTGGTGTTGAACCAGGAAACATCAGGTGTGGGGGGGCTGTTTCCAGCAGGGAGCCACAAAGAGCTCCAGAGCTTTGAAGTGTTTCCATGCTGAAGTCAGGGTAGGAAGGAGGACATAGTCTGAGGAGTATGTAAACTGGTTTTAAGTATTATGCTGGGCTTTGGGAGAGTTGGATTCATTCCTTGTTCTCACCTGGACTCCTAGTATGATTTAGGGCAATCGCTCCAGACTGGAGTTTTTGTAAAGTGTATGTGATTCTATGGACACCTCAGAGGTGATTTAGAGTCCTAGTTCTCATTCAGTTCTGCAGGATTTAGAAACCTGCACACCCGTGAAAACCCTTGAAGAAGTCTTATCTCCTTCTTACAGCATTTAGTACCTTTTTATGCTTAGTATATCTACAGACCCGCCTTCTTATCCCTTCATTCCACACCTCTGAATGGGAGATAATCTTTTGCTTCTCTCATCCCATGCTTGCCAGGTCCATGCTAGAAAATAAAATGGGCCAAGGACTCTCATCTGGCTCTGAACGCAAGTGGTCCATCAGCAGCTTGTGTCTGTGTAACTAGCTCTCTATCAAAAACCCCATGACTCTGGTCCATAATGCTCACTGAAAGTGGTCAATGGCCCATGCAGTTGGTGTCCCTGTTTCCTGCAGGGGGGTTGGACTAGATGACTGTTAAAAGGTCCTTTCCAACCCAAACCATTCTATGATCTTAGCATAAGAAAATGTGGATGCTATATGGAAATATTTGGAAATGAAAGTTTCATAGAATACTTCTATTTTTCTGGAGCACAAGTTTTATTGTTCCTAACATTTCCTAGGATATAGGTACTATAGAAAAAATGATGGTTTTTTGGATGGATGTGGTCTAATTGTAAAGTCCTTTTCCTGACCCAAATATGCAATCTGTTCATCAGGCTTTTTGTACTTCTGGCTGGACATCAGGGTGGCCCCTTAAAGAGTTTTAAGAGTCCCTGTGCTGCAGTTATTGCATCCTATTCTATAAATGTTCCCCTGGAATAAAATAACTTTTAAATTTATTTTTTTAATTGTTAGGTCACAGTGCTCATTCCACAAGGTTTTGTGTGCCCAGTTTCTAGATGAATTAAAGGTTCCTTTTCTATTTGGTAATGTTTTGTAGCAATTAATCTTCTTTTTTTAAAAAACATCAGCACCTGTTCCATGACAGCTTCCTTGCTCCCTCCCCCATTTCTGACACAAGTAATTTATTTATTGAGGTTTTATTGTATTTTAGAGCTGAACTTACCTTTGAAAATTTGTCGGAGAGGACCCAAATAAATCAGTAGTTCACTCAGCAACACCATTAATGTGGCTAATAAAACAAATTTTATAAATTTGTCGCAGACCTTGAAAGTAAAGCCAAAACCTTTTAAATCCCAAGTACTGCTTTTCTACCATGCACCCCTCCCGCCACGCTGGTCACATTTTCTGTTTCTGCAGCAAGGTGGCTACAACACCAGGGCTGATTTTAATTCTTCACGATATGGTAAATATACAAAGCCCTAAGTCTGTTGCCCAGATGGCAACATCCTGTAAAACCTGCCAAGTTCTCTTCTTTAAAACAATTTATAGTCTTTAATTGAAGGACTGAAATGGACTAATTATCATTAGGAAAAAAAGACCTATCTTCTTTTTTTTTAACAAAAAAGAAAGTAAAACTTTAGTTCTCATTCATACACAAATATTTCACTCTTTCTATGCTACATATAACAACAGACACCTCACTCAGTTCAGGCTCAATTATTCCACCTGAAAGTATTTTTGCAGAAATAGCTGTTTCCTGTGGGGAAAGCGAGATCCCTTTGCCAAGAGAGTTGTGTCCATGCTGCAGCCTGTACTGGTATAGTGATGCTGATTTAAAACAAGAGGCCACAACCCTAAATAACCAGTTGTAGCGTTATGGAAAGCCTGTGTGTCGTGGAGCGTCCTTACAGGAAGGAATTGATCAGAAAATGACTTTGTAGTCAAAATTAAGACTGAAAATTGGGGATTGGGTTTGGACTTGTTAAGGGGTTTTTTGCCTTACTTGTAAGACAAGCATCATCTGTTTGTGCTGGTTGTCTTGGCTCAAGAAGACTTGCTGTGGGATTGACACCAGTCTGTAGAAATGCACGTAAAGGCTGCCAGGGCCTTCAGCTTGAACAGGGAGAGGTTTTCATGAGCAGTTCATATCTTTTATACCCAACTCAAGCAACCTGGTTCAGACCAGAGCCCTGACTGGCAACTGAAGATCATGAAGATGAAATTGTGTATTTCAGGGCAGTAATAAAACCTCTGTGTGGCTGCTTTTCCTTGCCATGCTGAAGCGTTGTCCTTTGCCAGTCCAAACGCTCCCTGTGGCTAATTTTCAGCTTTTCCTTCAGCCAGTGATTAAGAACTGGTCTGTATCTGGCAGGTCCCTTTGCAAAGCCCTGTGTGCGATAAGGAGACTGAAGCTGCACCTTGCTCCTCCAGTCTTCATGCCCATTGTGGGAAGTGCAGAGCACTTTAAAAGCAATCTTTCCACCAGTTTTGATGGGAACCAAACTGCAGAAACAGGCTGATAAAGTCTAGGGCAAAAATCTCAGATGCAGACAAAGCCATTAGTAAGCAGCAACTTGAACCATAGCTATGGAGGGGACTGGGCCAGTCTGCAGAGCTCCCCTTAAGGCTGTTAGTACCTGAATGGCTCCAGTGTTATCTCTTTCCAGTGCTCTGTTAAGGCTTTTATGTCTTTCCACTGAACAGCCAGCTGATCATAACCAACAGGATTTTATTTTAATTTCCCAAAAGAGTTTTTGTTTTTCTTGAAAAAAATGACTGAGACCTGAAGGATTTTCCAGCTGGAAAATAAGACCTGTCAGTTGGAAATTCTGACTAGATCAAAGTAGACACCTGTATAACACTTTGGATATATTATGTGGCTGGAAAGGAGTGTGAAGGTGCAAGGAAAATGGAGGGGGCAGGAGAAGAACTTAAGAAGCCTATATGTTTTCCATTTTCCTCTTCTCTCCCTAAATCTAAGTTTTATTTAGGAAAAAAAGTTCAAAGATAAGTAATATCAAGCACAATAAATTGGAATATTGAGTGACAATGGAGTTTCTGCTGGACCATAGTATGTGGGGATGCTGTGCTGAAACCAGTGGCATCCATGTGGTTCTGTCGCTGTGGCAGAGGTAGATTTGGGGAAAAGTGTCTGAGACTCAGTTATTCCCGTGTTAGGGGACTTCCAGGTTGTAGGGCAATGCCATTAACTGACAGCCTGCATCAGCTCAGCTGTTTTGGCTGGTCAGGGAGTGGGAAAGTGCATATGGAGGAAAGCTGCCATTAATTTGCCTCTTCATCTACCTCCTCTTTTCTCACTTTCCTCCAGTGGGTCTTGCAATCTCTATTGGTTCCGTCCCTGTACCTGGAGGCCAGTGTTTTTATATAAGGAAAACAGAGATATGACTACGTGTGGGGATTTTCTCCTTGGTATTTTCTTGAATGCAGATAGGCCACAGTTATGATAGACTTTTGTTAATTGAGTATGAAACAAACTGTATTTTAGAAGTCTGTGGGTATCTCACTAAAAGTACGTCAGCTCTAGTGGAGTTCTTCTCTTTCAGTTTGATAAAAAAATAACACAAGAATTTTGTAAAATGGATCACAGCAGAATCCAAGCTATGGAAAACCTGCTGCCCAAATACTCATGTTGGTCCTTGAACATTAAACTGACCAAATGTGTTGCCTGCTTTAAGGTTCCCAGAGATATTTAGGTAAACCTGGGGCTTTCCTGTAGTGGTGGCACAGGTAAATGATGCAAAAGTCAGCTTTGCTAGTTTTACTTCTGGGTGACTGAAGGCTTTTTATTAGTTTCAGTATTTGTTTGAATCTGGAATGTGAAGAGAATTTGGGGATTTAAAAGCACTGTGGACTGAAACTGAAGGAAATATTTGTAAGGCCTGCTGTGACTTGAAATTGCCAAGCTTTGCACAGCTGTAGAGAGGAATCCGCTTTGGAGTCCATTATGTTCCAACATGAATATAAAACACAACTTCAGAAGTGCATGTCCTAGGAATAAAGAATTGGGCATTTAGGGAATGTATTCCGAGCAAATATTATTTATACTTTAATTCATCAAGCGAGAGAAACTAAATTAAAAGCCTGGGCTGAGATTTTTAATTTTTTTTGCAGTTTGTAGTCAGGTAATAAATTTATGATGTTTTGGAAACACCGTGGAGGGCAGAGAGGCAATTTCCCCAAGTCCTGCGCTGGTGCAGAAGGGAAGGGCTGTATCGTATCCTGTGCCTGGTACCCCGAGTCTCTGGTTGCGGCTGGGGCCTCTCACTCAAAGTTGTCCTCATTCATACCAAGGACAAAGCTAAAAATAATTGACCTGGATAATATGTTATGAAATAATTATAAAACATTTTGAATTATAGAAAAATCAGCATGGGTCTAGAGATTAGCTGTGATGCCAAGACCTAAAACAACTGGAATAATCTAGAACAAAACCCTACTTTAACTTGTTATTTCCGTGGTTTAAAAATACACCTTCTCACTGCTGAGTCTTTGGTGTTGGTGGTCGTGTTGCATCCTGTTGTTAGCACCTGGAGCCAAGCTGAGAAAATCCAGTTCTTGGCACGTAGAAGCTAATGCTTCACATCGAGGTGTCGTTGCCAAATTACATGGAAAGCGTTCTCTTGCCAGGTCACTAGAAATTAGATTAATTGTAACACAGAAACCACAGGGAGGGAGAAAAAAAGCAAGTGTTTTGCCTCTGAATATCACTGTACACCTTGATTGTACAAGAGGAAAGCTAGCCTGAAACAGAAACACTGGGCAGCATGCACAAGAGTATTTCCACTGCGTTCATGGCTCCTTGGTGGTGAGATTCAGTATGGAAGTGATGAGTGTGCTGGGACCAGCAGCCACAGGGGCCATTGAGCAGGATGGTGAAAAGGAGTATGATTGACAGAAGTAGATACTCATCAGGTTTCCCACTATTAGTTTATTGTTCATTCATAATGTGGATTGTGTCTGAGCTGTCCTCAGTGGGGCTAAATGTGTGCAAAAAAGCATTGCCATGTTTGACAGCACCACTTTGAATGATGTTTTATTTTCCTGAAACATTTTTTGCTTACAGAGGACAGGTCAGAAAGGCTCCAGCTACAGCCTCTTACAGGAGTTCAAAGACATAGCCAGGCCAAGGTCTTTGTGAAAGTACAGAGATGTGTTGGGCCTAGCCCTTTTTGGGGGGCACTACTGTGGAAATCATAGAATCATTTTGGTTGGAGGAGACCTTTAAGGTTGCCAAGTCCAACCCAGCACTGTCAGGTCACCACTAAACCATGTCCCTCAGCACCATATCTCCATGGCTTTTAAATCCCTCCAGAGATGATGACTCCACCACTTCCCTGGGCAGCCCATTCTAGGGCTTGACAACCATTTCTGTGAAGAAACTTTTCCTGATATCTAACCTAAACCTGCCCTGGCACAACTGAAGCTGTTTCCTCTTGTCTAATCACTTATTACTTGGGAGAACAGACCAACTCCCATCTTGCTACGAGGGTCTCCCCTGACCTTCCTTTTCTCCAGACTAAACAACCCCCCTTCTCTTAGATGCTCCTTATAAGACTTGTGCTCTAGTCCCCTCACCAGCTTTGTTGCTCTTCTTTGGACATGCTCCAGCACCTCAATGTCCTTCTTGGAATGAGGGGCAAATGTCCTCAAACCTTATGTTTTCCATGGTGCAATGCTGCACAGATCTTCAGGAGACCAACATTGTTTTCCAGCAGGTCTGACATTCTCTGTGTGACTTGTCCAAACACCCTGAGGCTCAGCTGCCCTGTGTGGGGCAGAGTGCAAGGGCGTTCAGCTTGGCTGCCTAAGCAAACGTTCTCCACTGACATACAGCCACCAGGGTATAGAATAGTTGTCTTTTTGGTTTTTTCATTTCTGCTTTAATACGTAAAATTTCCTTTGGGGCTATAACCTCTAAGCAATTCTTACCAGAGGTAGTTAATACAGTTGGATAGACAAACTTTTCTGTTGCAGGATGTTTTCTCCAGTGGAGGAGAAGCCACATGTGGATTTTCCACCAATATTGGCCATTTCTTGTGTGCTAAGAGTGAGGGTTTTCAGGTGTGTTCAGCTTCACTGCTCTGAGCTTGCCCATTGATTTTACCAGGAGTAAACTGGGTTCGGTCTGAGTGCCACCCTATGGGCTTTTCATGAAGGCAGGCTGGAGAGGTGACAGGCATGCTGAGCTGGGAGGCAGGAGGCTGTTCTCCACCCTGTCATTCACCTGCTTGAATACGCTGGCAAGTCTTGAAGACACGGGGCAGCTCCTGCAACTTGGTTTGATGACTCTAAAGTGTTGCCTAGACTTACTTTACTGTTGGATTGTGTTTTGAGATAGAAAGTGTAACACGTAGCACATGGCGTGTGTTCCAATTTTGTATTTCCAGCCATGCAACATCAGATTTAAGCTTTTAATATAGAAGGAGCAGCTAGCAATAAATGGCAAGTAACCAGTAGTTGTTTTATATACACATACCTTAGCTGTAGTCACATATGGTGTGGAAGCAGATGTTTCATGTGTATTCCCACAAATAAAACAGGAGTAATGCCAGCTCCCATCAAACAAACAAAAAAAAAGGTGTTAAGACTACTGAGGGAAAGAAGTGCTTGGAACACTTAATACATATTTGCATCCCTCCTGTGTGATTTCTGGCCATACTCTCATATGTTGTCCTTCCCCCTGCGTTGGGAAGTTAGCTTGAGTAGGAACCTGAATGCTTAGCTTACACAAGTCTTACCTCAAATAGTGAAACAAAAACTGTCTTTAGGCAAATGTAACAAAAAATAATTTTGGAGAAGTCTTCATCCATCATGGCAGACTAATATAATTGTTTTGAGGGCACAAAGGAGCAAAGCTTTGGATGAAAGCTCTGGTCCCAAGTCCCCAGAAGCAAGCCGGTCTCTACTCGTGCTGTGTAAGAGGAAGCTAATAGAACAGAGTAGTTCAAATAGGATTTATTTATTTATTAGATGTGCTCACCCAGTGGACTGCTTGAGAACACAGGCTTCATTTTACCTGTGTGTATCTTGAAAGAAATCAAACTACTTTCTGTTGACTTTGGCCACAGGCAGTATCTGTGGAGCAATCTCTCTAAGTCATTCCTCATGCAGCTGTGGAAAATCCCTCAAGGTTAGCAACTTTCAGATGCAGAGTCCCTTAAATGCTGTAGGATGCCTTTGAAAAAACAAATGGTTGTCCAAAAGCAGCCAGCATATGGGTATAATATTAGAGCTGAGATGGGAAGAGAGGAGGATCCTTCAAAGAGGACCATTATATTCTTCTCTATTTTCTGCAGAAAATATTTCCTGTTCTATAAAAAGACAGAATGACTAGTGTGTAACATAAACCTATAATAGAACAAATACTTCAAAGACACCTTGGGCCTGCTAGTAAATTCATGCTACCTCCTGTCCAGGACAGTAGTTGAGAACGTTGTTCAGCAGTTTGTATCAGCACATGCTTATCCTTTTTTGACATCAGTCTCTGGTTCAGGAAGCTATTGAAGCACATGCCTGATTTCCAGTACATGAAAAGTCCCATTGATTTCAGCCTGCAATATAAAACTAGTAACTATCATAATTATTATGATGCATTCCTGAGTCCTAGACATTAAATGATTGATCATCTAATGTGCCCAACCATATTTTATCACAGGAGCAGCTTCCTTCTGGCAAAGAAAGCACAATAGCCGATTTGTTGCCTGGAATTAGAACTCGAGTTTGTTATTCAAAACTTTTCTTAGGTCTAGTTATTTAAAGGTCTAGCTGATCACCTCTTGCATCCTATGAACTGCCAGCTGTGTGGATAAAATCTCATGCCTTTTCCACTTCCCATAGGCTTCCTCAAAGTCTTCAGTGTAAGTGAAGTACTAACACAGGCTTAAACTTGGTCCTTGGTTTTGTTTTTTTTTTTTTTTATGAGGCTAGAAGCACTCTGATGCCTCCTGCAAAACAGATGATACTTCTGTATTGTTGGAGAACGTGAATAATTAAAGCACGCATCATGTATCAGCTGTTGCAGTTTTGGAAAGGGGTATATTTGTGGCTGAATGCTTGTTCTTAGCTGCAGCGCAGAAAATGCACACGCAGTAGAATTTGGCAAAAAGTTCACAACTTCATCGTTAACTGGCTGTCAAAAATTTGGAAGCAAAACACAGGAGGTCGCTAGGAAATCAAAGTATGATGTGTTTTTAATCACAAAACACTAGGAAATTTTTAAAAAATTTATGAGTAGTAAATCTATGTTGTTGGTACCAAACGGCTCCCTTTGCAGTCCTTTAATGTAACACCTGCGCTTCCTCTCCGTGAGTAACGACCCATTTTTTGACTGCCTGAGGAGCAGTGCAAGAGTAGGTTTACAGGCTCAGGAGAACAAAGCCAGGTTCCCAGACTGAGCTCTGACTGCACTTTAGGATTCCATTTACAGTCTGTTTGGTTTGTAATTCAAATCGCTCCAGACCAGAGTTAATGTTTAGACCACAGCCACCTGAAATTTGCTTCGGGGCTGAAGCCCAGCCAGATTGCAAATGGAGGAAACGCTTGAGGTTTGCTAAATACAGTTAATAGGGGATTAGAGGCTGTGTTTTTTACAGTAGCACAGGGAGGTCTGTAATAGAAAAATATTAAAATGCAAATATACAACTTGAGCTGTGCTGAGCAGGATGCAACTGATTGTACTCTAGCCATCAAGTAGCTATTCTCTTCCTTTCATTAAGCAAAGGGAAAATGAGAGGAAGAAGATAACAGGGCTCTGATACAGTTTTGATGAGGGATGGTCTATTACAGCCAGTTGATGGGAAATGACCCAATGACTGGGTGACTGGACTGCGAGTTCCAAGATTCCAGAGATGATACCTGTCTTTCTGTTGCTCATTTGTTATATGCACAAAGGCTTGAGTGAGTCTTCATTCTCGTTCTCTGTTTAACTTTTTTAATGGTCCCATCCATAGCTCCTTGGGCCTTCTTTGCAGTGTGTGGGTGCAATGTCTCATGCAATGAGATGTGGGTGTAGCAATCGTACAAATATTTACTGCTGCCCTATAAATCAGAGAGTCGCAGAAATGGAGAGGTGGAAGAAGCCTTGGAGGTCGTTGAGCTGAATGAAACAGGATCAAATGTAGCTAAGCCGTGCCTACCAGACGTTTGTCTTAACTTTTTCTTTAAAACTCCAGTGAAGGAAATTCCACATTTCTGGGTTGCCTGTTTAAGTGGTATTTATCTAAACTTTGTCTGCATAATTTCAGTGAAGGAGATTCCACACTCTTAGGTTGCCTGTTCCAGTATTTCACCACTGTAGCTGAAATGTTTTTCTAATATCTGCCCTAAGTTGTCTTTGCTAGAGCTTATGCTGATTCCTCCTCTTTCCTCTCCCACTGACTATGAAGAACAATCAATCATTCCTCTCTTCCTATAATTCCCTACACATTGGAAGACTTTTTGTCACATTCACTCCTCAGTTTCCTCTCCTCTAGACTAAACAACACCCAAGTCTTTATCCTCCCCTCAAATGGCAGATTCAGAACTGCAGCTGGCTATTAGAGTGATTCCTGTATTGCCAAAAATGTGTGTAGCGCTTAGTTGTTTCTCCAGAGCCAACAGGATTTACCCTTCTTGGAACTCTTTGCAAATTTAGTCCTGAGATTAAGAGGTTCAAAAGCTGTTGTGAATGTAGGCGAGACCTCGCAGTTGATATGGTTAGAAAAGGAGTATCAGAGGACTCTGGGTAATTCCACTGGTTTTAGGGCTCTTATGCAAGTGGAAAAACGTGTGTATATGCAAGCAGTTTTTAATGTGCCAAAACTAGATTTTAAAGGATGAGTTTCACTTAAACAACAAACATGCTTTCCTGAAAGGAGCAACATGGAAGGGAAGAGCTGGCCATTTGGACTGGGGAGAGAAACCAAGGGCTGGCAGGGATCAGGGGGCACACGGGTCAGGTGGAGCTCTGGGGACCACCTTGGAGATATGCATTTGGTCTGAAAAGCTCTTGTCCGCCACAATTCCCAGCAACCAGAACTGTAGGAATTTGAAGGCCTTTATTGGCTTTTTTGATCCCTTCCTCTCTCCTCCTCGCCTTGCCACTCAATTTGTTGTTTTCCGATCCCGTGTGCAATCAAAAAAATCCCCAGAACTTCTGAAGAGAGCCAATTTTTCCAAAATTCCAAACTCCAAGGACATTTCTTTCTACATTTTTGCTGCTGGGGAGAAGGACTGTAAATCTCAGGTGTGATTCTCACAATTCCAGTCTGACTTTTTGCTGTCCTTACTAGAAAAAGGAAGACTTTTAATGGGAAAAAAAAACCCCAAACAAATGAAAACCCTTCAAACTTTAAAAAACTCCTCCAAAATCTAGACCAGACTGGTAAAGATGAAGTGCTAGGCTTGCTTTTTTACTGTGATGAAAGTCACATTGCTGAAAAAGAGTTTGTCATATAAGGAGCCACGTTTTGCTTTAGGAGAGAGATTTGGTGAGAAAATTTTTACTCAGAAAAGACCGTGGAAAGTTTATGAGTCACTTCCCTTGGAGACTGCAGGCATTGGAGGGGACAGGGCACAGAAGTTTGGCTCTACAAGCCCATCCTGTGGGGACAGAGTGTCACCGTGATGTATCCCTGCAGCTGGCGTGGAGTATCTCCTGCTAAGTACAGCAGCTCTGGTGGCCAACAAATTTTATGGGGCAATGGTTTGGCTAGGTTTTTATTCTTTCTTTAAATCCAAGACAGGAAATGTGCAAAGCAAGACACGGATAGGCATCTTCTTCGATATCCACAGGGAACACTCTTGCCTTCTGCTTGGTGCTAGGGATGTTGGCATGGAAGAGAAAATGATATTGCAAAGCCCTCAGCTGTCTCCTCAATCAACTTCTGAAGAAATCTGGATGGTAGGCAGGATTTTGAACGCAGTTTTTAGCGTGATCCCAGTTGTTCACACTGCCTTCCACAGCGGAGGTGAGCAACATGCTAACTTACGTGTTGCCAGACTAAAACGCTGGTTCTGTAGGATCTTGTGACTGACCTGCCTTGTCCATGAAACTGTGGGGAAAAACAAAAGCAGTCTAAGGGAAAAGACAAGATTCAGCACCTGTCACTCTGCTACTCAGCATTTTAAAATCTCCATTCTCTCTAGAGATGGGTAGCAATAAATCACAGCCAACGCCTTACTCATCCTCGTACTAAACAACCTCTTTGAGTGGTTAAAGCAAACCTCTAAGTGTAGTTCTTCTCAAGCTAGTGTCAGTTGATGTGGTTCATCCACCTGGAACAGTGGTGTGAGCTGGTTTAACGCAGCACAAGTTTATAGCTGTCTTCCAGCAAGGTTAATAAGCCAACTTTCAGGACTGCCCCGATACAAATGTGTTATTTACATATCAGAACTGATTACTGCTTGTACCCCTCATATTGCAGACCTCTGCCCTGTGCTTTGGTTCACAGTGGAGACCTGGCTGGAATTGCTTGTTTTTAGAAACATTCACCTATGGAAGCTTCATCTTTGTGTCTGTCTCTGATATCCCTACCCTTGTGATCTGTTAGATGGATGATCTTTTCTTCTAAAGACTTCTGAATATCTGAACCTAACCTAGCAGAAAAAAGATGTCTCCCGTGCTGTGTGTAAAATATATGGTAGCTCCCTGACATTGATTTAAAGAGAAACCCTTATCTACGATATTGACACTGAAGTTGGTTGCTCTGCATCACAGTAAAGGATCAGAGCCAGGAGAATTCCTAAAATCTCACTTGGGAAGTGACTTAGTCTTCAAACAGATCATTGCTCTGATGATATTCATGCTCTCCTTCACTGCTTGCAGACGGGATTTAAATCAAAGAACACAGGCACACGTTAATTATGACTGTTGATGGTGGCAGTGAATTCAAAATTCTTCAGGGACAAATATGATTGTCCACTCTGACCTGCAGCGTAAAACAAGCCAGAAAATTTGACCTTTCTATTTTTATATTATTCCCTACCAAGTACATGAACTGTCAATGACGTTAATCTGTGACTGAGCCATGAGCACATCTTTTAGAAAGGCATCCAATCTTGATTTCAGATTCCAAGTGATGATAGAATTACAACACCCAGGAGAAGTTAATCTCATTTGTTAAAAAAAAAAAAGAAAAGTATTTCCTACTTGAACAAGATGAGCTTCAGCTTCCATTCGGGACTTCTGCATGTCCAGTCTGCTAGATTACACATCCCACTAACAGCACTTCTCTGATCTAGATTTTTATAGTGAAAGAAAATGATTGGCATTTTGCTGAGGAAAAAATCTTAATGAACTTTAAATGTTTCAGAAAAAAATCACTGTTGATATGGAATCTTTTAAAAAAATTATCCTTCAAAATATTTTCTTTTTAACTAAGCATGATTAAAAAATGCATGACATTTCAAAGCAAAGGAACATACCCTCAAAGGTTTCACTTGAGAAAGCTATACTGAGAAATTTTCAACTTTCTCAAACAAAAAATGTCTTTATCTTTTAGCTGTGCTGAAATCCTTCCAGTTTGAAGCACATTCAAACTGCTGAGTTACCTGTCACAACATTAGATTCTAAACTCCTTGTCCAGGAGGATTACCTTAAGCCAATGCTTGTATGTGTACTTTCCTCTGAATGGAAAAGATAGGAGATAATTTCTTTCTACAATATGAATACTGCCGATTTGCACAGGTTTGAATGACATAGAAAAGCATCAAAAATTTCAGAAGTGCTAGAACTGATGTGCGAGTTCCTGTTTTCCTCAATGGTGATTTTCATTGGAGCTTCTGTATTGACTTTGAGCATCCTTGTTATACTTCTCTATCTGTAAACAACCTCCAGCTCTTTCTTCCTCAAAGCAGCCACTGAAACCCAACAAGCTTACTCAGTGTGACGAAGTCAAGTCCAAAATTCACGCGATGAGAAAGCAGTTGGCTAGAAAGTGAGTGTTTGTAAAATACAGATGGCAAAACCCAGACACTTTCCTGTTTTGTTTCTGGTGTTGGATTTTCAGAATCTACTTTTCTAGCCATTTCCTTGCCCATTATTCTTAATAAAGATTTTACTGGGTTATGGACTATTTTCTTTGGGCCAGGCAAAAGGTGCTAAGATGTTTCCTCTGGAATTTCAAGATTTTTTAATTTTTTTTTTTTTCATGAGGTTAGGTATGTTATTCGGCACCAAATGGGAAGTCTGATGGGGAAAAGCTTACAGATAATTAATTCAAGGAAAGTTAAAATATTGTTTACTCTTTGATTGACTCCTGGGGAGAGGGGAGGGAAAAATAAATCAAAACATTCCATTCTGTGAGTTCCAGCTTTTATGGATTTCCCATTGGTAATGTTTCACTTACTCTGGTTAAGGACTTTGTGTAGTGAAGTAGGTTAATATATATAGGAAAGGATTTAAGCCGACAAGATTTGCTTGATCCTGGACCAGTAAACACAAGGTTTTCTGTTTAACTCATCTGTGCCAGCCACCCCTTTTAGACTGTCTATTTTACTTCCACCGCAGCAGCCTCGTTTAAGCTGTACCTGCCAACTTGCAACTTAAAGTATATTTTTAATTTGCCTGGGATCACACACTTCAGCATTAAACCACAAGAAGGAGAAACTTCATGGCTGCTGCTGCTGCTCTTTACTTCTCCCATTTTACTGAAAAGGAGAAAGTGGAAGGGGGAGCAGGAAAGAAGCCATGCGGGATGTGTGCATGAGAGGGATGGGAGTGTGGAGTAGGGATGTCCTGCTTGCCAGAGCTGGGGCCAAGCCTCCTGTCAGATGTTTTTCTACTACCACCCACTATGCTGTTGATGCACAGCACCTCTTACTTGACTTAAATATGCCTCTGCTCTGACCACCTTATCTGCTGGGCTGCTTTTCTTTTATGAGGGAATGAAGGGAAGGAAAAAAAAAACCAGGGATAGCCTTCTAAACTGCTGGTTCTTCCTGGCAGGTGTATAACACACTGTCCAGAATCCTTCTAGCACTGGTGTCTGCTAAATTCCTTGTGTTCATATTCCAAAGATAACCACTGCAGTTGCCTTCAGCTGTTGCTGCTGTTGGAGGTCCTCATGGAGAAGCCAAGAGCTGGGGTGAATCAAGTCTTGCAGCTGAAAAATAGACTGGGATTTTTGCAATCTTCTCTTGCCTGTGCCATTAAATCCCTGCATGCAATATATTCGTAAAATGAACGGAAATGTAAATAGATCTGTGTAATTAAAGGCACACATAAATAATATAGGTGTATTATAAAAAATAGTAGTGGAAAGAGCTTAGGACGTCTTCCTCCTGAGCTAATACTGAGGCGTACTCATTTAATTTGAGGTTCATCAGGGAAAACTGGCACAAGTCAGCCAGTCCCTGTTATGAAACCTCAAGGATGCTGTGGCCACGTTTTCTGAAGGGGTAAGGTGACTAATAGTGCTGAGGGTCCAGATCCAAACGCTCTTTGCTGTTGAAGTTGCTAATGTCTTCACCAGCTGCTGATGCTGATGTTGACAGCATTTTAACTCAGCACAGTTTGGTATGGAGGGATCTCTTTCTCTGCCAAGTCAGGATTCCTTCATGTCCTTCCTTTTCCTTTTATCTTTCCCTCAACTGTATTTGTGCCAGGAAAGCATTTTTCTGGGAATCAGCAGCAGGCACACTTCCTTGTAATCTTTCAAGACTTGCCCATCTGTATTATTTTGTAAGCATTATGCAAAGTTTCAAATCTGTTGAGTTATACCTAGGTTGTCAATGTCAATACTTTTGGAGAACAATTTCACAACCAACAGGGAAGTGTTTTCCCTTCATGTCTTTCTGCTGCGTCCCTAAATGCAAAATTGCTTATGGGAAAATAAGCCTCAGTATTTCCTTAGTTACCTTTGCTAATGTGCTCTTCTGGACTACTGATATTTGACAATTGATGGATACAGAATAGGTACATGACATCTCTTCTAGTGTGAAGTGTGGTGCATGTCAGCAGACAGGCAACAGGACTGTAAGATCCTCGAGGTAGGCACTGCAATTAAATTCTGTATTTATTTGGTGGCTAACCCAATGGGTAATTGGTCTGTGAAAAGGGCTTCAAGGCATCACCTCTCTCTATATATATCATGTTTAAAATACCTTTATTTAACCTGAAGCTTTTCACAGGCAACGCTTTCTTCAAAAGCAAAAATACAAATTTTCCCAGAAATGGTTTACAGATTTTGTTTTTTTTTTTTTTTTCTTAAATAGCGCACACTCTAGCATTAATTTTATGCTGTGCGACTGTCAGATCACTTTGTTTTTTTTACTAGGAAACTTTTAATCTTTTCCCAGTACCAAGACCCATATAATATTATTTTACACGCTCTTCTTTGAGCGTACAGCACAAAAGATTAAAGTGTAAATATGCATGCGAACCACCCCAAAATCATAATAAGATTATATGAATGCCTGCAACCACACAGCAGGAACAATGGGGTTGCCCAATTCCCCGGCTCCAGCACTGCTGAATTTTAATGAGGGATAGTCGGTACATGTCGATACTCCTATAGCCACCCTGGAGCCAGAACAGTGATTTAAGATGCCAGCGACACAGCGTGTAGGTGAGTCTTAGCTGTAGCGTGCCTCGGAGAGCAGAGCATGATATAGCAGGTTGAAAAAATGGCAGGGAAAGAAGCTGATTAAATGAGAGTGAGAAATGAGACTGGAAGGAGAAAGGATGGCTTCAAATTGCCAGGTACCTGTGCTGCTTTCACCGGGTGTTGAGCTGCTGATGGAGAGAACATGATGCTGCACACTGCTAGAAGCAACCCAGATAAAGGACCTATGCTGTCATGAATTGAAAATCTTATGCTGCAGGGTTAAAGGAATCTCTTAAATATCAGGGATTAAGAGGGGAATTTAGTGGTGTTAACTCCCTCCCATGCCAGAGTTTGTTTTCCCCTTCTCTCTAACACCACTGCTCACCTAGGTACGCCTGGGAGCCACTCAAGAAGGCATTTGCAGTAGGTGTACCTCTCAAAATACGCACTTTTCAGATATGAAGATATCCCTCTTGTTTGCAGCTAATCTAAGAGTAAGCATTGCTTAGGGCAAGTTTCTTTTCTGGCTGTGTTCCTGTTGCACGCCATGGGGTCTGCATCTCCTCGGGGCCCCATGGGCTCTTACACATATTTGTAAGAATGCGCATGTGTTCCTCAGTGCAAAACACTTAAAATAATGTGAAAGGTGAGATGGGGCCTGTGAGGGTGTGTTCGTGTAGCATGATGCCAAGGAGAAGTACGATACAGATGTGGGAGGACAGCGGGGTCAGACCTGCCCTGCCTTAGGGAGAGATCCTGAGTGTGAACTATCCCAAGAACCTCAGCAGAGTTTCATCTTCTGGGGAACCTGTTGATTCATTACAAATGAGGGCTCGGGCCATTGAGTAACGTAGGTAATTATGTGTTGTAATTTTGCTATTATTGGAAACTGTCTTAACTGTGAGTTCGTGTTTGGTCTTACAGTCTGTTTTGCAGTGCAGACGAAGGAAACCTTTTTCACCAGTAGCTAAGTCTTTTCTTCTTCCATCTCACCAAGCTCCTTGTGAGCAGGTCCAAGAGAGAGTACATGCTCTTGTAATTCTCTCAATTAGCAGAAAGCTTCTCACAGAATTAACATTAGTATACGTTATTTTGCTTGAAATAGTAGCTTGGGTTTGCATGGGAGTTTTATTTTGCTAATACAAGGTTATGACATCTCATTGAAGCTGTTTGTTCTTCCTTGATTGCAGCCTTTCTAGAAGACAAAAGCTTTAACTTTTTGGGTCATGTGTATTGCAGCTCATCAGTTCTCATCACTTTGTTCTCATAATATCATGCCAGAATATGGTTTTTGTAGCCTGGGATATGAGTAGCTGTACTCACCTGTCCTTTCCTGATTGTTTTAACTGAAACAACGATGTAGGAATCACTCTTGTCAGTTGTCCAAGTAGAGCACAGACAATTGGAGTGGAAGCTCATGCCCTAAACCTCTCCCCAGGAGTCAGGGAAAATTGTATATCCGCAGCCTTGTCTGCCTTGTACTGTAGTGTTTTGTAGTCTTGACTAGGGATTGCTGTACTGAATTAACCAAACACTGAGGAAAAAAATATTTCTCATCCCAAAGGTGCTGCCCACTATCTGATTTATAGAACAGGTTATGTTTTGATGAGGTGTCTTCTGTTGATAATGATACCAGACCAATCAGTACCCTGTGTGAACTTGTTTCAAAGATGAAGCAGTTGGGTAAGTGTCTCTTGAGTTTGTCATGAATTAGATTCTTTAATTCATCTAGTCCAAGTTTGCCATTCCTTTATTTTTTTCCCACTAAGAAGATGTCAGCTCTTTTCTGAGTTCCAAAGGCAGGTTTAAATCTATAGCGTGGTTGACTTGAAGTTTTAAAACTACTTTCTTGAAGGTTTTTTTATGAGGTTGTGTGAAGGTGATTTCTTTTTATTGATCTTGAAAGGGAAAACGTTTGTTTCACTTGGTATTTTGTGCATAGGAGCAGCAAAACAAAAGCTCTGCTAATCACAGTCAGTATCTGTATCTGGCTTTTCTTGGGGTTAGAAGCTGCCTTTCTGAAACACATCTTACGATTGAGAAAGGAAGGAAAAATTCTGGTATAAGTACAGCCACGCCTCTAAATTGATTATCCTTGTAGGATTTGCTCATCCTATTTTGGCTGTGTTATAAAACGCAATGGGAGCGATTCCAGCTCGAACACATCACTCCAGCGTCAAGCAGCCCATGATGTCACGAGGAATTCCTTGTCGTAAGGGACGTCCCCGGAGGAGAGTGTTTGCTCTGCTGGAAAGCAGCCATCCACCCACACACTCCATCTCCACCCAGCTGCTCCATCCAAATAACCAAACCAAAGGGAGTGCTTTGACTAATCGAGTGAGTAGGAGTGATGCCATGACAATACAATAGTGTGTCTGCTGTAGACTGTGCTTGATTTGCATTTGATTGCTTGCAGTCCTACCCATCTGTAGCCAAAGGCAAGAAGTGATAACCTGTCATGTTATATAAAAACACGTTTGGAAAAAAGTGGAGTAATGCAAGATAAATAACGTATGCTCTTTGGATTTCTTCTTCCCAAAGAGTCCTGAACTCATTCCACAAGTTGCTGGTTTCTCTTTTTACTGAAGGGTTTCTTTCCAGACAGTTTCCATCTGAAAAAAAGAATAATTTTTTTTTTTTAAAAAAAAAAACGGCAATTTGAATGAATAAAAGCACAGCCTATTGCAATTTGAAAAGCATTACTAAATAAGTGGAACATTAACACAGTGTCAGGCCCTTAGCAAATGGACTGGAAAGCAAAAGGGTAGGTGGCATCAGTCACTCAGCAGTTGGACAGAAAGACTTCTGCTCAGTTGGGGCAGTAATGCTACCTTATCTTGTGTCACATGGACTGTACCTGTCTTCTCCTGTGTTTCTGTGGTGGCATGGCACAAAGTTGGAGCTGGAAAGAGTAGAGAATTGTGTCATACAACTGAAAGTTCTCCTCTTTTGTTCAACACATCCTTTGTTCTTCTATAGCTGATTGTCAAACATTTGAGTTACACAATATAATTAACCTACAGATAAAGCTTATAGTGTAATCTTCTTGGCTCTGTTTAAGCTTGTTTTGTTAGGATGTTTCAGGAGGTTTTCCCATCATGTGTACAACATGGCTTCAGAGGGACAGGACTTTCCATCCTATAAATAAAGCAATGGAAAAATATAGACTGGAGAAGCTCTTGACAAGTGGAGGATTAAATACTCCCATACCTTAAAATTACCTCTAAGAGTCACGCTCTTCTAGTTGAGGTAAATGGTAAGAGGGTCAGTCAAAGTGGAAAGCATGGAAACTCTTGGTTTCAGTCAGGGGAATGGGAGCCAAGCCTCACTTAAAGGTAAATAGTTGTAGGTCCAGCTTTCTGCTGAGGTGCCCTTCTGTTTTGGGCTGAGCTCGCTTTACCACCAAGCCCACAGATGTGAATTCTTCTTCTCTCTGAATAGAGAGCACAGTGTAGTGTGGCAGCCTGAGGACCTCATTCTCCATGAGGATACCCTGAGTGGGCCATTTCGCATTTAGTCACACTGGGCTGGGCGATTTTCTCTAGTGAATTTCTTGCAGTGTAGTTTCCTTTACTCATCCTTCCTACGCTCCATGAAGTGCCTCATCGCCGCTGTCCCAGCAGAGCAGTGATGAAAGCAGAGACACACAAACCTGCACTGCTGATGGTCCTTTTTCTTCGTATGCACTTGTACCGTCCCCAGGTTATTTCATGATGGCTGCCTGCACTGTAAAGCTGCCTGCTGAGCCTTCATCTCTTTGGTGTCAGACCTGTAAAATACTAATTAATTATGATAGGAAGGCTGGGCTACGTCAATTGATGCTGGCAGATGGGAATGAGCTCAACCTGACATTTGAACTTGTTCCAGTCTTATTTGTACATGGAATCACCATGTTAATGCTGCCTGCAATCCAAGAAAATCCCTGCTGAGAGACAAGGTACTTTAGTTTAAGCACAGCACTGCATGGACATGACTTGCCAGCTCCCAAATTAGACCTAGCTTGCATGTAGCCAATGCAGAGTGTGGTGCTGAAGAGCTGTAATTATAGACAAAATGGAGATCTGTGTGCTCATGCACGTGCATAACATGTTAAGGTTTAGGATCCTCTGAACTGTAGCTCTGGTGCCAGGTCATGGAAGCCTGTGAGACATCAGCTCATTCGTCTTTGTTTTGAAGTATCAGGTTTCTAATCCTTAGGTCTGAGAAGAGCATGAAAACACAAATTACTTTTAGGTGCTCTGGAGATACACAGGGAATTCTCACCTGACTTGGTGAACTGTGCAGCTGTGACGGTGTAACTTCCTGTGTAGCCATTCTGGCTTTAAAATTCACGGAGGCACTTTTGCTTTAGCTTAACCTCCTCTAAACAGCCTGTGCTAAACCAAAACTCAATCCTTCTGATTCTGTAAGAATTTCGTTTGATCTCTATTGAGATAGTTGTAACAGTCTAAATTTACACCTCAAGTTGTTCTGATACAAGTGAGTTCTGCGGATGCCTCGTGCATGTTTAGATAGTTTGAAAGCATAGCCATAGGTGTGGGATTGTCCTCTGCATGAGAAATGGGTGTTGGCTTCAAAATCCACAGTTCTTGGGGCTGGGCCAAGTCAATCCTAATGGAGTACCAGGTGTACGGGTGTGTGTATGAGCAAATGGATGTGCGTGCGTAGAGACTTAAAGCTCAAAATAGGGATGGGCAAAGAATGCAAATAACCGTTGAAAAAGAATCTTGCATTTGCTTTGTTCAGAGGGAAACTTTGCAGATTGGTGAATTTCCACCATCTAATTCTCTGAGAGTACAAAGATGAGGTATTTTGATTTTTCCTTTTAAAATTTGTGACAGTTTTTTATGCTATAACATATAGTACAAAGGTATTTTAAAATTCTTAGGTATCTCCACCATCCTTTTTTATACTTAATGAGCGCATGTGACATCAAAACTGTATTTTCTGGTGGGCCTCCTCCTCTTTGATTGCAACTGCTTTCTAGAGAGAGAGAAGAGTCCACTGACTCTTCTTCCCACGAGGGGCAAGGGAGAACAAGAGGCCAGCTTCAGTCCCAGGGAGAACAAGGGGGCTGCACGTGTCCTGTCTGCACCAGCTATAGCAGGCCAGTGGAGAACCCACCAGAGGTGTTGGGGACGCTGGATGGTACTTTGCTTCTCCTGCCTGTGGAGGAGGCCTCTTCCCAACAGAGGGAAGCAAAAGATAGACCAGCAGAGAGCTGTTGCTTCAGCAGGAAAGATGATGTATGTGGGTGTATAATGAGGGGACATTACAAACAATTCCTTGGTGATTATTCATTTAAAATGGACGTTCGGTTGCCCTAGAGATATCCCATGGAGTACTTAATTTCTGGAGAATATTGGAGAATACAGGATTTTGATTCCAGTGCTTTTTTGTTTCCTGCCCAATGGCAAAAAGCATTTTCATAATCTGCCCTGGGGTTTGCACCGTGTCTAATACACTGGTTGTGTGCACAGCCCATTTTGAAATACAATTTTTTGTTTAGAAACTGAAATTGTTCCAAGTAATAATACCTTCCCTTCAGATTTTCATTTTTCAGAAGTGACCCACCCACTATTGAATAATAAGGCTTGATAACCATAGTTTTTCAGATAACATGCAATGAGCTGCCAATATTGCTTTGGGACTAAATCAGGAAACCACTGGCTGGTGTTATGAAGAAGTCAGCTGTCCAAATGGGATCATCTACCCTCAAAATCTTTTAAATAAGAATGTGGGTTAGAGATCGCCTTTTTTGAAGATTAATAACAAAATGAGTACACAGATTTAAAGAACAGAACAAAACATGGCCATTTCCAGGTCAAGAAAAATTGCTCTTCAGGCCAGAGTAAATTAAAATCACACACTTACGTGAAATCCACAATAAAGGTTTATAGTGGAAACACTGACTGACCTTTAACAATAACAGCGAGGCCAGCTCTGCTGTAACAACAGTTGGAAATAACAAGCGGTAGCGTTATGAGGCTGTATAGACCAGGGCAAGGTCTTTTCCTTCATCCAGCCTGAACATTCAAAGAGAAAATCCCAGAGCGGCTAACTGAACCTCATCTTTTTTTCCATTAATTGGCTACAGCGTAGTGCTCTGAAGTTGACAGAAATAACTGCTGTGATATTAGCCCAAGTCTAAGCGTTGCCAAAAGACATTTTATTTCAAACCTCTCTGAATTACAGTATAATTTCCTATATTGCTTACCTAAGAGACCAGGAAGTTGGCTGTCCGTCTGCTCAGTGAAATGCTCCTAGTTTTATATAATATAAAACGGTGTTTCTGCTATCTGTGGGAAAATTAAGTCATGGCACTTCCAACCAGGATGAGGATATGGGATCGTAGATTGAGCTAAGAAAGATTACAGTGATCCAGTTTTTTGATTCAGGGCCCTGGCTGCTACTGCGAGCTTCTTCTGGAGACTGAATAGCTGGAAACAAAAAGATCCAGCTCCTGGATCTTCTTGCTCTATGCCACCTCTCTCTTTGCTGGTAGGCTCTTTCTTTCCTTTCTCACCAATGTGCGGATGATGTGAGGAGGCAGAGACAAGCTATGGTGAAAACAGTGTGATGGCATGTAGGACTTACATGGTAGGATAATTTGAAGCTTATATAGGAGCCCGCAGTTCAGATCTTTGTTGAACTCCTGGCTCTGAAGTGTGTGTTGCTGCAGGAGATATATCTGTATTTCTGTACACTCCCCAAGCTCTTGAAGATGAGTTTGTCTCCGGCTTGGTGGCTGCTGCTCCCTAGCCAGTAACACTGATAATCAGTGACGATGCTAGAACTTCACCTTTTCACGATGCTCTGGATTAGTATTCCTTGTGACGTTGTAAAGCAATGCCTATGTTTCCATAGCAGAGCTTGCTCATTTTCTGGGAATCTGTTAGGCTGCTCCACTCATCCAGATGTTTAATAATGTCAGTGACCTGCAGCTAAGCCTCTCAGACAGTTCTAGTAGGACTCGTTCATCTTGTTTTCCCAAGGATATAAAATGTTATGTAGTAGGTACCATTCCAAGAGCCAAACTCAGAGATGGATATAAGTGAGTTTAAGGAAGATGAAATTCAAAGGCTGTCTAGATGAGTGCAACCTACTGCTTTACTTGAAGACCTTTAAATTATATATTCAACATGTGTATTCCCTGGACTCCTAACCTTTGCAGTTAGATTCTTCTGGAATCGTGGCAAATTGAAAGATGTTGTATACATTATATCAATCCGTTGCATTCATTTCCACTTCTCACAGATATCTCTGTACCCAGAGCTCCAAAGACAGGAGATGTAGTATCCTCCCCCCTAAAATAATTTATCCTTTTTGATTTAATGCAACAATTGAAATTAACTTAGATGTTGGTATAGTTGTTTAAGAGAAATGGCTTGATCAAGCAGATTAAGCGCTTACATCTCAGCCACTTGTCCTCCCACACTGTCTCTTTCCATGAAGAAAAAGTTAAGCCATTGCAAGGAGTGAAGTATTAGGAGGGTTTTGTAAAAGGCAAAAATTACAGAAGTGTGGACTGCTTGTGTTGCAAAATACTTCAATGCTACATCAACTATTCGGATCTTCAGTGTTCTCCTCACAGAAAATGAATTGAGACTCTAATGGCATGAAGTTTATATTTAAAAAGAAAACCAGCTGCTTAAATTTGCTAACTTGCATCTTGATTCTGCGTGTCTCCATTGTTGCTTGGCCATTCTGGTGGATGTTAACATGTGATGCTCAGTAGCAGCTGGTCCCTGAGATTCAGGACTTTTTGGTTTGAATACACAGGGCTCCACAACAATTATAACTGGGAATGCTGTCTTTGTTTTTAAGAAGTAGAACATAATAGACGTTACTTTCTCTCTCTCTAAAGCAGATATTCTCTTGTTGTGCATAGAAATCTAGAAGCACATGAAAATGTATTTGAAAGTTAACCCTTGGTAGACTGGTCATGTTTCTGATTTCATTTAATAGTGCTAAATATCTGTATATCTTTATCCTTATTGTTAAGATAGCTGTTTTTTCCAGTGTGAGTATTCCCACCTTTGCAGTATTTTATATACCTCATTTTTTTATATCAAGAATGTCAACTCACCTTGAGAAAGAAATCAGGAGCATCAGTGGATAAATATAGTGTGATACAGACTATGATGCGTGTGAGTGTATGTCCGGATGATAGTTCTTGCAGGAAGCTGGATTACATTCTTAATATAATTTTAGGAATTACTGCTCAATCGCTGTAATTATTAGTAACACTGAACACCTAAATTCTAGGATTTTGAAAAACCATGTGCATGGTTCTGAGCTGTAAATAAAATTTTTAGATGAAATTTAAAATAAACTGAAAATTATATTAAATGTACTGTGTTGCCATGAAACACATGGTAGGTGGTGGTAAGCGTATGGTAGAAAAAAATAGTCTTGCTTGCATACTGGGTTTATATATAAATACAGAAAAATGTATACAAACATCTATATATAAAAGAATATTCTCTGAGTAAAATCTTCCAAAGTGATAAAATAAATGCCATATTTTCCAGATCAGCACCTGTTGCACAAGCATCAGCTATTTCTGTAATTTCCATAAAGCTTCACTAGTCAGAGTAGATGGAAGTGATTCGTCTGATTCCAATCTTTCCAGCTACCGTGCTTAAAGGCAAGCCAGAAATACTGGGAAAAGAGAATTGTTCTGGGCATTTCAACTTCTTGCCAGAATCAAGAAGGTGAATAAATATAGGAATTTGAAATAAAAGCAAGACAAATTTCATTCTTCTGACCGTGCAACTTCGTTCCAAGTTTAGGGCACAGATTTAAAATATTCTATTGCCTGAACTCTTGTGTCCCAGACCCTGGAAGGCAGCTGTTCCCTATGCTGCAGTTTAAAGAAAAAAAAATATTAAAAATAATTGAACTGGCAGTAGTTACTCATTCAGCTCCTTTGCTATCTTACTCCCTTTGGTAGCAGGATTGTCATTCAGGTGCTATATGAGTGCTGAGTCTTTTTACATACCAGAGAAGTAATAGCTGGAAGGAATTTACACAGTTCTAAACATATTTGATACTGAAATCTCTCAGATCTGTCCAACTGGGCAACATACAGAAGAGAAATCTGAAGTGGGTTCCAGTGTTCACCCTTAAAAGGTGCAAAATAAAACTCTTGGCCCAAGAAAACATTTACAAAGGTAATAATAGTATTTCTGTGCTTTCCTACCCTTCTAATCCTGGCTCATGCGTAAAAGTCATCAGTGGCCCAGATCTCTGTATCTGCCTGTGCAGCTGGAAAAGTAGATGAATTAGCTTGAATAAAATCAGGGATAATCCAAACGGAGATCAAACCTGATCTGAGATTAAAGGAGAGCGGGCAATTCATTGTTAGTGTTTTTGAGTACCTCTTAACTTTTTGACCTGGACACGATTGCGCTATTTCTTCAAAAAGCAGGAAGTACAAGATAAACCTCACATGGAAACCTCTTCCTCTGCAGTTTCTAACCTTATTTTGTGGACAAACCACATGTATACATTCTGACTTGGAAATGTCAAGATGTTTATTTTCAGTCGAAATACTTCAACATTTCAAACAACAAAAAAAAATGTTCTGAACTTTTGATTCTGTGAGGGAGAAGATTTGATGTTTAATCTTGATTTGCAATGAAAATTGTAATTTTCTGAGGTGGATATCTTGATTTCAAAATATTTTTTTCTCAGCTCTGTTTGATGCTTTGTTGCAGTACAGTCCCTCAGATGTGCACATTCAAATTTCTGCCAGCCTTTCGGCTTACACATCTGCTCAGTGTTGTGTTAGACATGTCCGGTTGAGAGACTACTCGGTCTTGTGAACAGTCACATAAATAACAGGGCGTGGAAAGGCTGGATTCAGGCTGACTGAGCATCTCACCAGTGACTGGGGTTTAAAAGATGCCAAAGAGTCTTAAAAACTTGCATGTGTTTAACCTGATTCTGATCTAATTTATACCTGTTTACAAAAGCTTTAACTCTGGTTATATTATTCAGTTATTCTAGATTTACATTACCATAAATGACACAAGGATTTGGCCTATATTTTTAAACAGAAACTGTCCTCTCTCCCTTCTGGATGGGATAAATCATGTTCTGCCTTGATTCAACCGGTTGTGTTTGGATTGAGGGGAAGTCTACGTTTCCATGCCTGGGTATGGGGGGTATTTTTAGCAGTCTACCCACAGAAGCAACCCTCTTGAGCAATAGGCTGAAGTCTGGGAGAAGCAGATGGTGCTGAGGATCCTTCCTTGGGGATCGCTCTGGCTAGCTGAGCATCGGCATGGGCAAGCAGTGCTGTGCTCTCCTGACAGCAGCGGAGACGAGTTAATGATGGCCTTCAGGTCCAATCTTTCTGAAAGGACATCCTTTTCCTTGCAAAAGCGCTTTCTGTAAATGACCTGGGTTTTTTGCATCTTGAATTAATCATTTGTGGCCGACTTCAAAGTGGAGGAGACATCACCGGGCACATAACGCTGTGATGCACAGGCTGGATGGGGAATACTGAGATGGCAGGAGAGGAAAGGCCTTTCCTACAGTGTGCTCACAACAGGGGGGATCTCCAGCAAGCAAACGCTGCTGTAAATATTTAGGAAGGAACGGGCAGCGTGCCAGCAGGGCTTGTGAGCGATATACAAGGTGCACACTCAGCTTTCAGCTTTGATTAATGCGTGCGAGAGGTATAGGCAATTGATTGCTGTCGTGTTAATATTAATTAATGAGCAGCAATGCCTAGCTGACAGCATCTGATAGTGGGGACCTGTTAATTCACTTATTCCCAAGGTTTGCTTTAGCAGATGGAAAAGGATTATTTTGCCATATTTTCAATGGCAATTCAAGTCTATTTTTATCTCTCTTTTGGCTTGCATGAAGGGAGGCTGCCACCTGTTTTTTGCAGGTTGTTTTCAGCACTGCAAGCCAGATTAAAAATTGGCCTTTCCATAGTGCTTTATGGAAAACCTATTTGTTGCTCTAGCACAGAATAATGTAAGTATCCAGGGCCAGTGCTGGCGTTCAGCTCTCTGTCATTGTGTGAACTCTGGCTCCAACGAGCTCTTCTGGGTCATCAGGATCCCCGCTGCCGGTAGCACCGTCTGCTCCACAGACTGCTGGTGTCTCCTGGTTTTGTTATGAAGTGCAAGAGAATGAGGGGATTGGGTTATTTTTTACATGGCTCCATTCAGTGCTGACTTAAATGTCTGGGAGAGTAAGGATGATTTAGCAGAAGATCTAGAGAGTTGCAATGACCTTTGGGAACATTAAACTTTTTAAGAGGACAGCCTTTAACAGGGAATTACTTTCAATCTCCCTGGGGATTGGCAGTGTCTGGTTTTAGAGTTTACCATTCTCCACTCCTTACTTTAGTGTGGACTCTCCGATATTAATAGCCCTTAGTTTTCCTTGCTTACCGTGACCCTGACCTGGACATCTCTGAAACAAGGCAGCCCAGTGGAAGGCTGTGTTTTGCTTCAGTTTGCCTGAGAGGCCCAGGTTCATATCCCCTCCCACAACCTCAGATAGGTGGCCACCTTCTCCAGCTGCTCGTAGAGTTCCTTAATATGTCACTTAAGAAATTTAAGAGTGAATAACCTGCAAAGAGACCTGTGGTGTTCTTGCCTGAATCAGGAGCTCTTATAGTTAGCTGAGAGGTTCACAGACTCTCTAAGATGCATTTAGATCCTTTTCCTTCTCTCAACCTTCTTTCTTGCTGGTTTGAAGGTGTTACATATGACTATTTCCAAGCACCTAACTCAGAGCTCCTTTTATTCATCACCAGGAACTCCACCAGAAGGGCTACATCAGAGCTCGGCAGTGGTGTTATTTATTCTGGCTTCTCTCAGGGTGACTTTCTGGGTGGGTTTTTAGTTTGTTTTTGATTTCTTGCTAACCAATTGTTAGGATCTTCTCTCAATTTATACTTCTGGATCTACTGAAGAGGTGTGAGCTCCCATATATCGTGGTTTTTAGGCCCTCTTGCACTAATTAACTTGTAACTTCATCTTTGATTTTGCTATATTTGGTACTTATTTTACTGTAAACACCCATTTGTTCCACTGGGTAGCACAACTCTCTGAACATCTGGGAGTCATCATGTGTCATGAATGACATGATGTATCCTCACTGTTAGACTAGCACAATGCTAGATCTGATGGATGGAAGAAATGTGTCAGGGCGAAGATTAATATACACTTTGGTTTGTGACTTGTGACTCACAGGGTAAACTTTGTTCTCTCTTTGATGGTACGGATCCAAGATCTGCTTTTTTCCTCTCCCATTTTGGTCCTGGTTTATAACATAGGAGCTTGCACTGATGAGACTAGAGCTTTTGCTAGCTGGATCAGAACCCTTCGCTTCTGTCTGGACCAACATGTCCAAATCTCTAGCTGCACAAGGCTCTCTTCTGGAGATGGTTTGCCACCTTTAGGCTAGATAACCAGTGAGAATTTGGTAATATTTGCCCTTTGCTGTGCCTTTGGAAGTGCCCATGGTACAATAACCTCTTTGAGTGCCCTCTGACAGGAGGGTTAAAGAACAGCCTGTTCTGACAAAACAAAAGCACCAATATTTGATTTCCCCATTAAAGGTCCATACTGATATCTCTTTAAAATACCTGTTTGTTCATCACCCCTGCACACCCATGCTTCAGCAACTTCATGAAAAGGACCTTTGGGAAGCAGCGGGATGGTTATAACTAAGCTTCCTAACAAATTAGTAGATACAGGTGGTATCCTAAGAAGTGTATTTTTACAAGTCGTAACTGACACCGTAGAAAAAAATATACAATTCCTGGGTGAAGAAGCACTTCTTCAGGCACTCTAGATCTAGGCAGGGGTTTTAGGCTGTGGTCACTGGTTGCATGTCACTTGTATCATGAAGCAGATTCATGGCACGTCCTTCAAGAGCTATTAATATGTTTTGCCTTGTGAGAGGAACAACCTGGAGTATGAATCAAAGCCACTGACAAGCGCAGTGGCCACTCGTGCGTGCACACATGGGCTGTCTTCTGCCTAGGACACCATGGGTCCAAGTAGAAAAGGGATTTTTTTTTTATCTGGTCCATGAGAAGACATTAAGCTCCAAGTACATCTTGTGGGGAAATAGAGAAGGCAGCCAGGGAGAGCGTACAGGTAGGGTTAGAGCTCGAAGAAGGGCTGGAGTTTTTGCAACTTGTCCCCAGCCTGACTTGAGCAAGGGCTCCAGTCTGGCCGGTGGCAGCACCAGAAGCTATGAGGAAAGTCAATGCTGAGTCCCCTTTGTGTTTCACACAGAGCAGAAATTAGGAGCTGAGACACAATGTAAGGCTGTGCGAAGCTGAAAGCTGCAGAGGAGCCCTGTCCAGGTGCAGAAACATTCATAAATTTCTAGACAGAAGCTCTGGGAATGTGAAAAGGTCACTGTCTTCAGTTATTCTCTTGTTGTTGGGGTTTTTTTTCTTCTTTTCTCTCTCTCTTCTTTTTTTCACTTCTTTTATATCTTTTACCTAGAGTCCTGGGTTTTTCAGATTTGATTTAATTTTTTTAAAGCAGGTTTCCTTTTCCAGGAATTGCACTAACTCTACTTTCAGCCTGCTGTATCACTATTCATTATTACATATTTGGTGAGCAGTGAGAAGGAAAAAAAATTGAGAAAAATTATTAGAGGCTGTTCAGGGTTGAAACTCTGGTCATTAGAAGGGAAATGTGGCATTTTGTCTGTGAAGTTTGTCAGAATGAGGCCAGAGACAAGTGAGCAATAATGAGGCTCTTGAAACCAGTTTGCAGGTGCGTGGTGGTAAAATAATAAGCAGGTGCAGAGAGAGAGTCTTGGCAGGGATCTTGGTCAGGGTCTGCCCTGTTTGGCTTCTGCACAAAGGAGAAAGTTCAGTGGCAAAGGACTCGAATGCAAACTGCAACTTCTGCACCACAGAAGTTTCAGGGCTTTTTTTCCCCTACTTTCTTTTCAATGCACTACCATCTTAGAAAGCTGAAGGCTTGCTGCTTGTAGCAGGAATAAATGAGTGTGACTCCTTGTCGTACTGAGGGTAGCTGGCTCTAATCTAGAGATGAATGCATATGTTGACATTTTCCATAAATACCACAACTTTAAAGAAGCATTTTCAGAGAAATTTTTTTTAGCAACAGTTTGGGTTCCTTACCAGTAAGTATTTGAGCAGGTGGAGTAACCTTTGTGTCTCATTCAAGGACTATGCAAGGTCCTAGACAGCCTTGGAAAGGATTGGAAAAAAGGTAACTCTTAACGTCACAACATTTCTTCTTTTTTTTTAGCAAGTTTATACCAAACTAGGACGAAGAGTAAAAATATTGGTATCTTATGTGATCTGGGTAAAGTGAAGTATGTGGCAAGAATCGTGGGAGATACAGGGAGCAAAGCACACAACTGATTCAGAACTGTATTTTCTACAAAGCATCTTTGTGTCTGAGGATACACCTCCGATTCCTGAGCCAAAACAAGCTGCACTTCTTCCTGACCTCCTCAGAAGAGCTGTCCTATCACTTCCAATCTGTCCTCCAAAAAAATGTTAACCCTCTCTCCCTCCCCTCTCCACTGTCTCCTTTCACCCTGGATAAAAATCCAGTTGCAAAAAAGGAAGAGTTTTGTTTGAAACCAGGGCAATGAGGAAATGAAGATTAGCTCAAACCATAAGCTCCTGTGCCAAAAATTCAGAGCATACTGAAAAAAACTGTATCTATAGCTTGTGTGTCCAGCCAAAACTAACCATCCCAGCTCCACGGCTGAATTTCAGCAACCACAGTCCAGACATAGTGGCTGTGGTGAGCTTGCAGACAATAACTACTTTTAGCTATTACTAATTGCAAAAATGTAGTTGGTGACTACTCCTTTTAAGACAACGGCAAGTCACCTGTTGACAATTTGTAGAGAGAAGAATGATTAATGTCCCCATTCATTTATTCAGCCCAGGCTCCACAGCACTTCAGTCTGCATCCAACCTGGAGCCTCTGCTGCAGCAGCAAGTTGTGTTTGTTGAGCTGAAGGTCTAGAGGCAGGACCTACAAAGGATGATGTGCAAAACTTTGTCACATATTGACCACTGTCACAAAGCCCCTCTTTGGATGCTCTCAATTTCATTTTTTTCCCAAGTCCACAAGTTTGTCTAAGTTCAGCTGTTCACAACACCCTAGATCTTGACTCCACTCCACTAGTTGGTGACCTGACAACATTAGGGCTTTTAAACCAGATGTTTTTCCTTCCTTGCTCACTTGTAAGCATCTTCAGAGTCTTCTAAAGATGGATGTCATAAAGGTTTGTGTGTTCTATTATATTCAGTCATCCAAGAGGTGATGCAGTTTCTTGCCATGAGGAAGGACTAGGGTTGAACCGCCCCAGCCTGCTATGAAGCAGCTCCCGGGACCCAAGATTTTTGCAGTGGCTAAGAGACTGCCTTAACTGGCAACCTGTGAGGTACTCGGGTGTGAACTTTATGCTACGTTTAGCTTTGAGGAGGGCATGCTGCAAGCTGAGGCAAAACTAATGTGGCTATCTGATCAACTGAGAAGATCTACAGCTCTACACCCATCCATATGGGCACAGAACACACCACATGCCTTGCACGGGGGATTCTTGGAGCTGCTGTGAATTGGTCTAAGCAGCAGGTAGTTCAGACCCCCTACATCTTTAAGCCCAAAGGGCACTGCAGGAATCTTCTGTGTGGTCTAGCCTCTATGACATTATTAGTAGGGTTATACTTGTCCTGCTGGCTTGTTTGCAGTAAGAGCTGTGTGGTCTTCGAAGTGCTCTTTGAAGTTAACGCAGAGTCACGAGGACACGATTAAGATGAGCTCAGAAAGGCTGATTTCAGGTGAAGCTAGAACATTCAGGAGTGTAACTGGTCTCAGACTAGTGTGTGCTTGCTGTGCTTTTGGGGTAAGCAAAGGAGTATGAATATCCAGCTAAGCTGGAATCTACAGTTTTTGACCAGTTCTCATTTCTCCATGTTCAGTTGGTTAGGCTGAGATCCCTACTCTGTTTTGAGATCACTACTCTGCTCCAGAATTTCTTTCATCTCCTGGGAAAGTCATTCATCTTCTCCATGGCTCAGGGTTTTGTATCAGAGGAGAACGTCAGCACCACACTGGGTCAGAAATCCTGAGTTGCTCACACAAAGGTTATGGAAGCTACAGAAATGTTCAGTACTTTAATTTGTATTATTTTTCTGTTGCTAAGGTGCAGGTAATCATTAGTCACATCAGTACCCAATTTAAGTATGTAGTAAATGATAAGTACTCCTCAAAAGAAAACTTCCAGTAGGGCCAACTTGTGATGGGCTCTCAGCTATCTCTGCTGCTCTATCCTGATACTCTATCACGCCTCATAGACACCACTGGATGAAAGTAATTCTTTGGCAAATTTCAGGGAAGGGAAATGGGAACGGCTGAAGAGAGGTAAAAGGTGTGTACGCACTGGGGAGAAGCAGAAGCTATTTGCTAGCAGGGTTTGATGATAGTAGCAGAAAGGAAGGCACTTTACTCCAAGAATAGTATTGTAAGGATGCTGGTCCTGTAGTGTCAGGCAGAGAGACACCTGAAGGGATGAAGATAAAATGGAATAGCGTGACAGATTCTGTGAACAAGCAAAAAGAAAGAGAAAAGTTAGTGGTGACTCTTGAACTCACGTAGTTGTCCCAGGTGGGTTTAGGAGGACAACTTAGACTCCTCATGGATAACTTCAAGAGTCTACAGAAGCTGGCCTTTCCTAGAAAGTGAATGTGTATTTTCCTCCATTGCTGCTCTTCACTAATTTGCCTGATAACCCTCTCTCTAAAGGCTGCCTCTCCTACCATACCGTACAGAGCGTATGAGTGTGGAAAGTCATTTTTTTATTTCATGAGTGCAAAGTGAAAGCTTCTATTATAGATTGCCTTATAAGGCAACTCCAAGAAATGACATCAAGTATTGTATGAAACTTGCTTAATTGATATTAGCATAAATGTAATGCCAAGTAATATAATCAGTATCAATGCTGGAACAGTTCCATCACATGCTCTTCACATCTCTGTTTATCTCTTTCAGGTGATCTCAAAGGAGAATGCTCAGAGGGAATTCAGGGACCAGAGATTTAATGGTTGCAGTTTTATAGTCTTTATCAGATCATCAAGGCTGTAATCGAAAGATAGGAGTTATCATCTCCAAGAGTTCTGTCATCTCAATCAATCTTCAAGTGAAAATCATTGCAAGAGAGCCTCTGGTAAGTCAATTAATTAATCCAGATTTGGAGAATGTTATATAATTTGTATTATCAAGCTCTTATCATGGATCAGGAATTTTCTGTGATAAATGATCTAAGAAAGCAAAGCAAAAATGAAGTCCTTTTCCCCCAAACAAACCAACCAACCCAAAAGGGTGGTGTGTTATGTAGACCATTTCTCATGTGCGTTTGTTGCATAGCATGATCATGGTAAGCTCATATGATGTGGAGACTCAACCTCATCTTTGCAGGGAGCTAGAAACTCTGGAAACTGGGATAATCATAGGCTTTTCCTGTGGAAAAGACGACTTGGAGAATGTACATGTCAGCATATTTCTAGGTTGTTTGATTGAGAGGGAAGTGGTCATTGGGACTAGAGATGATCGGTTGTTAGGAATGTCTGTCTTTAACCTCTTTTCCTGACAACATGTACTAAGCACTGTTATGTGATAAATACTCGTTGTGGACTCTAGTACAGTAACCATGAATCTGTAGATTTAATTCATTCCCATCTGTTTATCTAATTTAGTGGGAAGAGGTTGGAAAGATATTAGAAAGAGGAGCTCAGCTGGGCTTCTGTGGACTTTGCAGCCCTGGCCATTAATGTTGTACTGGAGCACTGCTGGAAATCCAGCCCTTCTATCCTCAGCCAGGTGGTTCAGAGCTGAGTTGCTGCGACTGTTTCCCTGGTTGGCTAAAATAGAACATGAGCTAATTCAAGTTGTGGCCAGCAGCAGCAGAGAGGAAAAAGGCCGTTCAAAGGAGCAGTCCTGCTCAAGCGTTACCTGTGGTTATGTACTACATCCCCTAACCTAGACATCTGAAACAGATGTCTGCTCCTATCGGAACTGTCCACGTTGATAGCGAGGTTGCTGTGGGAGCACACTTACTGTGTGCTTGGTTGAGTATTGCACATCTGGTCAAGGTCTTGAGCTTTATTTCTCTTTTGCCTGATCTGGGACTTCAGAAGCACATACTCAGTGTTAAGCCAAGGGCTGTCTTTGTTCCATGAGGCTGCCCCAGCTGGAACCTGTTGCTGGTTGACAGAGTCAGATCTTATATTGAGACTGTTATATTCTTTGGCATATTACACTGCATTTACATCTTTTAATTCACCCCAGTAGACAGATGGGTTGTTTTAAGAACCACGTGTAAGAGCTTTCATTAAAACCATTACAGGACACCAGATGGGGATTCAGAATAGACAGCAACAGGGCTGCTCGCTACCATGTTGGACTTCTTGTGAAATTTGCGCTTCAGAAGTGCATAACTCTTCTTACCACTCAACTTGCCTACTTTACTGCATCCTGGTGACCCAAACACTTCTGAGTTTGAGTTATAGTTCTGTGAACCAGTTCTGTGAACCAGCAGGGTGAAATGTATCTGGATTTCCTCATCTGAGTTTTCCAGATCACATCATTTCTGAATCACCCTTGCTGTGGCAAATATGATTTTGGTGGGGTGGTTTATGACAAAGAAATGTCAAATGAAATGAAAACAAAAGGTTAACTCTTAAGTTTTGCATTTAAGTAAACAAGAAAGGAATTGACTGAGAATTTTCAGTGCTGGAGTAAATCAAGAGACGAGACTCATCAGAGAAAGTGTCACTCAGATGTTCTTAAGTATGCTAGCATCTTAAGTACACCAGAGTCTAGAGAGAGTGCCAATGGTCTTAAAAAGATAAATGATAGAGGGATATGTTTAAACAAAGGAAGTAGTTTAGTGGATCTAGTAAATCTTGAGATGTTTGATTTAGATGTTTAACTGAAATGGATTCCAAAATCTCTGATCTGTAGAGTATGGACTAGAACTTGTGAACTAGATTCTCCTGTGTTCCTCCTGCTGCAGTGGTTACTGAAACAGTGCCAAAATCTTTGTGACAGCAATTGTAGGTGTTTTTTTTTAAATTGAGTCTCATATCTGCCAGTGTGAATTAAATAATTAATAAAAGTGTAATAGTGTTTGTTATAATGCTTTTGCTGAATAACAGAATTCCTTAAAAGAGGAGGTTTAGGGCCACAGGGTCTGTATCTGAATTCAGGTCACTTTTCACAAATAGTTTTAGGGCATATATAAAAATATCAAAATAGTTAATTTCTGTCAGATATTGGTCTTTCCTGCAGGTAAAACCACGATGCTTTGCTTCAGTATTATCAAAAGATCCTATGTAATGTTTTGGTTTGAAACTATTTTTATCTGAAAAATGACCTAAACTTTAAGAGGTTTTCAGAAGTAACAAGTAACTTGAAAGGAAACTAAATAAAAGTCGAGCCTATGAATATGAATTTACTGTAACGTATTTTCTGGGTGGAAAAAATGCTGAGTTTTGGTTCAACAACTGAAACCCCAGATCTGTTCTAGCCCAAGGATAGCATAGCTATATTTTCCTATATCTACAAATATTTGCTTCAGATTTTTTTATAACTTCATAATACAATGATTCATTCTATCTTAATTTATCCATCTAATTGATGGGTAATACAATGACTAGTTCATGTTGAATTTTTCAAATTCTGAGAAGAGAAAAATGAAGATTTTTCTATTTAATATCCCTGTCAAACTAAATTTGAGTTGTTCAGCATTGAGTGGAACTGGAATTCTGTAATTGTTTTTTTTAGCTGAAATTCTGTTCTTGGAGTAGGGATGAAATACTGACAGTCCTAAAATTAAAATATCCCAGGGGTTTTTTTTGTTGGTATGACTGAAAAGTAATTAATTTTCAATCCTGTGAACATTAAACTGTATTTAGCCATGTGTATTTAGGGACATGCTGTGTCTTAAGGCAGCTTGAGAGCCTGACCAGCTCATTCTTTCCTATAAGTGTGGTTCGCAGCCTGGTCTTTCCCCTGCGTACCCCCACCCACCTGATTCATGTGACACCTAACATCAAGTTAACCTCATGGGAGGCAAAGTGCTCTGTGGATTCCAGGCTGGTAGGACTGGTAGGAGAAATATTTAAATACCTATTCACTATAGGTCTGCAATTTAATAATTCAATGCAGCTTTAGGTTTTAGCTTTAGATGAAAATCTGTAGCTCACTTCAGAAGCTGACAATACTGAACTACGTGGCTTTTTCTAAAGACAAAACTTCATCTCGAGCACTCACCTATTTTGCCTGTCAGACTGTTTTGACTGTTTTTATAACTCTAGATGTTCCTTCCTTGCTACGTTATCTGAAATTCCTGTCTTCAGACTAGTCCTGGCAGTGTGAATGGAGAGTCCCAGCTGCTCTCTCCCCAGGAGCACATCAGTGGAGATCTGCATCCACAGGAGCGAGCGTGTAAACACAAAGGCCAGCACGCAAACCTTACCTCCCAGTGAACTTTGCTGTTTGCTAATTTATCCCCGTTCTGAGTTTTCTCTTGTGTTTGCCTTTTTCTAAGATTTCTTCCTGTAAAGCCTGTGTGGGCTGGCTTCTAGCTCCTGTTCAGTGCGATCTTCTAATACAGGAGTTTCACCTCCAGCTTTGAACATAAATCAGCAGAAAAGTCCCACAAGTTCCTTGCGTTCTGTTAGGGGAAGGAAGGAGGAAGAATAAAGATACTGAGCTAGTGCTATCAAGCTGCCTGAAGCAAGAGAAGAGATTGATAAGAGAAAGCATTGTATTTATAGTTTCTGGCAAATAGCATAGCACAAGTCCTATTTGAATTCTTCAGAAATTAGTATCAGATGACTTAGGAACTTCTGGCGTATTTGAATCTTAAGTGGTTACAGATCATCTTGCTCAGACTTTCCTCCAGTTGTTATACTTGCTACTTCTTTCTATTCATTTGGAAACAGGTTGGGAGTGTCTACAAATTCTCAGGAGAATGGAGAAAAAAAATGCTGCAGTCACTGAGGCTGAATGGCAGCGGGGACAGAGAACCTACCTGAGATCAAGGGTAGCCTCTCTTCTATGCATGTGTGTGCGTCCGTATATGTGTGTGTGTGCAGAGAGATTAATTTACCTATGTGACTGTTCAGTCCAATGTTGCTTTTCCTTTCTAAATATGTGAGTCTGACCTTGCTGCTGCCATCTATGATATGTGCATGGTAGACATCTGATCAGCTAGAGGGTCACTTCAAATTGACATTGTTTTTGTCTTCAGAAATAGGTTGTTGTATAAAAAATCTGAATGAATACTTTACAAAGAGAAAATGAAAAATGTGAAGTAAAAATAACTTTTAGAAAATGTAAGGCATCGTTTTTATCAGAGCACCATGAAAAGCATGGTGCATAGGTGCCCCAAGATGACTGTCAATGGGTCAATCAGTTCCTAGGCTCAGAGCAGAGGACAGCAGATACCAGTGCGTTTCCCATGAGGATGGGAAAGGTGATTTACCTCTTAGACCCAACTGTGTACTGCCCTTGCACCACCAGAGCAGCTCCTGTGGAACAGGAGGATGTGTAGCAGCCCTGGTCAGCACATTAACCCAGCTGTCGTGTGGGAGTTCAGCCCCTGCCCCTGCCCTGCCTGGGCTACAGGACAGCTGGAGTTTTTCTTCTCCAAGCCCCTACATGTGTGTGCAGGAGCAGCCTGGCTCAGACCAACATTTCACTGGGCTTTCTGCTGAACCTCCACCATGCTCCAGCTGCAGCTGGCACAGCAGCTTGTCCTGCAGCCTGCCAGAAAGCGGCCAGTCCAAATGGCTGGGAGGACTCCAGGAACCTCAGCAGCTGGGGAGAAAGCAGGTTCTGATCATGCACGGCTGTGCAAGTGCTGCAGCAGGGACCACCCGCCTCTGGACGGGTGAGGGAAGCCTTCCCAACCACCCACACCATGGCCTCATTGGGCTCCCACAGTTTCCAACCCTGGCTTTGGCAAAGGATGCTCCTCTGCCTGTTTGTTGCAGTTATGGGTTGGGTCATCTGTAGAAGGAGTAGCACTTTTCAATCTCCCTGAAGTCTCTTGAGTCCTAAGGGAGTAATAACTCACTGGGATGGTTGGAGCTTGACAGGGACCTGGAGGTTTATTGCTGTAATTCCCTGGCAGTATCTTTCATCCTTGGGGCAGGACAAGTAGGAGTTTCTCCCTTAACAAGAGTCAGAAATCTTCTTCTACAGGAAACACCCAGGCCAAGAGGCCTCTATCTGAGCTAGTTCTTTTGGAGCAACACACTTCTCCCTTTTTTTTCTGGGGGGGGCAGGTGGGGTGGGATGGAATCTCGAAGCTAAGTAGGAAAGAGATCTAGTAAATGGTTTTCTTACTTGCAGGCTCTCCTAGCTGTATCATTAGCATTGCCACTGATCAAAAGATCAGATGCAAATGCAAATAAAAGTAAACAAGTGAATAGTGTTTTGAAATAAAGATGGTTGGGGAAATCCCCCTCCATTCTTAATCAACCCTAAAAGATTTTGGGACTGATTCTCCTTGGTGTTGAGTCAGTGTTATCTTGACACAAAGGCAGAGAGAATAGAAAGTTGCATTGTGGGGGTATTTTATATCCATTTTGGGCTGTTATGACTGATGATGAGTAACTACAGAATCAGGGTGTCTTTATTTTATGGAAACACTGATCTTGTTCTCCTAAAAGTTACTTATTGACATACATAATATTACTGTATTACTCAACTCCTTTTACTGCAAGTGCGGCTTTTATGTCATGGTGACATTAGCTATAAATAGATTGTATTATCTTTAAATATTGCATCTTACATGGTCTCGAAGAAAGCTCTAATATCCTGATGGAAACTGACTCTGTTCTCAGCAAGACTTCTGTTAGATGCACAGTATCTTTTTCATTTTTGTCTCACTCAACGGTGTTTTCTCATGCAGCCAAGAAAATGTTCTGTGTGAAATAGTCCGTAGAGAAGGAGGAAGCCTTTTCTCAGGCTCTGAAGTGCAGGGTTTACGCAGGTACAGGCAAGCACATGGTGTCCTGAAGGTTGTCAGAATTGTAGGATGAAGTTCTGCGTATTGCAATAAATACTATTGTTCAGATTGCTGGGTAAGACTTAGTTATGGAATATTCTGGTTTCTGGTTGCTTACTTTTGTAAGCAGGTGTTCTTTTACAGTTTTCTGTTGATTCTGTATATGCTACAGGTAACGCTATCAAGTCATGTAGTGCCCTAAGTCGTATGGGGACCTCCAGACTATAAGCTGCCTTAGGACTAACTCCTATTGCTTTTCTTGGTGACTTAAGCTGTGACAGCCCATAACCTTAACGCCCTGGTGTGTAATCCCTCTTGGAAGTTGTGCGGCACGGTGCCCAAATCAGACTCAGTTAATACCTTAAAAAGTTCCAAAATAGCACATGGACACCTGAAGGAATCGTCTCTGTTCAACGCATTCCTTCAGTTCCTCTTAACAAGAATATTAATGTAATCCACATTCGAGTACAGTGTAAGTTATTTGGCTTTCTAGTTTGCAGGTGTGCATAAATGTGTTTATCATTTGCAGCACAAGTATAGATTGTTTACAATACACAATACATGTAACTAGTAACTTCTTTGCATTTTCAGACTGTTGAGCAAAATATATATATATTATATATATATATCTAGTGTCTATGAGTGGGTATGAGCATTTTTACTAGGAGGTTATCCTTCAATGTTTATGTGCGTTCAGCAGGCTGAATGAAACACCCATGGAAGCTTGCCAGCTACGCTGACGCAAGCTCTAGGCTCATCCTATAAACATTTACGCTTCTGAGTAACTTCAGTCACGTACAAACACTGGGACAAAAGAGACCTCATGGGTCACTGATTCCAGTCCTGTGGTATGACAGGCAAGGCTCATAACTCTTCTCATAAAATGGCCAAGCTTTATTCTAAAGCTTTCTGAGTTTTCCTCTGCCATCCACTATTCCATTACTTTGGTCAGTTGATAATTAAAAAGTCTTCCCTCATTTTCAGCCTTGGGTTAGTCGTGGACAGCTTCTACTAATTTGTTCTTATGTCAATATTGTAAGTACCTCTTCTTCCTCCCTGATGTTTACCCAGTGACACCAGTTGCGCAGCTGAAGTTATTTATGTGCATTTGCAGCTTTGGGTCCTTGGGGGTGGATGTCCTTATGTATTTTGCTTTGGTGCAGATAAACAAGCAGAATGACTTTATAAGTCAAGTCTGTCAGAGTGATTAAAACAAAGCAGGGTCCTGAAGTAAATGAGTCTCAGGTTGATAAGGACTGTCTTTGAAACAATTGTCCTTCAGCGTGCAGCTATTTCTGGACAATTGCAGCCGCCTGGCTTTGGTGCTCTGTGATTTATATTGGGAGAAGTCTCTTGCTCACATAAAATATAGGGTGCCACGGCCCAGTATAGATCTGTTCATTGTGAAAGAGGATATCTGAGTCTGTCCTTGATTTTCCTAGCAATAAATTACATGTAAGCTGGCAGACCTGTTCATTTCCACTTTGGATCTGAACTGAAGGGATGGTTTGCACTTTGATGCTCTTCACTCCAGTGCTGCACCAAACGTGCCACGTTGGTATTCGTTGTGGCTAGTTAACTTTGCAAAGATGATTTTTCTTTGCTTTACGAAACTGCAATTTCTGTGTCTTCTAGAACTGATACAGGTAGGATTTAGAAAGATAATTTAAGGTCAAATATGTTTACTGGGAGCGAGGTAGAATGGGCTGTGGAAGGGCTGGATCCCCTTCCTTCTCCTTCCCCTGCCCAGTTACCCATAGGAAGACTCCAGCATCCTGTGGCACTCTCTGAACGAGGAGGGAAGACAGACACTGTATTTCAGATGAATTGGCTGATCAACTTCACTGTCCCTTCTCTGAGGGTTACAGTGATGTGAGAACACATGGGGACGAGCTGGTAAAGCAAGGAGTGACATGGGAGGGAGAAAGAGATCTGAAGTGTTACAAGCAGGGAAGTGAAAACTGCCATGGGAGATCATATCCACATTGAAATCATATCAGCTAACAGACTTCGCAAGAAAACCAACAACTAAATGGGGCAAATCTTTTTGAGGATGCTTGTCATAAAGCAGGCGTGATTTGCCATCTTGTAGCTTGTGTTTGATACCTGAACTGCCTAGGTCTTATTCTAAAAGACTGCTGCACTAGCATATTGGGTTGGCGTTAAATAACTTAGTATTAAAAAAGAAGAAATTCCTAATAAAACAATTTAAAATGACTGCAAACTGACCTGATAAATAACATGGACAGAAAACTGTTTTACTATAAGAGGACTGAAGAAAGAAACTTCCTAATAGCTAGGTGTGCTTTCTGATGGTTGCCCAGATTAAATTGAGAGAACTCTGAAGCAAAAGTTGCTAGTGATACAGCAGTACTGAAGGTGACATTTTGGACAGCACTGCAATATACTTGACATAACCCCGTAATAAATGAAATACGATTTTCGTAAGAATGTTGGCATTGCAAACCTGCTCTCTGTAGCTCTCGTAGAAGGCTGTTGGCAGCTTCATCCTGCCATGCCAGGTGATTTGTGCAGCGACTTGTATCAGCAGTTAAGCAATGAAATCAGGTGCCCTTCCCTGAGGCCACAGATGAATCACCGAATTACCAGGAGAGAAATGAGACTGGGAATAGAGCGGATACACACAAGTGAAGAAAGGAGACAGGAGGAGCTGGGGTGGACAGTTATCATTGAGCCTAGAGAATGTGTCTTGATGTTTTTGTTAAAGCAAAACGTAACTAGTGGTAACTGGAGGATAAAGATCAGGATCCCACGTCAGAAGGTGTTTAGGTAGGTGTCAGTTGAGAGCAGCTTAGTGGATGGATATCAGTGGAGTTGCCCTGACATAACATTTTGTGCCGTCTGAAGGAGGACACAGATCTGTTCCCCTCCTGGTTACCTGGACTCCAAACAGAGCTTCCTTTGGCAGTCACCCGTAGCTTCCTGATATTCATAGTTTAAGTCACCTGAATAACATTGTCACCATAAGTACTGGTAGTATTCACAAGGGTTTATCATAACCTACTCTTAGGCACAGCTAGGTAACATAGAAAAGATCAACCATAATTTCTCCTCCACGTGCTTGCATAGTCTAGGTTTTCCTGGCAGGTCATGCAGAGGTTTTCAAGTGAAAAGGGACCTGTTTTATAGCTTCACAGCATAAAATTCACAGGATGGGATATTTTAAACCTATTTTGTAGTCATATTGCATTGTCAAATGACGCTTCATAAATCCAGTCCTGCTCTGACACTCTTAACAATGATCCTTGATGTGATAAAACAACCAATACCTTCTCAGGCAATGAAGCAGGAGGACAGAGGCTGGAGCTGAACATGGGCCTGAATTTTCTAATTGAATGACTAAAGTTAAGCCTCCAAGTGTGTCTTCGCACACCTCTGTTTAGTTAAGGCTTCAGAGTGTGAAGTGTCTATATTCCCTAACATTTCTCTAACCCTCCTGTCCTTGCTCAGTTGGTGAGCTCTGGTTGCATGAAACCTGGAGATCTTCTGGCCCATCAGTATTTGTAATGAATAGAGGTACAATTGTCTAAGTGTAAATCATTGTAGAAACATACTCATGTGCTTTTTTTATGCCTCCTCTATTTCTTACCTAGGTGAACTACATAGAGTCATAGAATGGTTTGGGTTGGAAGGGACCTTATGCTTAATTCCTACTAGTGTCTGGTGGAAAAAGCTATGATTGCTTCCTGCTTTTGGTAGCACTTACACTTTTGTCCATCATATCTGATACTGTTTCTTAGAGTAGTTTCCATTCATACATACTGAAATGAGAAATCCATATAAGGCAAGAATGATGAACATTTTTTAGCAATTAAAGGGCTAACATCTATGCTCTTGAGTCCATGTTCAGTGCTAAATTGTGACTCAAATTCTGAATTAGCTTCCCAGTGATTCAAGTGTTGAATTGGATACCAAAGTATGCACCCAAAACCTTAACTTTAAGCACTCAACACTTCTTGAAAGCTCAATAAAAATCACAGACTTTCCATAAAAATAAGTTCCAGTATCAGTTAAGAAACCAATCTACAGCTTTCCAAAATAAGAGACTATACTTTCCTTTTTTATTGATAATGTATTTTGGAGAAAGTTTTCACATCCGAAGTGTCTTTACAGACCTTTCTTGGAGGTTCTAGAATAAATGTATTTCTTTATACCTGTAGCTCTAGATTAGTCCGGATTTTTATTTTTTTCTAAATACTTACCATAATCTAATACTGAAACAAGTGAGCCATCGGTGAGTGTTCCGAATCTGCACAGCAGTGGCAGTTCTGAATAGTGTCTGCATTATTTACACTATAGTTAAAGGAATAAGAAAAAACCTCTGCTGATGGGTGTCGCTCACTGGGAATGGGGATTTTATAACTGGGCATTCTCTGGGTTTAAAGTAGGTCAAAATAACTTCATGGACAAAACTACAAATCATCATACGAAATTTTATTAGTGGCAAGGCTAGTTTATTTATCCACTCCAGTGTATCCAGTTTGTAAGAAAATCTAGATCTAGTTTCCTCTGGAAAAATAGAGCAGGAGATAATTTTTAAATATTTGGAATATTTTCTAAAATATGTCTAAGAGGTAGGGTGTGATGCTACGTGGATAAAGCTGGTGCTCTGTACCTTGCAGTGGAATAAAAACTGAGTCACTACCATGGAGAGGTCACTCTGGTGCTCTGAAAGCAGGTTGGGATTTAACATCAGTTTTCCAGAGGTATCTGTAATATTCAATATATCATTCATAGTTTTAGGCAACAAAATGAGCATATTGAAGTAGACATGATGTGAAATTAAAGCTATTGGGACACTTTTCCAAAGACCAATAGAGTTTTGCTTTTATTTCCACAGGATTGAAATATATCCCGTTTCTTACAAAAAAAAGCAGCAAATAATATTGTCCTTTTGATATGGAGCCATTACTGGAAGCCATTATCATCACATTTCAGGTTACTTAATCAGCTCTGTGAACTGATAACCCACATAAATAATTACCTCACTCCTGCCAATAGTGCTCTTGGCACACTGTGAAAATAACATTATTCCTTACGAACTAAACCACGATAAGATTTTAAATGACAGATTAAAGGCTTTCTTTAGGTACCTTGAATACTTCCAACCTGAGCAAGCGAGGAGAGAACTACCATTTTGCTGGTATGTGCTATAGGTGAACTACGGTTGAGTTCCCTGATGGCACAGAAACGAGATGCATGTGTCCAAACATGCCAAGCAAATGCAGATGATGAAAAAGAAAGATTAACTGCTGAAGAGCTACCTGGTCTTCAGAGCATTCCAGCTATCAGGCACACCCCAGCCGATACTGTAACGCTCGGCAGTGTATCCACAGGACTTCAGGGAGAGACTCCATTATCTGTTTGGCTCTTTTCCGTTCCTGCATGGAGCAGCTTACATCTGTGGTGTTGTGCAAGATGTTCGTGTTTCATTGATATCCCTCGCTCTTGTCGTTATTTCTTTAGTTTGAGCCTTTTCCCCTCATCTTCTTGTTGTTAGAAATGTCCAAAATAGCCATAGCTCAAGCAAAATTAATTGGTCCCATTGTTTTTGGATGGTGCATTGTCTAGTTATCCTTGGCTGGATGTGTGCTTGCAACTACTTGTTGCTGCTAGAGGCAAGAGAAAACTTCTCTCCTGGGAGAAGTTCTGCTACATCAGTATTTCTTCTCATCCTAAATGATGACAAGAAATCAGGAGATGCCAGCCTTTTTGGTACTACCAAAACCTGTGCATGGGCAGAAGCTGTAAGACGTGTAATATATATATGTATACATAAGGCAGACAAGGTAAGGAATCTTCAGACAGGTAGGGATGAGACAAGGTCTTGCTAGGAGAGGCAGCTGCTCCATGTTTGAACAGCCTGGTCTAAGTGCCACTGAGGGGTAGGCCAGCAATGTCACCTGGAGCAGCTTAGCTTGGCCCATTTGCTCTCATAGCTGAAGGTCAGGTTCCCCTTGGGACAGGGAAGCTGCCTTGAAACCCTGTCAGCACCACTTGGGTCCCAAAAGCCACAATAGTGGGGAATTCCTAGGAATTTCAAATTGGAGGTGGCATAGCATTTTTGGCCTCATTTTTCACTAAAACAAAATCAAAAGACGGAATTTGTGACAAGATTTAAGTCCTTCTTATATTATACCGTACTCTCCTATGAGATGTCACCATCTTTTGTGAGTTGTAGCCCAGGTGTTTCAAACCCTCCTTCCTACCCTGTGTTTATGTGGCTTTTTTGATATATTTTGTGGGCAGTAGGTGATAGTCTGGGAGATGAGATCTGGCCAGGGATCTCAGAACGAAAGAAGGGAATAAGGAAGGAGGCATCTGAACTTAAGTGCTCTGCAGGGAAGAGTGATTTTGTACTTGACTCAAATGGAAAGATCTCATTTAAGCTTTTTCATTTTTCTTTTGCAAGGCTGGGTGGGAGGCTCTACAGAAAATAATTTATCTCTGAAAAATTTTTGGCCTGACCTACTTGTTAAAATCTGCGTTGGTGCATTCAGTTGAACTCTCGTGGTGTGTACAAGCACTACCTAAGCTGCCAAATGGGACACCAGTTCTCTGGGCAGGTGCGTGAGCCTCAGTAGGCAGTTGCCCCAGTCATCTTAAGGAATTACCTCTAGATGTCACTCATGAACCCTTCTCCTATTTGAGGGATTTGAATAAGTAGTTAGGACACCTCTGACAAAGAAAACTTTTAATCACTGCTTGGTTACCAAAGTGTTTGTGTTCTGTGCTCCTCTTCTGCACTGCTAGTCAGATATGGGCTGAAGGCAGAAGAAGGTGCTTCTTCAGCAGTGCCGAGATGCCTCAGCTCACACAGAAAATGCTTTAAATTGTTGATTAAAATAGAGAGAAACTTTAGTCAAAACATAAAGACTTCTGTAGTTTTTGTTGCTGGTTGAACATATTGGGAAAGCTCAGTATGGTGTTGATAGTCTGTTGATTTATTTAGATAACTGTCGTGTTAGTACTTGCTTAGCAATGGGTACAGATGCTTGGGATAATGTTTTCTAGCCCACAATTAAAATTACTTAAGTGGCTATTTCCACACTTGGTAAGGCAGAATAGAGCACATCTCCTCCAAAGTGTAAATAAATTATGTTAGATGTTTTCAATGGATTTTCTTTTTGTTCTTAAAACCTGAAAGTTCTTTGCTTGCTTTTTTTAGTAATTAGAAAATCCATTCAAGCAGATCTATGCCATACCTTCAACTGGAGGAAAGGGCTCATACAGAAAAACCATTTCTATATAAGAGAAAGAAACACTTCAATGAGAAAATTTTGGGCACCTGTAGCACTAAGTACGGTTTCTGAGGTTTTGACAACCTTACCCATAGTAAGTAGAATTTTGTTCTGCAAATAGTTGAGCTGAAGCCAGAGAGTCTCATAATGGAGTGAAACTCTTACAGTGTGTATAAGAGTATATAAATTCTTCTACAAGCTGCAGCTGATAACTCTTCCAATTTATCTCGTGTTTGGAAAATGTTTGGCCGTGCATTATTCCAGTTCAAATATTGAGTGATGTGGTTTCCCACCAAACCTTCATTAAAGCTTTTGGGGGTTCACTCAGTCCTGAACTACTTACAGGACTTTTTCTTCAATGTTATCATATCGCTAATATTCACCTTCCATTGAAATAAAAATTAATGTCTGATATCTGTATTGCAGCCAGGACTTCCAGAGGGCTGGCAGTTAGAAAGGACAAGATACTGAAAAGATTCTTGTTGCATAGTAAACAAAGCTTTAAAAAACAAATAGAGGCGATGAATGCCTGGCAGCATAAAGCAACCACATTTGCAGATCATATAACAGTAAAGACAATTTGACTTTATCACATAATTAACCTCCTCATGCATATAAGTGGGTACGGATACATACTTCTATATATAAATAAATGTGTTGATTTTTGCCCCTTTTATTTCCATTTTGCTTTGAAAGACAAGGTCCTATATGAAGAGTTCAACAGCATAATAATTTGGTTCAAATGTACTTTTCTTACTAGAAGTGCAAGGGATGGGATGATAAAACACTTGCAACCGTAGTGGGGTTGCTTATGGCCAACAGATTTTACAAGTGCAATTTAAAAGTAATGGAAGCTGTCATCAAAATGTCAAAGTTATTTAGGTTTTATCTGTAAGGCAGGAAAAAATATTATATTGGGTTAAGAGCATCTAAAAAAATCTTCAAAATATTTTTGAAGAGCTCATCTTTAGTGTTTATGTATGTCTATAAATATAACCAGACTTTTTTAGCAATGCTTGTGAAGAACAGCAGCATCGTCATCTCTCAAGAGTTAAAAAGTGGTAAACTTGTCTGTGCTATAGGAAGAAAATGAGACATTGATGGATTGAGCCAACTTCTTTGCTGCAACTTCAGCTCTTCCATGTCTGTTATTTTTGGTGCTGTTGTATCACAAACACAGGCTCTGGTCCCTAAAGATGCTTGACTGCTTTGCTCCTGATAGGCTGAGTTAGGCACCCAAAACAACGCTGACTCTTAATCATTCCATGACCACAAATCAGCTATTGCAGCATAAAATACGGGGGAGTCCTTCATCTATATCCCTGAAGACAGACAATTGTTAGAGAGACTTTAAGCATGTCCATACACAAGTATCAGTATCATTTACAAGACGGGTATCTCTCTACTTCAAAAAAGCTCAGATGCAAAGAGAAATTAGGCAGGGATTAAAAGTCTGATTGTTAAAATTCCATACATCAATGGAAATAACAGGAAAACAGAGGAAATGGAAGATCTTGGAGGTACAGACCTAGTCTGAAAGTCAGAAAAAAATCAGTTCATATCTACCTTGCAGGCTGCCAGGGTGGTGTGGGGGAATTTATCTTCCCATCTGGGGAGGTGCCCCACTGCTGAAACCATTCCTTTTTCCTGCTTCTAGAAATGGGTTGTTCTGTCTGGGTTTGACACACGGTGGCAGAGGCTTGAGCATTCAGAGGGCAGTTGTGGGGTCTTGGGGATGCGGTGCGGAGGTTAGTTCATTTTACTTTTAAAAACCTGTAAGTTTAAATATACATAAATGAAATGACCCGAATTAAAAAACAAAACCCCCGACAACAAAAGTATCTGCTCATTCCTATACCATAGAAAATAGAAACTATTTCCAGGCTCCTGGCGTGATTTCTTTTTGCAAGAAGAAGCTGAAAATAGTAAAAATCTGGTTCCTTATCATAATCATGCAGTTACTGTAATGATGAAAATTGTTTCTGAAATGACTTGCTGATGCAGCAATCTTTGAGGCTTTTGCTCCTGTGTGGCGATGCCAGGTGGTTTTTAGCACAGCAGCCTGAAGGTGACAATCAGAAACCCCAGGAATAACCTACTTAAAGAAAAACGGATCATGTAATTAGAGATTATATCATAACGAATGTGCACAGAGGGGGCAAAATTGACCTTTGTGCCATCACTTGGACTTGAGCCACTTGACTGATGAAGTGGAGCAGCAGTAGGTCACTGGGGAGATAAGCGACAGTGAGCAGCAAAGCGCTTGGCAGGGGAGGGGGATCCGCAGGTCTCTGCTGAGCCAGCAGTGGGATGCAAGGTCTCAAGTTGCTGGGAACATGCAGGAGGGGACCCTTTTTCTTTTTCTTTTATGGTTGACACTTCTGTGCTCCTCCCTCTTTTTTTAGCCTCTTTCACCCTTGCCTGTCCCACTGCTGGTGCCCCCTCCCAGTCTCCTCCAGTCCCAGCCTTCGCTTATTACTCTGACATTTAACAGCGCTTGGCTGTTATCACTAGTGCGATGGAGAAATGCTTTGGTGGTACGCAGCCAGGTCATACAGGGGTGGAAAGGGGGAAGGGATGTGGGTTTTGTATTCCTGTGTGACCAAGGACTATGGTTACTTGTATGCAAGCTCTCAGCAGGGATGTGGAGTTCACAGCTGTGGAGGAGATGCTGGACAGGCTCTTGCTGGGGTGCCGGCAGTGGTGGCATGATGAACGCAAGTTGGTTGTACTCCTGTAGAAAGCGTTGACGATAAGCACGGCCAGAAGCAGGAAGCGCTTGGCCGCACGCCCCAGGCGTGTGCTGGGGATGGCACTTTAACCCGTGTTTCTCCAGCCCTCCCCGCCTGCCAGCCACACCACATCCCCTCTCCGCCCTGTGATCTTGCGAATGAGGGGGTGGGTGTGTGAGATGGAGGGCATGGGCCTTCTGCTCAGCATGTGGGGCTACACCAGGCACTCCAGCTTTCAGGAATACTGCGCTGTGCAACGCCACTTCAAAGCAGGTTCTGGCAGCAAGGCAGGGAATTGTCTGGTGGGATTAAACCACATTGGAACCATTTTGGAAAGGGTTCGAGTCTTTGATTCTTTCGTATACAAATCTGACATCAAAGCAAAGTCCTGGTGTCTGTCAGATATGTCCTTCATCTCTCGGGAGAGATAAAACAGTTCCTGTCAGTCAGATAACATGATAATTAGACAGTGTGATAATGCATTTATCCTGGTTCTTACAATCCTTGATCATATATTGCAATTATGTATACAGGCCACAGCAGCCAGTGGCTTTAATTATAACCTTGATGGCAAAATGATAGGAAGAAGGAATCTTCCTAAGGGTAGAAAAATGAGTCTTTTAATTCATTTTTATAGATCCTTGCTGAATATAATAGAAGAGATTAATATGAAAGTCTTTGCCAGAGTGTTTGTATGAACTGATAAACATGTGTTTATAAAGAAGCAATGGTGCGTGGATATTACATTAAAATAGGCCAGATATTAGAGCAATATGAGATAGGTCCCAACCTAGACAGTATCAGCAGATAGCATAGCATTTAGTTTTTATGTTAATCTGCTGCCCAGAAAATTCATTTGTAAGTGCATGTAATAGTATTATTATTGAGATTTGTTAAGGGTAGGTTTTGAAAGATAAATAGAAGACTTAAAGATTTCGCCTTCATTTAATCATCAACTCCTGGGTGCTTTGCAAATCTCAGCGAGAGAAAAACAGATACATGATATTAATTTGCTGCAATAAACTGCCTCTGTGCCTGAGTGGACAAAGTTCCTGGATCGTTAAACCTGGTGGCTTACACCTAGTCTAGAGTGTGTTTTTTATTGCATATTATTTAACTGCAATTATATTTTTTGAGTTATCATGCATTAGGAAGCACTTCTTTGAAGTAAATGATGCAGGAAGGGCAGTGGATGTTGGGAAGCAGGAATTGGTTGTAAAAGGTGTTGGTCTGGTCACTTTGGGAAAACTTAAGCGTAGATACCATCAGCTGGTTACAGGAGACAGCTAGAGCACATCTAGATGGCTTAGAACATGGACTTACCTATGTCAGGACAGGAACAACGTCTGAAGCTATAGGTTTCCATTAGCATCTCTGCTCTTGTAACTCTCTCAGGGCAATGAGTGTGTTCAGCCACAGATAAACACAGTGCGAAAACTATGCATTTGCTTAGTGGTGATCAGCATTGGGACTTCTGTTGGCGTCGTTTGTTTCTTGTTCTCCAGTATGGAATTATGTGTTTATCAGACTAAAATGGCCTCTAAACCTCCCATCAGGGCTTGGGAGTCTTCTCTGCATCTCATTCTTGTAGGGCTTCTCCTCTCTCTCCTTATGCCACTGCAGGGCTTTCCTCTGTAGCTTCCCCTTAAGCCCTTCCCAGCCATAACTGTCCTCCAGCTTATTCTCTGTGCCTGCTTAGTGTCTCAATAATGTAATTTCTTGTTGTCAGCAAACCCAGATGCATGGTATATTTGGGAAGTCAGGCTTGCCAGGCAGCTGAGCTTCTACTGCCCATATCCTGAGTCCAGACTCCCAGCAGGGTGACTACTTGAGCAATTTGCTATGGCTCCTTTGAATAATCAGCAGATCTGGGGAGCTTGAGTTGCTGAGCATGCACAGTCAGAAAAGACCCATGAAATACAATGTGTATTTGCAAAACGACAGTGCCAACTTGCTTAGTAAGGCTTGTGCGTAGGAAAACCCATTTCAGATTGAAAGGTCAGGATTTGGACCCTAGGGACATTCAGATGGCATGTTGATGGTCTTGTAGTCCTTCTGCAGCAATCCTTTCTTGCTCCCATCTTTCTACCCCAGAGCACCAGCCAACACATCTGCAGAACCTCAGAGGAGGTAAAGATTCCCATGGTAAATCTCCACGGAAGTTCCCCCTCCAAAATTAGTCTCTGTACTGGAGAGTCACATACATGCATGGGAAGAAGCAATAAAGCTTTTCTTACTGCCTTATTCCTTTGGTGTGTTGTGTGAAGCATTTTCTCCTGGAGTTTAATCTTGCTGTTAATAATATACTATCTAAAAGATACTAGTCACATTATTTATTCACATAAAATTTCCATTTTTAATAGAGGAAAGTGACTTACGTAAAAAGGAAAAGACTTCAGTGATTCCTTTCTAGGAGAAGCTTCTATCACAAAACCCAAACCAAGTCTTCATGCTACTGAGAACCTAGATTAAAATTTAAAAATCCACTGAATAAATGAATTAAAAATCCACTTTTCAGCAGTCAAAGTGCCAAAGCAAAACACACACACAAAAAATCTTTGGGGCAAGGAATGTTTATGTGCGGGGAGAAAACCTGAAGCAGACTTTGCAAATTTCTATTCTATGAAAAATAATAATGGGAGCTGCTTAAGTAGCTACATGTTTTGGTACATTATTGTTGACTGCTTATAGCAATATTAAAGTGTCAAGTGGATTCAGCCAACTAATGTAACTTTATATGCCATATATAAGTGTGTATATATGTAAATATACATATGTAAATATATATATGTAAATATACATACATATACATAAAAGCAACCGGTAAATGCAGTATTTCATGTTATAAATCATTTTTTCAACCATCCATTCCAATAACACCCAATGCTGCAGATCTTATAGAATATTCTGACTTGGCTGTGGGTGTTGCCTTGTGGTCATGGCCCTGTGGGGATGGATTAGCCTTCAAATACATGGGCTGAGGAGCTGCAGGGAGATGAACACCACAGTTCTCGCAGTGAGGCAAGGGGAAATTTATCAGTAGCTTCCACGAGGTTAGGAATCACCTCATGAATATTTACATGTGAAAAGAGATAAACTGTGCAAATCTATCCAGGACATCAGTTTACCTCTCTGGCATCTGTCTTGGTTTGAGGTAAACAGGAAGCACTCAGAGAGATGAGCACTGTTCCTGGTGGAGGACAAAAGAGTGAGAGAAGTAGCACGTGAGCTCGCTGGAAGGAGGCTGGAGTAGGTGTTACACAGAGGACTCATTTCCATTTGCTCCTGGAAAAACGGGAGGAGGTAGCAGCCATTGCAAAGGCAACAGCAGATGTAGTCATAGCCTGAAGCAGCTGCAAGGGGTATAGGGCATAGCTCTAAAATGCTGATCTGTATATATTATAAAAATAGCAATAATAATGATAATAACAGAGTAAAGCTAGGGAAAAGTTGAATTATGGGGCTGTAGTTCTAACAAACTGTAAGAGCCCTCAGATGGTGGTGGAATTGTGGTTCTGTAGCTCACAGTTGCTGGTTTGAGTTTGTAATATACATCCCTTCTTTTTAGCTTGTTGATCACATAGCAGAGACAAGCAGCCAATATACAATTAACTACAAGCTGCACAGCACCACCTACAAAGAGATTCCTCTATTTTACTTGCACCTAAAACCAGCAAGACCTGGCACCTTGTGGGCCTGTGCAAGGGCTATTAGCTTTGTTCTAAATGCGCTACAGCATGGCTCCATGCCTACCCTAATTAGGAATAATTAGCTCAAGCACTGGTGCATCGGTACAGCTTTTTGTGTCGGAACTACACCACACACCTTCATTACCTCTGCTTTTGTACTGAAGCTCCACGATCTCCTGTTTCGCAATGTGGACTCTTCCACACACAGCTAGGTATTTGCTCATTAAAGCCTTTTTGTATTTCTTTGCGTTCCTGGGAGGAGAGCACACAACTCTCAGGCTTTTCAGTCACAGCTTCCCTGTCCTCTGCCTGGGGCCAGAGAAGCTGGAAGGGGCCAATTCCACATCAGAACCATCTGATGAATTCTGATAAACCATCAGACTATTTGCCTTTATTGTTCCTCCAAGCTGGGTTACATGTCTTCTTAGAAGTCACCGTATTTATATTTCATTAGAGATGAGAAGGATTAAGTAAATAGCGGTGGTGGATTTTTAGCCCTGGTAAGAAGATCTGCAGGGCTAGAAGCTTTCCTTCATCTGAGATCAAGTGGCTTTCTCAATTAGGCATAGATCTTGAGTAATAAGCATAAATCATTTGAAAACGGGATCTGTCCCTCGGTACACTCCTACTTTCAGTTACTTTTTGCAGAGTTCAGCCTTTTACATCAACCAAACAAGCCACACGTCCTGAAAAGCTCCAGGTTTTGCTCAGCACCATGTGAGCATGTTCCACCAGCCCTGGGGGCTTGTGAAAGTGGAAACGCTTTGGTTCCAGTGGCTGTTTTCCCAGAAATACTTCAGGTATTTCCTCTTCTCTAAGCAGTCTTAGACTTCAGATCCTTTTCTTTTTTAACTGCAGTATTTTGAAGCATCTCTACTCCCCTTGCTTTCTCCTTTCCACTTGTTGTTGCAGGCTCTCTGAAGCCTGCTGTATTTGAGTAGGCTCTTTTTGTTTAGAACCTCTCTTCAGCAGCCTTTCTGCCATTTATTTTAAAAACATGTCTTTCCCAACTTTATCTAAGGCTAAAGAGTTGGACACGAAGAAGGACAAAGTCCATTCCCACCAGCAAAAAACATCACAGGTTAGGTTTCCGAATCCCGAGATGCATGGACTTGGATTTCATTGTGTGCACAGCTCGGACAAGTTGTAAATCATCAGGAAAAGCTCTGTGGGTGCCGCACAGCTCCAGGAGCATGCCAGGGAACATCACATGGCTTCACTGTTTGGCAGCAGATGCCTCCAGAGGGGCATTCAGAGTGGCAAGGAGGAGGAAGTGGATCAGCTCTTCATTGGGAGCTTAGCTGAGAGTGAAGGCAATTAGCAGGGAGTCCTTGTGTAAGATGACAGTCGGTAATGTCCGTCAGCTTCCATAGATATTCAGCACTTTCAGCAGATCCTCAGGAGCAGCATTTCAGAAAGAGAAATGAATTCTATTGAGAATTCTCCAATCTCAGACTATTTTTTAATCTGTTTTTTGCTTTAAAAAACTTTGTTGACTGAATATTTCCCAACATATTTCAAGAAGCAACAGTAATTACAAAATAGGCCATATTTAGATTTCATTTTTGATCTGATCCTTACGAGTGCAGATGTTTCACACCTCACAGGGGAGGAACTTTGGTACAGGCAAGTTTTTTAGGCATGCTATAAAAATATTAAAGGAAGGTTTGTCTAGGTGAGAAAAAGTATTTTTTGAAGTCAGCTGGCTTGCATCTCTTGAACATCATTTGGCAGACCTCTAAACAAATAGGATACCGTCTGTTTGAACCTCACATTAACTGGTTGTGTTGCTTTGTGATGCTTTTTAATGTAGCACAAGTCAGAGAATCGGGGCTTACAGCAACATGACAAATTGGGGCCTTCAGCATTTCTACAATTGCCTTTTCTGTATTTCTGGTCTTTAAAACAAAATTTATATTTGGAACCCAAGCAAACATGACAGCATCACTTAATCACCTTTCTAATCATTCCCTTTAAAAAATTATTCCTTTAATTTTGTCCTCTAGCCAGGAGAATTGAGTTATAAAACAGCTTAATGCTAATTCTTCTTAGTTTGACAAGGCCTCATTAAATTCATACCTCTCTGAGTAAGCTGTTAAAAGCCACAGTTAATCAATGTTTTGGCCCATAGGTCCTCATTAAGAAATGTTATTTTTACCAAGAAATAAACCGCACTCCTTAAAACCAAGCACACACCGATTCGCTTTTGCCATCTTCACCGGGGCCAGGGTACTTACACAGCACATAGTTCACCTGGAGTTGTGTGAAGTGGTTTATTCTGCTGAAAACGTACTTTGCCTATGACTCTTCTAAAAAGAGGATTATTGCCCATGGGGCATTGTATTAGTAGGGCTGAGACATCCTGATTCCAAACAGTCATTAAGCAAATCAGAGGTAATTTATACTGTGGTGAACAAACTAATGCAAAGCCTGCCAGCTGTCTGGCCCTTCCAGTATGCCTTCAGACAAAACTTTGAAGGTCGGTTCGGGAGCAGTTTCTCTTAACATCGAGTTGTTGTTGTGACTAGAGGAGGACAGTCAAGTTCGGGGACAGGCCCCGATCCAGCAGAAGTTTAAACATCTGCATAGTTTTGAGCGTGTGAGCAATCCCATAGGAGTCAACGAGGCTACTTTAAATGCTTAGAATTAGGCATGTGCCTAAGAGCTTTGCTGGACAGGAGCCACGGTAAGAACCAGCCCCAACTGTGACCTAAAATTAAAACTGGAACACTTTAAAGATTAATTAAGGCCTTGTCTACATGGGAAAAATTGTTCATCATGGCATGAGAAACTTTCTTCTCATGGCATTTGTGGCCCAACTGGATCCAGACCATTTACAGCGGAGTCGGCTCTTATGAGGTTTCCTGACCGCATTGGGGAGGTGTGGAGAGTATGGGAACGCACCCAATGTTTGGAAGCAAATCTTTCATTCACCAGCGCATATGAAATTTGTATGCCTTCGTAGGCATCTTTATGATAGTATCGTCCTTTCAACTCTTGGGAAAATGGCAGAACCATTCAAGTAGTCAGAAAGCAAGCAAACACATTACACGCCTCCCTTCTTCACCACAACTATTGAAACCCCTAAATACCGCAAGCTAGAACTATTTTCCTTTTAAAGCTTAGGCATTTGAGGACTTAGAAATCCATGGACCTCATGCTCTTTCCCAGCACGCATCTGTTTTGGCACTCCAGAATGGCAGTAGAGTAGACATGAACAATCGCATTGATTTGTTGCCCCTTTTTCCTCCTGGAAGAAAAGGAAGGGAAATTGGTGCGTATGCCCAAGGCATGATGGATGGCTAAACACCATGTCCCAGCAAATAAGCCAGTCACTTCATGGCTGTGGCACAGCACCGTACCTACAAACCCATTCAGCAAGGGAATGCTGGGGAAACAGAGAAATCTGTACCTATGGGAAACCATGGTGTATGATGAAAAGGTTATGGTTTTGGTCTTGAATATGAAGGACCTCAACAACTCTGAATGGGAAGAGAGAGTTTTCTACATCCTGTTTTCAGCCTTCCTCTTGGTTTGTTTCCATGGAAGGACTAGGCCTGGTGTTGAGTGTCTGTACTGTAAAAATTGAAGTCAGCTGCTTCACTGTGGCACAGACGCGGAGCTTTCTTCCTTCCCTGGGGTGAAGGAGCACTGTGTCAGTGCTTTTGGGGGGATGATAAGCATTTATCCCTTCAACATTCAAAGAAAGGCAGAGAATTTTTAGTTATTCAGTGTCCCTTTTCCTTAGGCCACATTGAAGCTTTGGTTCTTGGAGTCAAGGCTCTGTTGTTTGAATCACAGCAGAGCTGGACAAATCTGCTGTAGTGACCAATGGCCACCCTTCACCTTCAGAGAGCAAACATTGCTAGCAGGAAGGTCGAGTAATCCTTTATCTGAAGAAAATACTCAACCTGAACTAGAGTCCAGCTCTGCTCTGCTCTGAGACAGCTTGTGATAGGAAAGAGGTCTCTGGATAGCTGACAGTATATGTGTCTATTTCCAATATTTTTATATTAATTTCTTTACAGTGGTTTGGCTCTTAGTTGGTATGAAAAAGCCAGCTAGTGGGTAAATAGAGAGAAATAATGATACTTAGTGCTCATGTGCTGCCTTGCATTTGTAAAGTGCTTTGCAGACCTGAGGAGTAATTGGTCTCTGCTGGCTTCCACGTGTGCGTAAATCTCAACTCACTTTGTACAACTCATGTACAATTTTATCCACTAAATAAATGGGTCTCAATTGTGCCGTTTAGGCAGGGCTTCCTGGAGGGGGCTGGAGGTGGCAAACGGAGCAGTTTGCTGTGAGGTTGCAGAAGGTCTACGTTCGTCTTTCTGCTTGGTATCCTAATAGACAGAGGGTCACACTCCCAGCTTTTACTGCAGACCTCATGGGACCTTTTTCTGTCCCTAAATTTTTAACAGTATAAGTGGGCTGAGAGCTACATGAACTGTTAAATACCCTTGTAAGGAGGCAGGAGGTTCCTTACGGCTTCCTGTTCGCTGTGCACCCACAGCTCTGCTGCCTGCTCCCAGTTAGGATCAAGCCATTACACCACCTCCCACGCCTTTTGTCTCCCCTCTAGCAGTTAGAAATGGAGAGCACTTGAAATCACTCAGAAAAAGGACTGCAAAATTTCCCTGGCTTTCATCCCTTACTCTTCCTACAGTTTGCTTGCATAAGAACTAGGGAGAACCTGAACCCAGGGACACTGAATTTATGAGAATTGAAAAAAAACCTCAACCGACCTGATTTGATTTCTTTTTTCTTTTTATGTCTTAACAATTGTGTTCCTCAATCCAATCAGGGGTTTAGTGCAGTTATGAGGATCACTAGACCACATTCCCAGTATAAGGCAATGGAGATATTCCAATAGACAGCCAGCTAGTAGTCTGGCTTTTTTTCTCTTGTATATTTCGCCCATGTTTGATGGACCCTAAACCTACGTATAAAATACAGCAGGTTGGAAAATGAGGTATTTGTTGTTACTGCCATTGCTGCTGTGATTTTCCTGTAGAAAATGACAATGTTTCGTTAGAAAGTGCAAAGTAAAAATTGGTGAGAAACCCACCAAACCCAAGTATTCTCATCTTGAAAACTAGATAGAATTGTCCATTTGGGCTGAAACATTGGAGATTTTAGTTTTCTGATGAAATAAAGATGGGGACAGATTGATGAAACTAGTCATGTTCTGCAGATGTTTTCATCTGGTTAAAAAGAAATGTTTTCAATCTAAGTATGGCTCCACTTTTCAACTGCCTCTTAACACTAAAAGCCGTGGTTGTCATGCAGGATGCTGTTTTCTACATGCTTTGATTGATTAATCAGTTGTTAAATAGATGTTCAGGTCACTGATGGCTATTTGAGAATAGAGTTACCAGGACGTGTAGGAAAGTCTCCCATCACGCATGGGGCTAAAAGTAATGGAAATCCACATCAAAAGGAGAAAAATGAGTGAGGCAGATTTGTTTATATAAATGGTTACACCCAGCATTTTGAAAAATAAATATCCTGCTCAGACCCAAAAATGAATTAAAAGTTAATTGGAAACAAACAAACAAACAAGCTAGCATAAATAACTTCACAGGTATTGAGAATTAAAATCTAAGCCTGTCTGAAAAGGAAATGTGGATAAACTGGCTTGGGTGAAATAAAAACCCATGTGAACCTTTGTCTAAAATTCAAATTAAGACTCAAATGTTTTAAGGTTCAAAAAGAGCTTTTTGCTTTAATTATCACATGTGTTTCCCTTCCCTGGCTTAAGGTATGACTAAAAGCCATGAGAAGGCTAGTCGTGAAAATTTTCAGCTCTTTGGTGTTAATGCAACGCTGGTGTGTTTCAGCAAGTGCTTATTTTTGCAGCCATGCCACTAGCCAGGCAAGTTTCCTTGAGGAGAAACATCTTCTCAGTGCTGCAGACACCCAACGCTCCCTCTCCAGTGGGATTCAACCCATGGCCATCTCGAGAGAGACCAAGTCTAGGTGCAGAGTGGCTGTGACTGTCAGCCTTTGGCAATGCTGAAACCAGAATTTTTTGTCACGTGGGACACGTAAGTGGCACCCAACCTACATGCCACAGGGTTTTGCTGACTCTTCAGGTTAGATGTGTGTTTATTTCAGCAGTTGTTGATTAACTGCAAGCCACAGACCAGATGTAGGTGCTACAGGGTCCACCATAAATGGGTGGGAATATTTTGCAAACCAAGAAGGACTTTGACATCTCTGACACTGACCTACTTAGCAAAAAATGGGATAAAAGGGATGTACCTTGACCAAATTAAGTGATATGTTTAACTACCAATGTGTGAATCTGGCTTTTTAATGGGATTTAGAAGTTCTTGGTGAGTGGCTCTTGTTAGAGTACGAAAGGGTCTTCGTTTGTGACTGTGGACAGGTATCTATTGGATGGAAGAAGTAGTTGCAGGAGGGTGTGACATGGCTTTACCTTGTTTTCCCTTTTATGTTCTTCCATAGGGACAAGCAAAACACACTACAGCAGAGAGCATATTGATTAGAAATACTTCATCAGGTCTTTTAGCCTTCTTGGTTCAGAACTGCTTCTGACTAGACTGTCGTTTTCAAGTTTTTTTCATTACCTTGAAATTATTGTATCATTGTAAATATGGGGGGCAGGAGGGGGAGTGTTTTACTCTGTGCATTCCCTTTTGTTTCTTTTGACTCTCTGCTGTCAGTGGTATATTTTGAGTTGTTTGGGTCACTGGATGTTGGTTCTGTTTCTTGATTGATTCCCTGCAACTATTAAGTGTCAGAATGAAAGAAGTCAAAGGGATTAAAAATATCAACACAAATTTCCAGGAAGGATTTGCCTGACTGTTCAAGTGAAAAACATGGCCATGAAAAATGAGGAATAGATTCACAGGTATGAGTCATCTTGGAAAGAAAAGTCATAAATTCAGCCTTGAATATTGCTGAGGCAAACCTGTGAGCATGGGGTCTTTGTGGCTGTTGCTCAGTATCCATTGAGGAGATTCAATTAGATTTAGGTACCAAAACCACAAAGTTAATTTGCATCAGCTGAAGATCTGTAACCACAGATGCCAGAAGGAGAAGTGTGGACAAACATAGACGGAAGTGCAGGAGATTAGGGACACGATAGCACAAAGCAGATGATTCGCTTTCTACAAAAAAAACCCAAACAAACAAAAAACCCACTAACACCAGGTAGAAGTGATAACGTTGACAAGCCTGAAACCATATCACACAAAGATTAACTCAAGATTTTGTGTGTTACGATAAAGTTCTGTTTTCCAGCCACGTATTTGTACTTTCAGGGGAGTTTCCAAGACCAACATTTTTAGAGGTGCGAGGACAAATGCACTGCAGCCTGGGTAACTTTGAAAACCTCTCTGCTTATCAAAAGGTTGTGAGGATGGGGGCTCTGACACAAGCTTTTCAATATTTCACAATTCTGGAAAAAATTGAACCGTTCACCTTCGCATAAAAAACTCCATTCAGTTTACAATCCTGTTTGGTTACCTTGTTGGTTCACTTTTTTCCTTGACCTATTTACACATCACTGGAGCACTCTCCTACAGCTAATGCTACACATCAGTTTTGCAAAAATGACTGCTTCTGAGGCACTCAGTACATCTCCCAAGCAGCTCAAAGGCCAAATTGTAAGAAATACCTAAAATAGCTCTCCAGAAAAAAGAAAAGAGCTCAGAACGTGAGAGCTGTAACATTTATTTCTGGCAACCCACGCTCTTTTATTACTTTCTGCAAGGTGTGTCAAAATAGAGCATATGAGTATCTTTGAAATGAAGATGTAAATTGCCATTCTTCTGCTTTTCCCCCTGCCCTCCAGTTGTTTTGTTATTTGTTTTTCTTCTTTTTATTTTTAATTTCCTCCCCCCCTTCTCCTTTAACCGTCCCTGCCAAGGGGAAGGCTGCTAAAATTGCCAATCCATACTGTGTATGCAGCTTTTCCTATTGCACTCCTCTTGCTTTTGCACAGAACCCTGGTTCGAAGCCCATCACAACTCCGGGGAATTCTTTCCATGCACTTCCATGGGCTTGAGATCAAGTCGAGTAAGGAGAATTTTTTCCAGTGTGCATCTTTCAGCTTTCTGCCCCACCTGTTTCCCACCAGACCCCGTCATGGGTATTAAATGTAATTCATGTCTAATTATGGGTATTTACACCTCAACCTCAAAGCTAGCCGCTTCCACCTGCGCTCCGGCCGCCGTGGGCTCGGGGAGCGGGCGAGAGGCGAGATGGCTGGCAGCGGGACTGACACGGGAGCAGCTGTGTTTGTTTGATCTCCTCGCTGCCAGGTCTCCGTGCTTGGGGCTGGAAGGGTGGACAGAAGCTACTAATAGAGGCAGAACTAAAGAAACATACAGAGCAGTACAGTGTTCCCAAGTACACATCCACCGTTCAAAAGAACAGAGTGAGAACAAGGGGGAGAGAGCATGAGGAAAAAGCCCAAGGAGGCTCTGGTAGCTACAGTATAAACACAAACAGACCCCATGTTGCTATGTGCTCCCTTTGATTTCCAAAATGTTGAGCGAGCTTGGCTGTAGGCTTTCCCTTCCTCCAGAGGCACTACAAGAGAGCTGAGGTGTTTCTGCAAAGACCGAGAAGAGGAAACCCGTGAGGATTTCCCACGGTTTTGGTTAAGAGGGTTTGAGATGGCAAACAAGTGCAAAACAAATATAAGGAGATGATGTGGGGGATGTTTAGTGGGTCTGGAATCAAGAGATTCTTTTCAGGTGTGAGATGTGGTGGCTTTGGGGATTACTTTGAGCAATCCAAAAGGGCTAGGGCATGAAATATGGAAACAGGTTTTTTTCACAGGGGAGTAGCAGCTGGCCTTCACGTGCAGTCAGAGAGAGCTTTATGGACAAGTAATAAATGCTGGTTACCACTACAGAGCATACCAAGCAACTATAGCTGTGACTTTCCACCTGTTTCAGTGTCTGCAGTCACCTAGGGCCGCTCAAACCTGGGTTTTGTGAAAACCAGGCCCAATGGATAAATAAATTCCTGGGGATTTGGGGACCATATTTTCAAGCCTAGCTCCCTTAAACTGGATTCCTAATCTCTGCATTTATAAACTTAATCTTAGAAGTCTTCTACTCTGGGATGAGACTGTTGAAAGTACTTTGCTGTCTTGGATTTCAGGGTGAGCGCAGAGCAACAAAAGAGCATGGGGATGGTCATACTGGACCACAGCAAAGGTCCAGTCTCCTATCTCCAACAGAAGCTATTTATGGGTGCTCAGAGACCCAGCAAACAAATACTGTTTGATTTAGGTAGTCCTGAAGTTGATTATATCACTTTTTAGTCAAGTTGGGGGAAACTTTTGGTTACGCCCATGTAAACCCCAACTGTCACCACTGGAATATTGTCCATTGACTTACACTACAATCCAAGTGGTGACAAAAAGCAGGAGTTCTTCCAATGTATTTTCTTCATCTGTCATTCACCAAATGTCACCAGACTGTAGCAGGAGTTGTCCTTAGAGTTGCTGCTGTCGTATGTGCTTAGTTTTCACAAAGTATCTAAGCTACCAGTTCACATTTAAATATTCCTAGCAAGCTGGAGAAAAGAGATGGTAATTTAAAAAGCAAAAGAAAATTGTGAAATGCATTGTTGGCTATGTGAATTCTGATGAGTGTCTTTCCATTTTAGAAATGTGAACTTCTTCCCTTTTGTTTTCAATTTTTGAAACCCTCAAAAATATCAAGAGAAATGTAGTGGGAAAATGAATATTTCCCTACATTTCTGCATAGAGAAATGGTATCTACTCAAAGCATAACCATGGTAGTTGAGCATCTCAAAGGGATCTCATTGGAAGTGTTGTTATCTCCTGTATTTTATAGAAAAGGGAGGGAAGTGCAAAGCACTCACATCCTTGCAAATCAGGAGCTTGTGGGAAAACCCTGCTGTATCCAACTGTCCATGCTAGCAACGATGCACACTTCAGTTCCTGAAATGAGAGGGACTTTTAGTACCTCACTTTTGGTGAAGCACAAGAGGGAGGCAGATGTCTCCCAGGCATTGTCCAGCAGGGAATGATGGCCTCGTGATCTAGAAGAATATCCAAAGAGTCTTGTCACACATCCTAGAACAGGATGGGACGAGGGCTCAGAAAACCTCAGTTTATCCTTTCCGCTTAGAAATCTCTGATCAGATCATATGACTGTCCTAGCACTGCCTAGCTTGGTGGGTGAAAAGATATGATGAGCCAGAAGGACCATTGCAGCAAGTATCTCTTTTCTTCATCACTCTTTTTGTAGGGTGATTTCTACGGCCATATGCTTCTACAGCACTTTACTGGTGTCTTTTTCTATTACTGACAGGAGGGAAGAGGACAACAACAAAACTCAGCTAAGCAGAGTGTTTCTTGTGGGGATGCAGGTGGTGTTAGCATGACCTGAGATAGACTCTGGCAAGCTCTGAGCCCAAAAACCAGATCAAAGTAAAAATGCTGGGAAATACAAATGTACAGCCTGTTTTTTGACAACCTCACACCGCACCAGCCAGCACCTCTGTAGCTGACACTATCCTCACAGAGCTGGAGACACATCCCACACAGACCAGCAAGGTTGGAAATAGCAACCTGTTGCTGTGAATGGGTTTTAATAGGAGAGAAAAATTCGAGTAGCAAGTTGTTGAGGGATTTCAAGGGCTCACAGGTAACTTTCCAGAAGCAAAATTTAACTTGCAGCTCTTGTCTTCTTCTATTTTTCTAGTGTTTTCTCATTGACTGATTATAATCTTTCCAAAGGGGAAAAAAAGAGGCCCTGCAGCACGCTTGGTTTGAAGGGTTCGAATTAGGAGTTATCAAGAATCTCCCTGTAGCCAACCAGCTAATTTCAGCAGCAGAACAAGAGAGCTTCTGTTAACATGCTGCACTGAACTCCTGCTGCTCTTTCCATGGCAGGTGTGGGGCCAATACCTGTTTATCAAGAGCCTTACTTATATAAAAGTAAAAAGTTCAGGAAACTAAAAAATCTGAGTCACTGTCTGCTAAACTCCCAAATAAAATAGTTTTATTTTCCAACCAACCCAGTTTTCCTTATTTAAGCCCAAGGAAAAGAAAGAAGAAAAAAACTTGCTGTGAACCCTGACCTTTGGAGGTGTATTCCCCCCTGGGTGATTCATCTGTTTACCTTAGGACAATTAAATGTGAGTCAGTTTAAATAAACTTTAAAACCAAAGGAAAAATACGCTAAAAACAGACCTGACCCCACCCCTTCTCCTACTAGGCACTCACTGAGAAGTATGAAAAAACGCAACACAGATCACATTTTCAGGAAAATCCTAAGGAATCTGGAGTGAGGTGGCAAGTCACGGTGGCTCCTGTCCCTAGTCAGGAGCTGGAAGGTGGAGCTGCTCCTGGATGGACCATGCAAAGGTTGTCCCCACACTGCCATCAGCAGCAACTGGCCACTGCTAATGAGCTAATGCAGGGGCCATCAGAGTCGTTAACCCCGATGCAATATAGTTAAATGCTTCACCTTTAGGCTACCAGTGGCTTCAAGGAATTTCGGGTCAGTAATGTCCTGACAGCTTGAAATATTTGGCACTGATATCAGTGCTGCTAGCTGGGGAAATACAGCCAGCACCCAGAGGTTTGCAGCAGATAAAAATGGAGATAAAACCACCAAAGAATTATTAACTGAGACCGATGGGGAAGAGGCGAACAAAGCCCCCTTAAATAAAGCAGTGCTAAATGCTAAATGTCAGGGTTTATGCCTGCAAGAAATGTGGCAGCTGCAGGGTGTAGCTCTTAAGAGGCCATTAATGGAAAGAATCAAAGCTGCTCTCCAACGCTTCAAGCAGGATTGCCAGTGCTGCTAGCAGGCATGTGTCAGCTCTGAGGTTGCCCTAAAAGTGGTGGGATTAAACAAAAATAAGCCTGTGTTTGGGGAGGTTTCTCACTGATTTTCGGTTTCTGAGCTGTTAAAGTACCTTCAAATCACACTAAGAGACTAGAGAAAAAAAGGGAGCATCAGAGAAAGCAGCAGTATTCTAGAGGAGCTCATCCTACAGGTCTTGAAGGAAAATGCCAACCACTCACTGAAATTCATAGTACAATCCAGAGAATTCGGGACGTTGCTGAGAAGAAATGTGGCCTACCCTTCTCTCAACACAAACAGGCAAAGGCTCAAGCAGTTCCTCACTGTTGCTCTGAGCATGGGCTTCACTCTGTGCCGAGAGGGACACATCATTACTCCTCTCCAAGGCATGTAGAGGGAGGTAGCAGCAGGGAGAGGTGCCACACAGGCAGGGCGCAGGTGGGAGAGGCATCCAGAGAACGTTCTTACCTCAGTTAAGAAGTCTTTTGTTTTGGTAAGAGATCAGGCTGTTTCTGCCGCGAGTTAAAACAATCCAAGGAGTTTTTTTCCATATTATTGACAAAGTGGTCTCTAATGATATGTCAGTTGGCTTTGGATTTATATCTACTGGGCGGTTCAGTTCTGATATTGCTTCTGACATTATGATGAGTGTTGTGCTTTCTGTTGGTCTTGGGGTGTAGGGACTCTTCTGGCTGTGGCCACCAGAAGCTGCTATCAGAAACTTTGAGGCATGCGAGGACACAAAGCTGCCAGGCTGTATTCCGAGCCTTTCCTGGGAGCTGCTGTTGGTTTCTTTTTAAACAGGGCAGCGTATGTCTCACAACACGAGCCGTAGCACCTTGAGAGGTAGATACAAGGTAGAAATGCAGCCCTCCTTCCTGGTACTTCACAGGTAGAGAATATTTTTGGAATTGTGCAGAAGGCAGACCTTTCTCGTGGGGAGTTGTAGAACCTGGCAAAAACCTTTCAAATGGATTTTCTGCCATTGAAACATAACTGCCTGCATGCTGTTGGAAAGAAAAATCTTTTTTGGGCAGAGACTGTGCTGCAAAAGGCTTGTTTGTCCCTTAACAGAGCATCTGGAGCACTGGTGGGGGGAATGCTGGGCTGGCTGGCTGCTGATGGGCACGTATGTATGCAACTGTGCTAGCTGGTCCAGAACTAAATGCTCTGTCATAATGTTGTACCAAAACAAATGTTCTCCCAACAATGTCACCGTCATCAGAACAAAGAGAAATGACATGGTAGTCTAAACTGTAGGTAAGATGAAGTCATTCATTATTTAATTCCTTTAGGAAGAGGGAGCAAAATCACCCGCATGTCCATAAAAATTGCTTACATATACAGTAACTCTCATGAGCTACACACAAGCCAACTGCACAGACTGATGGTCTTTGGCAGCCAGATCCGTCTTTTGCTTTTGTTGTTTGTTCAGTTACTTAAGAAAGTGGGACCCTGATTGCACCTCAGGTTGGTAAATGTTCCAACGAGGCAACACACAAAGACGGTGGAGGTATTTTCAAATCACAGACAAACCTAGGAAAATGGTAATCTGCTGGTGGAAGATTTATGAGTACAGAAAGGAGTAGGTTTGCAAATAGGATTCTGGTGCTCTCTTGCAGAGATCTTGCCCGACTAACGCCTGTTGTTCAAGGCTCAGGAGTGGGTGTAAATGCACTATAACATTTATGCTCCCGCCCTCTCATCCCAGAATATGAAGATGTGGGTTGTGATGGCATTTCACATGTCACAGTCACAATAACCTCATTGACTCTCTAGAAGGGAACATTTTCGTACGTGTCAGTAGATGGCACTATTTCTATTGCCTGTCTATAGAAAGGGCCACGTCTCTTTTCTAGAGCTCCCTGTAAGGCTGGGGGGTGAGTGGGGAAAGGAGACTCCCCCAGGGAACAGCGTTTCTAGGACCTGTGGCCCGGGCTGCTGGAGTCAGGAAGGCAAAGGGACCGAATGTAGATGGAAATCCCCCTTCCCGGAGAGCAGCTTCTTGTTTCGGTTCACTCCTGTAGCTGGCAGCCTGTGCGCCGTGTGGATGAGGTACCTCTTTTGGGAGAGCACCTGTACTCCTGGGGTCTGTCATCCTCTCTCTTCTTCTGGAGTCTGAACTTGCCTCCAGTGCAGTCAAATGAGAGGGTTATGGTTTCCATCTGGACCAAAGCAGGACCTCGGGAGCTTAAGGAGAGGAATGAAGGCTCCCTGCAGGCAAACAAAAGGTGTCAGCTGTGCTCTGTGCCCATCCAGCCACACTGTTCTGAGCTGCTCTGATTTCACCCTAAGGAAAGACCACTAGATACCAGGAAGTTTTGAGGGTCTCTGCTTAGCATCCACCTGGGCTAGGATCTCCCTGCACTTGTGCTTCAAACCCCTTCCTCGCCATGCTGGCCCAGGGGTCTGAAGTGAGCCAGACTTGTGGGCCCGCGTACACCCATCCTGCAGATGTCAAACTGATCACACGGGGCTTATGTTTGGATAGCATCAAGCTGCCAGGTATTATTAGCAAGGCTATAAATCAAGATATTTGGTCTACCCTGTGTGTAAATGAGCTCATATTCATCCCTCAGCATTTTCTCCTCTGAGCTCCTTTATACTGTTCTAAAACTATATAATTTGCTGTCAGCAGCTCCTCGATTTGTTTAGGCTCCACACCAGCATTACGTTTGAAAATTATTTCAGGCTATTTGGTCATCATCACTTACACAACGTGGGTCCCAGCTCCTCACCTACAGGACATTCAGCTCTGCCGGCTGTACAGCTTGCTGCTTCTGAGCACATAGCCCAGTTTGCGTAGAGGAAAGGCGTGAGTGTGCACAAGTGGGTAAAACAGAGCCCTGCGTCTTGGATTGCTTCCCTGCCCTGTGGATTTATGATGCACGTCTAGCAGAGTGACTCCCAGATGGGTCTGTGGACTGCATTGTAAGGTGCTCCCTTAGCATTCAGATTTACTGCTCCGCATTAAAACAGTCGGCTCTTAATTGAAGATAGCATCCTGGGATTAAAGCCCGAAACAATTATTGGACTGTTATAAAACTCCTTTAAATAGTCCTACCCAGCCATTTCATCATTAGGTAATGACTAGCTAGAATGTTCCTGCCTTCGTTTTCAGACCTCCTCGTTAATGACGTCAAAACAGGTGAGGCTATGTAGTGGTGAGATACGGGAGTTTTAACGTAATCGCTTTGCACTCAGCAGCCATTAGGTCAACAGAACTTCACTAACACGCTCTGTGTTTACACAGCTTCCAACAGTTCAAAAAGCCAAAGGAGGATCACAAGTCTATCTTCAAGCCAAAGGGGAAAAAGATTGACACAGGGTTGTAATCATCAGTGTCTGAAAAAAGCCTTCTCATCTGTTTTTAAGCATGTTCAAACAAGACATGGCTCTTTGTACAACAGGGGCGCAGGGAAGGTGGGCAAATGCCATTCTTGTGGTTTAATTAAGGACCTCAGCGAGGATCTAACAAATGCAATGTGAGCTGTGCCTAGTGGTCTCAAATGTGTGTCAGGAGGGTGGGAGGGAAGCAGGGGGGATACCGGGGAGGGTGGAAAGGGTGTGGGATGTGAAGGACGGTGTGTGGCAGCTGTTCACAGCAAATACTATTCTAGCTCATGGCTATGTGTTCCAGCCCTGTTGGAAAATTACATCTAAATAACAGATCACGAAAGAGCAACCCTGACAAGGCCTGTAATTTAGTCCCAAGAGGAAATTCTTCATTCATCAACTGTACAAGAGACTAAATTAGTTCTCTGCTGGATGAGGCTTTGCTGGCATTTTGCTCTGAGGGTCAGCCCTACCTTCAGAGCAGGTCCCACTGGGGAGCCCTTCCTGCCAGGGACAAACCCACTCCCAGCCCAGAGGGACACCACTCTCCAAGCGCAGGGCAAGGGCTTCATTCTCATGTGTGTTTTGGGGGTTGTCAGGAGCAACTGGCACTGTCTGAGGTGGTTGGACAGGAGGTTTGCAGTGAGGTGAGAGCATTTTGCACCAAGGTGGAGCATCACCCAAAGGCAGCTCTCCCTCCCCATCAGAGTTCCTTGTGGTGGGCTCTGTTGCTTGATTCAGAAGGACAAGGAAGGATGCTCTCTTGCTATAGCAAATCCTTCACTGGAAAGCTCTTATATAGCTCACTGCATGTGCTAGTGTCATAGATCTTTTTGCTTTCTTGTGCTGTCTGGACAGGGAGAGGGCATCCAAAGAGCTGGAACACGTGCTGCAACACAGACCTCCATAATATGAGAGGCTCCGATCGTATGCATATGGATATACATAGAGATGTGGATGTGTTTCTTTTTATTAGTGCAATAGCAAGGTTTTTTAAATGTTGACTTGGTAGAATTCCTGTTAATGCTTCCCTTGCACACAAAAGCCAGGTTTGTTTAATTTCTTCCTTTACAGCAATTGCCATTTTTCAGGTGCAGTTAGCAGATCTCCCATCTCCAGAGGCCTGGTGTGTGGGTGTGGGAGAATAAATCAAAGATATCCAGATCTGTAAGAGGTGTGCTGGGCAGTTAAAAGTACATCAAGTGTACTTTTTTTCACTTTGTGCTTTGAGTCTGGTTCTGCCACTTTCGCTCATGCTAAGAAGTATCGTTCTCAAAGAAACATCCTATTTATGTTGGTAACTCATGAAAGCACCATGGAAAGCCAGGAAGTCTTCAGGATCAGTCCCAAGTTGTAACTGTATTACAAAAGGACAGTACCACCGTGAAAGAGGATGAGCTGTATCTGCTCAGATACCTCTGAAATGCTACCCCTCTATCTTAAGTTCCCTGTGTTTAGAGGCATTCTGCTATTCCAAAGCAAATCACAGGCTACGTTTCATATTAGAAAGTTTATTCTTGATAATACTTTCTTCATCATCATCTATAACATCCAATACTTCTACCCAGTATCTTTAATGTAATTATCAGTTCCAGGTGTTTTCAAGATAGTACCAAAAAATGTATAGATACTTATGGGTGATTTGTGCTTGCCTATGTTTTGTTTATGACTGGACTATATCTACTTAGGAACAAGCTATAGGGTCATCTGCTTGCCCTTATAGCTATTGAATCCTGTTTTGATGGTTTCTTGGTATTAGTCACAGTGATTTTCCATAGCAACACATCTTCAGGTTAGTTATATATGAAGGCATTGCCTTTTTTTTGTTTTCTTTTTTTCTTTCTTTTGGTTTCCCTGAAAGGTTTCTTCCCACTTGTGTTAAGGGACACAAAATGCATATGAGGTGCTGCCCACCCGCTTCCACCCTTTAGAGGAATGCTTCTGTCGCATCTCCACTTACTCCCCATACTTACAAATGAAACACCCCTACACTTTTCAAACTCTCTACAGAAACTTTTCTGCTGCTTGTCATTTCATTTCTCCTTCCTGAACCCCACACTCTTTTCTGAATCAATTGCTTGCTCTTCTTCAGAGGGAAGGGTATGTTAGCAAAGACAGTTTCCCCTCTGATCTGAAAGGAAAATCAATATTTAAGGCCTTGTAGGATTTTTTCCTTTAGGAGGAGAAATGAATGACCTAAGCCAGGTATGCGCCTTGACACAACCTGTTTATTTGCAAAGAATGCTCATGACTGCCTGAGCACCAAACACAACAGGAGCAAACAGTGGAAAGTCCTGTTGCTCGCAACATTCAAGTCTGTTCTGTCAATCATTTCGGAGCCGCAGGGAGCTCTGCAGCTCTGCAGACCATTATCTGCTGGCTTTGCTCCTTTCTACGCCACACACCCGCTCCTAGATCTTGCCAAGCACTGCCCACACCCATTCAGCAGCAGTTGGGGTAACAACCCAAAGATTTGTCTCCAGATCAAACCTTGGCAGGGTTGGTGGCTCCTATTGTTTCCAGCTACCTCCCTATATAAATGACTTTCTCCTTTTACACGCAAAAAAGAGACATCTGACACTTGCTGGCTTTGTGCAAAGCTGTTATTTGCTATAGACAGTGACCTAGTTGTCAAGTTTTAGAGAATAAAATAGAAACCCCATTACTGGAATACATTCAGTCTGGTTTTCTGCCACATCTTTCTACTTCTTAATACTTTATTTACTTATTTGGCTCACTATACCAGGTATGGAGATTTTTCTTTCAGCTGTTGAAGCTTAGTTCTCCCTGGCCACAGGCAATGCCAGGTAATGTATATGCCAAGTGCAAGTATGAGTAATTTTCCATTGTACTTTGTAGTAGGCATTACCTATACTTGTCATCAGTGAATTTTGTCTTCCCATTCACCTGCTTGTCCCAGGCTGTTCTGAGCTTCCCTGTTGTCTTCACTGGTGTTAATGATACTAAATCACTGGTTCCCATCAGCAGATGTTGCTATCTCAGTGTTGACCCATTTTCTGGAGAAGGTATGTCTGTATGAAAATACACTAGCTTTGCCTGGGAGTCTGTTTCTAGGCAAAAGTCATTTATAGGACTGTCCTCTCTAGGGCTGAGGCTAAGCCCAGGGCTCTTCTGACGTGTAATGAGCTGTGTAATAGGACCTTTTCTCTGCTCAGATAGCAGAGGAAAACTGTTTAGTTAGTGTAGTCCAAGGGCAAAGAACTGAAGTCTCGGGAGGCAGGAGGTGTCCAGCTCAACTGCACAGCCCAGTCACTCTGTAGGACTTTGCAAAGCCCTGCCAAAGTTTCTCAGCCCATTCTGACTTCTCCCCTGTCTCATGGGGATGTCCCGAGGGTTAAGCATCAGAGACACATCATCTTTCTTTTGTAGTAAAAGAAAGACTCTTCATTATGTGTACATGAAGGAGCCCTAAATGGAACAAAAGTGACCTATATGGAGCTGCATGGCAGCATTGCAGCACTGAGGATAAGTTACAGTGTCTGCTTAATGCTTGACAGGTATTCTAATGCTTGCTAAATGCAAGGCATTATTATTACTACCAATGGAGATGGCAACAAACCCTCGTGTGTCCTCAGAGTCACATTGCTTTCGTATTGTCTCATACCTGGCAAATCAAACTGTGGTACCTTAAGTTGCTTGCTTTTTTTCCAAAAGTATTGCTTGGGCTGTGAAAAATGTAGTGGTTTCAGCTGAAGGTCAGGCAGCCCACAAAGCACTGAGAGAGCGCTTCTCAAATTCGGTTCTTCACCACATTTATTGCACTGAACTCACTTTCACTTCTGCATTGGCCATTCAGGAGAAAATGAATATCCCATTTCATAAGGCAGCAATCAGAGGCACAATTTTCACCTCCTCCTTGGAGTTACTCGATAGAGTAACAGGGTGCAACCACATTTTCATGGGGTATTAAAGTGAAATGGTAAAGGCACGCTTAACTTTTCAATTGAGAGGCAGGAACTGAGTCCTGGGATGCTGAGACTCATGCTGAAGTTCACATACCTTCTTGTTATGGGGCTGAGACCTGATCTCCTAATATTGACCTCTGCTCTCGCTGTAAGAGCACTCTTCCTTTCAAGACAGGAGCTGGTGAAAGCTGATCTCACATGTCCAGGTGAAATTGTTACCTCGCTGCTCCTTGGAAATATGAGTTATTCCTCTTGCTGGAAACAACTGAGGGCAAGACCTGGGTTTCATGCTGTTCTCTTGGTATTAAAGTAAAAAAAAAAACAAACTGGGAAACTGTTTAAGCTGCTGACTCATAACTGTACACATTATATGACCAGCAGCTTTCATTTCAAATTGTTTTACAGTGTGGACCAGAGTTTGTCCTCTAACTGAGGCCTAAAAAGTAAGCACCACTTGCTAATGGATAGAGCAACACCAGTAACACCAGCAACTCCGGCACTTTCAGTAAGTGTCCTTTCAGTGTGTGTGTCATCAGTGGCTGTAGGAACCGCAGCCGGGCGTCTGCCGTCCAAAACCAGGAGCTGAGCTCTGCAGGGTCGCCTCAGTGACTATCTCTGCGCTGGCACATTGTTTTGTAGTATGGCTTCATTTCAGGTTTTCCTCACTTGTGCAAAGAGCGACAGTCTCCTGGAGTGTAATTTTCTTTATAAAGGCTGAAAAGTGCCCAGCTGGTGTCAGCTCTGGGCCCTGGCCAAGAGGGAGTTCATGAACTGGTGAGCTTGTAACTGGCCTGTAAAAACGCTGTGCAAAAACACAGTCTGTGAGTTGCTTCCTAGCAGCGCAACCACATTTCACCATTGGGCGACTGAAATTTCTTTTCCTTTCTTCCTCTTTTTCATCCCAGGACACTGCTATGCTTTTAATTGATTGCTTAAAAAAGTTGGCAAGTCAAATCCCTGAGGTGACGTTTCTGGTGCCAAGCTAAAAGGCCATCAGGTGGGAGAAGTGCACAGCACTTTAGGGACTTAGGTAGGTCTATTTGCATTTGGTTATTTATGTCTGGAGGTCTCATAAGGAGTTCTCCGAAGGGATGCAGAAGAAGGGATGGTCCTGAGGAACTTGTACTCCATGCCACACCAAGTGGACCACAGCACAGTCATGTTGCTTAAAATATGACAGTGAAAGACTGTGACAGTGAGAGCTTGGAAAAGGATTTTCTGTCCTTGCATCTGATGATGTGACCACAGCCTTTTCTTTTAGAAGTCTCAACATAGTTGCAAAGGATAAAAAGGTATCCTGTTACCTTCCAGCTTAGACTGAAAGTTTCTCTGGGCAGCACTTAGAGCATCTAAATCTGTGAGAGCTCACTTCAGCTTCTGGGTGGTAAACCAGCACGTACGTTGTTTCCTGAAGGGGATCTGAATGGCTTATGGGGAATCATGTGGGGAAGGACTAGAGGAACTCCAGAGTTTTGCTCAATTGGGATTCCCATGCTCATCTCCCTCCTTCTTTTGCCACGCCACTGCAAATGTACATAATAAAAATAATAGTGATGACCGAGGTCACGTCTAGAATAGAAATGCTTTACAACGTGCTATAATGGTAAAACGCTCCTCTCCTGAGCACAGCTATAGAAGGAAAGCTGTACTTTGTAGCCGCACACAGTGAAACCACCCTGCCACCCACCCTCAAGCGCAACACGCTGCAGCCTGGCTACATGTCATCTGTGCAGGGGACGGGGCAGCACAACCCCTCCTGAGTGCTGCTCCCTCCCCAGAGCAGGGTGCTGCTGGCATTTGGGAGTACAGCTGTGCTGGAGACAGGCAAGCCAGGTGGCTCACATCCTGGCCGATTGAATGAACACTGTGGCAAACAAATGCCCCGAGTAGCTTGAAAAAAAATCTCAAGTAACTCGTTCATTTTTTTCAAGAGTTGCTATGACACAAATGCTGCCTTTAGCTGTCGGGAATAAAGGAGGTAACCATATCTGCTTGCATATGAAAGACATAGACACTGTGGACTTATAATTGCATGCACTCATGTTTAGCATCATTATCTTCTCTCATTTTATCTTTTTTTCCATGAGAGCTTGCATCATGGAGCCTTTCCACTGCCAAATCCATAGCATTTGTGTTAGAGCACTTAAACAAGACACAAGTATGTGTCAGTATCTGCAGTCTGGATTGCAGTGACAGCTCTGTGTGGATTGTGCTCTCCTATCTCCTTTTGTGATCCCCTATGGAAAAGGGTTATATATATACATACACACACACATATAATGCATGGCATGAATCCTGTGCGGCTCTTTCTCAGCCAGGCCTGTGTTTCCTTCACACCTGAGGACTAGGGCCAGGGTGTTCGTCTCTGCAGTGGCTCAGTGACTAGAGCATCCCAGGGTGTTTAGCCCCCCATCTCACATTGATTTCAGGGAAAGAGGAACCTCCTTGTTTTGCACCACATCTCTCTTATGAGCATGCTTCAGAAAGTTTGTGTTCCACGTGAGCACGTGGAGAAGCTGCTATTTGTCAGTCTAGAGATAAGTCGGCTTTATTGCTGATTATCTCAGATTCACTTTTTAGAGGATGGATTACAGCCGTAAGATAGGGCAATATTACTGCTGGTTGTTAAAACAAGAAGGGAGGGGAGAGGACTGTTGCTCTTTTGGGGAACAAGATACATTCTTGTCATGGCAGTGATTCAAGCAGACTTTCCTGCGCACCCTCTACTCATATGCATTTCCATGACTGTAAAGCAAAAAGGCTTTTTACGTACAAAAAGGCAAAGGGCAAGGTAAAATTTTGCCAGCTGCCATTTTTCACTTGATTCCCTGATTTCCAACATCGTTGTGTAAAGCCTGGCTGGATAAGCCTGTCATAAACATGCCCATGTTTGCATATGTGAATGCATATGCACAATTCATATATCGATTCCCAGCAGCTTTGCTCAAATATTGAAGGTTTGCCACCAGGTTGCTTGCTTTTGCAAGGATGAACTGGTGTACAAAGTGGAAGCTACTCTCCACCCCAGAGGCGGCACTTGTTGTGTAAACGGTTAAGAGGATAGGAGGAAGTGGTGCTTGGGTGTCCGTGCTATATGGCCTCACAGTTTTGGAATCAGGAAAGCCACCAAATGTAACTTTTCTCCCTAATCAGACTGCAAATCAATGTTGAGATAACAGAAATTTCCAGCGTCTGGCTAGTACTTTAAGCCTCTCACAGAAAACAGATTCTTTACTCACGCCTTTTCTTGCAACCCACTACCTCTAGCAGGGTAAATGAGATGGATTTGGGAACAAAATTTGGTCCTTTAACCTACCTTAGTGGCAAAAGCCATTGCAATAAAAGTGAAAATCTGAATATTTTTCAAATTCAGGTACTTTTCAATTATTATTCTTTTCCTCATTATAATTAATGAGCTTATTAGTGCAACTTAGGGGACAAAAGCTGATGGTACAGTTTGAGATTGTATTTATTTCTTCACAGTGCCCACAGAGAATGGGGCTGTGCGGCTCAGCCAAGGATGCAGTTGGCCAGGAGCTGCTCCAGACAGCAGCCACGAGAAACCATTTTTGGGGAGGTTAACAACAGTTAACCCATCCCCAAAGAAGTAAAATGTAGATTTTATGCCCTGAAGATTCAAGGTTTTATGCATTCAGAAGCTTTTGTTTACTCGTTTGATACTTACTATTTGTAGCTATTATACTTCTATAATATTACCCTTTGTATCTATTGTGTTTATAATTTTCCTATAGATAGAGTTTATTTATTTTTCTTTTCAGTGCATTCATGATGGCAATGTAATTTTGTGGTGAAGAGTGGCACTATCCAGATTTACGTTCTGTGGAAAAGTATTCCTTTCAGGTTTAAAGCTCATTCTTCGTGCTGTACAAAAAAAGGATAAATAGTTGTTCCAGCCTAGTTTCCTTTTACTGTGCCTTATTTTATGATCTTATATTATCTCCTCTCACTCATGCTCTCATTCATATTGCCTCTACCTAGGGAGTTACAGACATTTGACATTGCTGGTATATGAAAAGCTACACAGCCCGCTTAGAGTAGATGCAGGATGCATTCCAGGATCTCCTTTTCCCTCCATCTGGAATAGGTTATGCCAATATAAAGCAATTAAATATTTTTAGGAGTTAAGCTTTCAACCAGTTTTAAGAGAAATGATACCACATCTCTTTAGGTTTTCTTGATGTTATCTTCATAAGCTATAGAATTAGGAAACCTTCTTTAAACCAACAGAAATAGGAATATCCATTTCTGCTACCAGAACCGCAGGACAATGCTATCATTTAGGCTGCAAATAAAGAGATAGACATGAATTTCAGGCCAAGCTTGTGAAAATATAAATAGTATAAATGAATCTGAATTAATTGTAGGGTTTGGAAGTTCATTATTTTTTGTAAAACCTTTGTGCTTGGGCTCCCAGGTTGTGCTTCATTAGTTTTAATTGTAATAATTAAACAGCATATGTACATTTATGTATGTGCATGGGTTGCACATGTATGTGCCTCAAGAGTGTGCCTGATTTTGACAGTTTTTTAAGGACTTTTCCATATAGAGAAAGCAGCAGAATAAATCTAAAAGGTGCATGAAAGCAGCAATCGTTAATAAGCACTGTCACCAATGAACATGCTTCTTCATGAGCTCTGCAGTGTCCACAGCTTGGAGAAGAGCTACTAATGAACCTTATCTTTGCGTGAGATAATGGTTAGGACCAAACAGGGGAGGTGGAGGGGAATTTGACCACCCACAGAACAAATACCATTATCAAAGTGCAACTTATGCCCCAAAGCAAACTTACTTGCTGGAGTGACATTTCTTCTTGGCATTTCATCTGCTTTGGGAGGTGAGGATCAGGGAGGAGGAGGGGAAGGAGACAGAGAGGGAGGGGGAGAAAAATAGCCCAGCTGACATTTCAAGCGAGTAAATAACCTCTGCGGGAAGCCAGCGTGCATGGTATTTCCACTCGTAACATGTAATTCGCATGCCACTTAATGCAGGTGACGTGGAGCGGGGTGGGGAGGAACGTGAGCAGGGCACTGTCCCCGGGGTGGGCTGGGGAGGCTGTCGGCAGAGCCGGAAATCGAGGATCAGCCTTGTCAGCTCCTATCTCATCAATAGCAAGGAATTGCAAGAACAAGGATTTCTTTCCCACTGAAGATGCCACTGGTTCCTGCACCCCTTGGAACGTGAAATCAGCTCAATTGAGTGAAAAAGGCGGCATGTCCTTGCGCTGCAAAAGGCCGGGATTCAATCACCCATGACTACTCCTTGCATAACCAGAGAAGTCAGCCTTGAGAAGCACTGGCTGCTTCAGGGGAAGGGGAAAAACGAACACTTCAATCTCACTTGGAGGTCCTGTAGGATTATGACAGCATTTGGTTTCCATGTGCATGCTCAAAAGGAACGCCTGCTTGTTTGTACCAGCCTAGGAATCCGCCTCCGTCTTACAGTATCTAGTGAGAGGATGTGTACTCTTATGAAGCAAAGTATGTAAGTCGTGATCAGTTACCCGTAACAGTGAAAAAGATGGAGATAAAACAAGGTATGGTTTCTCAGAGCACTGAGTAGAGCATTTGCTTCTATCTCAGAAACTGATATCTAAGCATAGCACCGTTGTCTTCTCCATGAGACCCAGTCAGCTCCCAGGTCCTTTGGGCATGTGTTTTTCCTGCCCTGACTCCCGTGAAACTCCAAAAAACCGATAGCAAGCATACGCCAGTAGAAAACACAATGTCATTTTTCTGTGCTAATGGATAGGAAGGAAAATGAGGCTTCAGCTCTGAAAACACCATCAAAATGAATGTGAAATTAGGGTTATGCACAAGATTACTTGGAGGTGTGTTTTGTTTGAGTATTATGAGTATTATTATATGAGTATTAATTGCTATGTGAGTAGTAATTAGGCTCAGCACAGGTGAATCTCAGGATATTCTGCAGGAAATGTGCCCAGTGGCAGTACAGTGTTGTTGCCACTCACATGATTTTTGCTAAAATTGTGTCCTGTCAACTGGAGCTTCACAAGAGGAGTGGCAGTATGCAGGACTGAAGAAAGGAAAACAAGAATATATTTGTCCAAAAAAGAAAGTGAATCAGGAATAGCCAGTTTATGTGCTCAGTACCACATCTGGCTCCTGCCTCTGGTTCCTCCGTGCTGCTCATGGACATGTAGGTGTTTGCCCACTCCCTTATTACAGATTTCAGTAAGATGTGAGTATCGAATCAAACAAGCTTCTAGTATATCTCATTGCCTTCAGACTCTAAAGTTCTGCCATCATTCGGTTGCTCATAATGTTATGTTAAAGGACTGCAGCTGTATTTAAGTGGGATGTAATTCTATTCTTTACCTTCCGGAGTTTATCTGGACCACAGTGATGTGCTGCCACGGCAGTCAGCTCATGGATTTGGACCCCAGCGGTAAATACTACTTCAAAACAAAACACAGTCCATATCCCAGAGGTTTTCCACTGGGCTGTGCCATGCCCCGTGCTCTGTGGAATGTCGTGACGTGGTACAATGTTATAGGAAGCCGCTTACCCGTGGGGCTTACTGAAGCACTCGTCATGCAAGACACTGCAAACTGAGTCCCCTTCATGGACTCATGCAGCCGTCGTGAATCATTCTTTACTCAAATAAATGTTCGTGATATTCAAAGGTCAGAAATAATCTTCTCAATCTTGTTTAAAGTCCTGTTCTATGACAGTTTTAGAGGTGCTCAAAACAACCTTGAATTGACAATAGTTTTAAAAACTGGTAGCCTTCAATGTTTGCTTTTCCTTCCTATGAAGCAAAAATGTGCTTATAAAATACTTCCAAGCTTTGCTAAACATTCTTGTACAGTTCTAGTTGTTTTCCATTCACTCTTTCACAAATTATATTTGTTGTCCAGAGTAATGGCCAAATTGTTTTCCACTGGGAATATATTGACCCAGGTGACTTTGAGAGAACTAAAGATTACTCTTCATCTCAGCACGAAGAAAATCTCACTTTTATCAAATAAAACAGCAATCATCGCTAGCGTTTTGTCACAGCTATTACTCAGAAATACTCAGTAAATAAACGTGCCAATTAATGTATGAAATGTTAAATTGATGTATAAAATGTAATGTAATTAATGTATAAAAGGTTTTTGATGAGGAATAATCATTGAGGAATCTGCCCAAGTAGGTAGTACCAACAAAGAGTGTATCCTGCTGCTAATTTTTTTGGAAATGTTCTTGAATGAGTTCTCACTTGGGAGAAGTAAACTTTGTTTTTTACATCTGTTAGATATTTAACAGCCTCCACTATCCCAGTAGCTGCAAGCATGTTATAGTTTGAGGAAAAATATACTTTCACTGGACAGCTTTCAAATTAATCTTGACTGCAAGGAAATCAGGCTTGTTGCATTTCTGCAATTCTTCACCCTTGAAAGGCAGCAATGAGAATATAATGAAACTCTCTTCATCTCTCTAATTAGACATCTTGTGACCAAACAAGAGAGGGGCAGGAGTGGAAATACCCAGCCCAGTTAGGTAATTGCTGATAATCACAAAGCTGCTCTCCATGCTTGAAAAACTGAAGGCTGAGGGCTTAATACCTGCGCGGCTGCCTGGGGCTGCCTGGGACCAGTTATCTCATCCGCATTCTGCAGCCTTGCGCGAGGGTGAAGAGGAACCACCACCCTGCATGCAGAAACACGGCCCTGCAGGAAGATATCGAGGTAGCCGCCAGACGAAGAAAAACCTTTGTACAAGAGTTGTGGGAGTGCAGGAAGGCTGGGACATGCTCCTATTGCCCACTCTGCCGTTGACCACCCATGGGGCTGCCGAGGGGCTCCAAGGGCTGCGTATTAGGGACAGGGCACTCAGCTCTAACAGTCTCTGCTTTTTAGGTCCAGAGATATGTTTTGCAGCTGGGCTGAAAAGCTATCCTTACAAATGATCAGAGCTACAGGAATTTGAATGGCTGGGGGTCTCTGATACACCATAGTGGTTTCCCAAGAAAGGTGAATGTGTTTGGGTCTGCGTTTGCAGCCTGAGATGGTGCAATGTGCCACCTGGCTCTCCAGAATGGCAGGACAACACAGAGAGTTGTAGATCTGTCCGTGCCTTGCAGCCAGCAGTGCTGGTACCAGATAAAGGGTAAAACAATAGTTTCCATTCTATATCATTTGAGTGAAGGAACAAGTAAGTGAGAATACGTGAAGGACTCATTAGGAGAGTGCCTCACTGGAGAAAAGACTGGGGACCTTCGACCAATCAAAATAATTTGTAGAGTTTTATCCACACATTTTAGATCTTCAGGTCGGGGACATTGTGCTCACCTAACGTGGGAGTAACTCAGTCGGAGTTATTTACAGACATTATCTAAATATACACAGCAAATTACTCTAGATTTATATATTCCTTTTCATGAGCATCTTTCGATTTTCTGTAACTCTGTAGTATTCACATTAGGAGGAAACCCTAATGGCCAGGACACTTCTGAAATGCCCTTAAACACCTTTGTGAATCCTGAAGCAGAGCTGCTAAACTGTACACAGCTGAATGCCAAAAATATTCTAGTTAGGCACATTTAATCAAGAAACTAGGAGAAGGTGCCATTGGTGGGTCCTTCAGGCTCTGCTGATGCCTTTCCCTGCATGGGAGGGACACAGATGTCCAGATGCTGCTGTTTTCACCTGCCAGTTGACCTGAGCAAGACAGATAGGACCATTTTGGGGAGCAGCTTTCACCAGAGGGCAGACATCTATAGTTCCACCTCATTCTCCTTCATCCTTCTCATCCTCGTGCAGACTGTAAGCTCACCGGGGCAGGTTGGTGACTTGTCAGCTGTGTTATTTGAAACGAGAAGGTGAATCTTAAGGAAGCCAGCAATAACCCCTTTCCCATCATTTCTGACCATTTCTGGGAAGCCTGTGGCATTGAATGAGATCCCATTGATCCTAGTGAGGGAAGAGTGGTGGCACCACCGCTCTCCAGGGTGGTATTGCAGCAGTTACAGGGAGGCAGGTGTAATCTTCTGTATAAATCAGTGTCAAGTAGATCCACTATGTTGTTCTGTTAAATATCCTTTAGTCAAGCACAGAAGCAATAGTACTTGGTGTTAGAGGAGATTGAGCAAGTGCCAAAAGCCATAGGGAGGGTTTTTTGTTTTCCAGCATAAATCGTTTCCATCACACAATTGGCACTGAATATTCTGTACGTCTCAGAGACATTTCATTGAGTCCTTTAATTGCAGAATTCCTTTAAAGTTTAACAATGCAGAACTAATTTTGATGACTCAGTAGCACGAAAATTGTTATCTTAAGTGCCGAAAAGGTATTTTCCCTGTGGATTTTCTAGCACTGAGGCAACATTCTGAATGTTTTGACTGCTACTTTGTCTGACAATGTAAACAGACAGGAATAATTTAATGATTAACTCGTTATCCTTGATGCATGCCTTGATGTCTCATCTTGTTATTAACAGTTTGCCCATGTTTTGAAATATATATAATATGAAGCAGAGCTAATTTTGCTCTGGAATGCTCTTTAACGCCATTCCACAACTTTTTCCACCCACCAGCTGAGCTCGGTCAGTGAAGATGCTCTCTATTAACATCCCAGCAACTCACTCCAGCACTTTCAGCTGTGTAAAATTAAACCACTGAAAAAACTGCTCATCAAAGAACTTGAATATACGCACAAGTCCATCCTTGCTCAGCCTATTACGCTTAAGCATATGTGTAACTTTAGTATGCACTTGCAAATTTTGCTTAAAGCAGCCAGACTCTATTTTTGCTGGTTGGGTCTTTGAAATATTTCCTGGCACCATATCCTGTTTGTGTCATGTTGAACAGTGACCTGTCTATCATTGCCACTTCCACACACATTCCTTCTCAAAAAGCCTCTCACAGAAGACTGTGTCCTGATACAAGATCTTGGAAAAATCACCTTTGTTTTTGAGCACATGTGCCTTCTTGTTTTCTGTACAAACTGGAATGCCAAAAAAGTAACAGAACTCTTTTGCCATCTGGGAGAATTTTTAACGCATTTTCACCCAGACTTTCAGTGTGATAATATCATTATGTGCTTTTGGTTTTTTTCATATCTCACATTTATTAGATGATAAGTGGAGGCACCATCCCTGGAGGTGTTAAATAAACGAGTAAATGTAGCACTTCAGGACATGGTCTAGTGGTCAGGGAGATGTTGGGATGGAGGTTGGACTTGATGATCCTAGAGGTCTTTTCCAGCCTAAATGATTCTGTGGTAAGTGTGCTGCCTGTGAAGCACTGAGCTCATTTTAAGTAAAATTAATTTATCACATTAGCATCCAAACACCTAATGAGATAGGCAGTGTTAACAGAGCCTACACTGTAAGTGACCCCAAAGACTGGGAAAATCCCAAGAATCTCTTTTCCTGGTCCTTGGAAAGACATTTTAACAATGCATCTTCTGCTAGTATTGTATGAATTGACGCACCTGAAAGCAGTCAGTACATGAAAAATGGAAACTCTGGCATTAAAACAAGCAGTAAAATAATCATAAAAGCCCTAACACACATCTCCATTTCCAGCAGATGGAGGCGTAGCAATTTCTGCGTGCACGGCGTTATCCTCCAGCGCAGGGCTGCCCTGCTCCTGACACCAGCTCTCTCACTTTACGTGAATTCAAGCTGGTGAAACAAATAAGAGTAGCACGGTTATTAGCGCATTTCCTCCAGAAGCCACTAATAAAAATATGCTTCCCCTGACATTTCCATTCTACACCAAACAACTTCACAACTGTTACAGTAAGCAGGCAAGTGAAATGAAAAAGAAACGACCCAGCTTGATTTCATTCCTATATGGCAGCTGTCAGGTAATGGCCAAAAAAAGAAAAATTTAAAAATTTTAGAAAGATAAATGCTGCTAAATAGTTGGGAACGTGCAGCATCTTCTCTCCAAACACGTTGTGATATCAGTATCAGTTGTCAAAGCACAGCCTGCTTTTATTTTGTGATATTTCAGCTAAGTCTTTCTCTTGTGCTATTAGGATTTCCTCTTTGCTTTGGATTCCTAATAACTCATGTTGATAAAAATGTGTCTTTTTTGCATCTGCTGAATACTTTGACAGAGAAGACGAGGCGTTGTAATTCCTTCCTGTTTGCTGACAGTAGCACTGCACCTCGGAGGTGGGATGTGGGTCTGACAGAGGGAAACCAGCCTGCCAAGGGAGGCTGCAGCATTCATTATTTTTGTTTTCTCTTGTCTACATGATGGAAAAACTCAAACTAAAAGAGAAAAAACTACACAGGCAGTAAGCACCAGCCCCTCCATCCACAAGTATCATTATCTGTAATTGGAATAAACGCATGAATATGAATATGCATATACTTATGTTGGGAAAGTTTGCCCAAACACCCTTGACTGGAAAGTAGGAGTTTTGTATTCCAAAAGCACTTTTCTGTGGCACCTATCAATATCTGCAGAAATGTGAAATCACTAAAACTATCTTGGTTTAAGATGAAACATGAAGTCTTGGCTACCTTTTGGCAAGAAACCGTCAGAGACCTGGTATCTTTTAAAAGACTTTAAAGGCACTTCAGCTTTGTGGGAGCATTAAAGGAATGTAAACTGTGCAGGAACTGTGGAAGACCACATTTGGTGCATCATCTTCAGGCACACACTGTCTTCTCCAGCACTAGGCTTGCACCCATGGGTACGTGTAGTATCTCTAATGGCCGTCCCAATCCTTCTTGCTTGGCTCAGAAAGCTCTGCCTGGGAGAGGGAGCTGGGGCAACCAAAGCCCCTTGCTGTGCCTGAAGGGCTGGGCAGAAGAGCAGAGGTGCTAAATGTGAATCGGTGCCAGATTAACTCCGACTGAACCGCTTCTCTCTCCGCAGGTGGGAAGATGGTCTGTCACAGACAAAGCCTGATGAAAATGCATCTGGGGTAGCCGAGTGTTTGTATTGCGTTAGCTTCTGGCATGGCCTCTACTGTATTTATCCTCCCGCCCACCTACCTTCCACAGAATAGGGATGTATGCAGTCACCGATCTTATCACCACCACGCTTTGATCCAGCTGGGATGTTAGGGCCTTTGGGAATTCCCCATGTTTGATAATTCCTGATAGTTACTTTTAAGAAAATACCAGCTGAAGGATGGGGTGGGATTCTTCAAATTCCAGAAACTGAGTGAATGGTGGAATTTATCAGGCATCCGAGCCAGATTTCCTTGGAAAGAACATATTTATTTTGAAGTGTCACATTTTCATTGTATTCAGCAAGCAATATCACTTAAGGCCAAAGAAACCCAGTCAAACAGGACATTACTAGCATTTTTAATAAGCACAGGAGCCGGCCCTGATAAAAACATTATGAGACATATCTAAACTATGAATAGCTAAGGACCTGGTTTATCCTAGGCGGTAATTCATTACTCCTTTATGTTTAGCTTTTGAAATACCACCTCGAGAGAAACTTGACCCCAAGGAAATCTATTTCAGGAATGTGTGTGGCCCCCACCCCAGCAGGCTGTGACTGTCTTACCACCTTTATTGTATTTTTCTCACAACCCCCCTGCGACGTAGGGTCCAACCATTACCCCTGCTTTACGAAGAGCAAATTGCAAAACACGCCTGCATCTCGCTCCCATTAATATCTCAATTGTGGCGACAAAATGACTTTCCCAAGGTTGAGGAGGAAGTTTGTGGCAGAGCAGCTCATGAGACCGGGTACTCGGTGTGCTCCGCGCCTGCCCAAACCCAGGAGTAATTTTCTCTTCGCAGGGTGCGGCTTCCCACCCCCCAGTAGTAGCCAGGTTACGAGGCTGGCAGAAGAGGGGTGTGTGTTTGTTTGTTTTGCCAGGGGTAGCATCAGGAGAAAATATCCATCATCTCCCGAGACCAGAGGCATTCCTGAGTGAAAGTGTGGGCGGCTGCAATGTCACGCCGCGGCTCTGGGGAGGTGTTTGCTGTGGGTTGCGCTGAGGCTGTGTCCAGCTGGGCCCACGGCAGGTTTGGGCTTGCAGATGTGGAGTATCTAGCTGTGGCTTTGTCTGGCTCTTTGGGGTGAAAAAAAAGGGAGAAAAAGTCAGCTCCGCGGCTGCCTGTAGCTGGTGTGTTATTTTGTTGGATAGACACTTAAGCCCCAGATGTGCTCATTCAGAAGATTTTCAGGAATTCTCTTCTGACCTCCCAAGAAACACAGGGCTCTCTGCCCTGTGATTCCTGGGTGAGGTCTCTGGTGGCAGGGGTGGCTTTGGGTTTGTGTCCCCTCGCCTGCCGTCGCGCTCCTGGCTGCTTTGTGGACTTTCCTGTATCCTGGAATGTGGGAACTGGGCATGAGGGTAGGAAAACTTCATTTATTCTGATAAAGGCAATGTGCGCTGTGGAAATAAGATAATTGGAAGAGCTGATTAAATACCACACACAAGAAAAAAAAAAAGAGAGAAGAAAAAAAATACTGTGAATTTCAAAGGGCTCTTTTTCTTACCTCTGTTACCATAGCACAACGGAATGCTCCCGCATTTAGTGCTGGTCTAAAGACTTCCTTGAGAGTCAGTGCTTTTATTAGGAGAGAACTGCATTCAAGCTATTGAAAATATTTATTCCTTCATACATGGCAAGCAAAACACAGGTTAGAGACCCACCAGAGGGAAAGAAGAGCAAGTAGTTGTAAAGCAGGATGGAAGGATAGGTTTGCACAAGTCATTTGGTGGTCACAGCCATACCAGATGGCAATAGCTGGAATATTTGCCTTTGGTACTTTGGTTATATTCACCATCAGCTCCTGCCTCACCTAGGAAATATGTCTGAGAAACTCCTTCTTCCCACCAGGGAGCAAACACCCATAGTGCTGTTCATTAGCGAAAAGAAAACAGAACCATTTCACTTTGTGTAGATATATTCCCACGCAATTTAAGCATTACCTGTTTATAATTGCTTGAGAAATGTTTTACAAGCACCTGCATCAGGTGAAACATCTTTATTGTGGGAGACTTTTGTGAGGAGACTTCATACCCTGCTGATCACAGGCCCTGCTTTAAAGCCCACTGGAGTCCATGGGAAGGATACGTCTTTCCCGTGACTCCAACAGCCTTTTGATCATGGCCACTATGTGAAAATGTTGTACAACACCCTGACATTTGCTCCTCTGACCTCTGTTTCCTGTGCGTGCTGGGCCAGACACTCCCGAGTCCCCTGTCGTGAATGCTTGGTGAGACTCCCAAGAGTGGTCACATCCAGCGAGCAGTGCATGAGGTGGGTGCAAGAGGTTGAACCTGTGTACTCTACAAATGCTGCAGTCATGGATTAGCCCCTTCCAAATGTGTGGAAGGTATTTGAAAGTTCTGGAGCTCTTTGGCTGGGCCTCAAGACACGGGGCACATTGGATTTGCACTTCTGCCCTTCCGTGTAGGGCTGCAGTAGTGCTGTGGGTGTGTTGCCTCCTCTCCCTGTCTCTTTGGAAACATTGCATTTGAAGCAAGGTAGCCCAGGAGCCCGCAGGTACCATACATGTATAAGCAAATTGGCAGTACCGGGTGCCCTGCCCGGAACTGTTGGCTCAGGTCCCTAGGTCTTCTCATCTTCGTGTCCTTGCTCAAACCTCTCACTTGCTCCCAACCACTGACAGATACCAGATCAGCCTCTGGTATAGCAGGTGGGGGATTTTTTCACTGGCATATTTCACTGTGAAGCTTTGGTCCTGTTGCAGCTGGAGTCAAGGGGAAATGGAGGAGTAGCTCATCTCCAGGATCACGGCCTGGGTGCAGAAGACTGCATGAGGCATTGCATGATTTTCCAGCATCTTGGAGACAAGTGAAGCTTTGAGGATATTCCCAGAAAAGCTAAGGCACTATCTGAAGCTGAGCGTGCCATTCACCTGGTGTAAATCACCAGGGATTTGCTGGTAAGAATAGCATCCGTTTCAAACACACCAGCATTTTTTTTTGCAAATACCACAAAAACCCCTTTCCCCAACTAGAATTACTCATTCTAAGAAAATGTGTGATGTCCCAAGGACTGACTAATTTGGCATCCAGAGCTTCTAGCCCAGTATCTCTCCTGCCAGGACTTTTATATTATCAGTTCCATTCATTCCTACCGAAGGCTGATGGGGTGCGATAAAGCAGATGGCCAAAGTCGCAGACAAAGGCCAGGCAGAACAATTAATGACAAGCCGACAGCCCCACAAAGGCCGTGGGCCCGGGATAATGCTGGCTCTGGAGGGCTGCTGACAATAACATAAAGCCGCTCCCCTCACAATGGGGAGATAAGATACAGTACTGTAATAGGAAAGCAATCATCGCAAAATGCCATCAATTATATAAAAGCTGCAGCGGCAGGGGACTGATTAAATATGGCTCTGTTGATGCCTCGACATACCTTCGCTGCGCTTTTTGCGTGGCTTCTCACGACAAGTCTGGTTGGGCACTGGGGCGGCTGGGGCTCCCTTACCCGGTTCTTTCATCGGTTTTTGGCTCGTGAAATTACACCGAATAATATGCTTATTCAGGTTTTTATATCTGTGCACCTATTTTATTACCTTTTATAATACATACAGGGTCGGATCAGCTTGCAGCAGAACAAAGCTAATTACACCTTTCATTACCTAAATATAGCATAATGACAGAGTGTCATTCAAGTGTGGCATTGAGCTGAGAAACCTCATGGCAGGCCAGGACAATGACAGAGGTTATTCAGCTCAACCTGAATTGCTGCTGGTGCAGTGAGAGTGGGGCAGGGTTAATAGACAGGTCACTACATAAATTACAGTATCGAATTGAAATGGTGAACTTCTAACACTGCGCTCATCAGCCACTGTATCTTCCAGGGTTAGGAACCTCCAGAGCTGGCATTAACCTCTTGCATTCCTCTTATTATGTATATATGTGTATATATGTCAAGCGTATGTCGGTAATTGCAAGACCTGAGAAGGAAATGATCCTTTTGTGTTCTGTAAGAAGTGTAGTAGTGCCATTTTGCATGCCAAACTGCTCACGTATTGGATGAGCATCATGTCTTGTCGGTGAAGCAGGATGGTTGGTAGCCGTTTCTAGCATGGTTGGTAGCCATTTCTAGCATCAGCCCCCAGCCTATGATGGTATTCTTGAAACTTAATTAAAGGCTTATACTCTCAGTGTTTACCATTGCAGGAAATTCTCAGTTATGAGCTGGTCAGTGGATAAAGGTTCAGTCTTGAGGGGCCAAGCACACAAGGAATGCGGTGGTGTGGTCCCCATCCTTGGCCATGCTTCTTTGCCCCCAACAGCCAACTAGTAGGCACTGGCTCTGCAATGAGACTCCAGATCCACTGCTGCTGAAATCCTGGCTGCCAGCTGAACTTTGTCCCCAGTGACATGATGGAGTCTTCCTCCAACTTGGATTGGAAGCCACCTCTTTTACATCTCCACTACCCCTTAATGTCTCTTGCAGACAGAGAAGGTGGTTTGCTTTTAGCTTATTGCTTTATACATGTTTTAATAAGAGGCTTCCCTAGTTTTAATAAAGTGACTATGAGAGCAAAGGCCGGTGAAAACAGTGTTCATAAAAATTATCAGAAACTGTTTCACTTCTGCCAAAGCAAGCAAATAACAGAAAGTTTCTACTTTCCTTGGAGTGTCTCTGGCTTTCATCAAAACCAGAAAATGAGACATTTTAATTTGCAAATTTGTTCAGGAGTTGAAGAATATTCATTCCAGTTTTCTTAGGTTCTTGCTGAGTATTTGTATTGTGGTTAATCTTTTTTTTTCTTTCCTTATCTTTTTGGCTGAAGACAAAATATTTCTATTGCAAGTCATCCTTTCCCTCCCTAGTTTCTCCCTGCAAGGTGAAAGGCATTGCAGGGCTGTTGTTCCACTGCAGCAGTGCTGCCGCCATGAAAAATTGTTAGGGCCACAAACCTATGAGGAGAGACAAATGAGGTCTTACGCCTTGGATGAATTTCCAGCTACCATGAAGGGAGACATGATCTGCAGTTCTTCAGGCTGATACAGGTTTCCTTTTGGAGTGCAGTAAAAATGTAGTATATTCTCTTTTGATGGACTGAGGGGTTGTTGACAGATTTGTTAGTGATTTTCTTTACACCAGTTGTAACATTAGTATTGAAGTTATCAGGTCTCTGTTCCTGTAGTTCTAATGTACTAACACTTCACTTTACTAGTCTTAGATTGGAGGGGGAATACTTGAGTCAAAGGAGGGTTTAGCATGCAAAAATAGACGCTCTGCTTCCACCTCCTCCCTTTGCAAAGATGCTGGTGAAGTGCTTGAAGAGTCTTACATACAGACTGAACCCTTTTGAAATGTCATAATTTCTGTGGTGCTTAAGGATTCAGAATTTCCTTCAAAAAGCTGAAAGATAAAATTTTCAGTGGCCTGAGGACTAAGCAATATGTGACAATTATCAGTATTGATGTTGTGCTCACCTTTAGTGTCCATCAGAATAGTCCCGTGACCACTGCTTACGTTGAGATTCTGCTTCTTTTGCAAGCTACAGCTTCTTAGTTCTCCTTGATGGTTGGTTGTTCTTCCTTCCATATGGATTCCTCTGTATTACTCATATTGCCCCTTTGCTTACGACTGGACACAAAGCAGCACTGAGGTCAGTGCAAAGATCCTTGACTCCCTGGTGGTAGCACCAGGATCATAGCTGGAAGTAAATGAAATATACTTTGCAGAAAACTGAAATCTAAGGTTCAGAGGAGCTGGGTGCTTTGAACAAGGTGGCCAGGAAATGTCTGGTGGGGTAAAAACTAAGCTCAGTTTTCCAGAGCTGTGGACTAGCACCCCAACAGCTGCTCACATCTGCAGGAGGTACCAGGGCTGTATCTCTGCCCTGATCCAGCTCAAAGTGTTGCACAAATCTATCTGCTGCCAGCAAAGTCCACATCTGGATACAGCTCCTCTCTGTCCATAGTACTGTGGCCTCCACCCTCCCTGAGCTGTTTGTCAGGCCCTGGGGAGGATCCAGCTTTAGAAAAGTAGGATTTTATCTCCTTTGTTGACGGCTCTATAAAAACCAGTGTTGTTTCTCATTCATTCAGCCCTGTGCTTTCTGAGTGCAGCAAAGAAAAGCCTTGTACGCTTACTTATGTGTGAAATTAAAACAGCTTCAGAGACATCCTTGAATTATTGTCAGGCTAGATGCTTCATAGAATCGTAGAATTCATTGGGGTGGAAGGGACTTTTAAAGGCACTTGGTCATTTTCTTCTGGTAGAACAGGCTAAGAAGGTCCTGCTGCATGTCCATGAAGCTCAATAGGGTCAAGCTCTTCATACCCATGAGTGGAGCAAGCACCCTCTGGCCAGGTCCCCAGGCTGGGTGCCACCGTGTTCAGCTCCCCCAAGCACCTGTGAAGGCAGCACAGGGAGTCCCACTGGCTCTCACCCTCGCGTGCTCCAGGGGCCACTTATTCCCCCATCTCCATTTCAAACCGTGACTGACTTTGCAGTCGCTCTCATGAAAGCCTGGCTGGGTCAGGGGCTGCTGGTGGGTTTGGCAGGTTTTCACACTCACTGTCTGAGCTTTAAATCAGCAAGGGAGATCCCAGCGGTTCTGAAAACACACATAGGCTCTTTTTTTCCCCTTCCTTTCCTCTTTTTTTCTTTCCTTGGTCTGCAAAAGCCTCCCAGCCTCCTTTTTTCATTTCCCCTTCTGCTTTCACCTTTATCTCTCCCCACTGTTGTAGTTACATCCTCTGATGATAGCAGGAATGACCCCATGGGGTGACCCTGGGAGATTATGACATTAGCTGTAAATTTTGAACCCGGGCCAGCCAATACAGTGGGGATTGCAGCTCCCATCCTTTAAGTGCAGGAGGATTAACGCTCGGGAACGTAAGTACGTTAAACCACTCTGCAGACACCAGTGACCATTCCTTTCTCTGCATATCTTTGTATTTCTGCCTTTAAGACCAGTTGGGGAATAGAGCTTTGCTATTTATGTTGAGGTGGTGAAGGGGAAGAAAAAGACAGCATTCATGACAGTCGGGGCAGAACTGCATTAAATAAAGCCTCCATCTTTCATTCTTAAGCTCAGCTCCAGGTCCTTGATGAAGACAGATTTTTCAATTAAGACAGGCAATGTTTGTTCTAATATTTTATATATGAACCGCTCAGCTGACATCTTACCCAGATTTATGAAGGAAATCGAATACAAATGGGAGTTTTAATATAAATTTATTATTCAAATTTATCACATATTTCCGCAAATAAAAATTATGGTTGCCTCAAAGAACACATTTTTTCAAAAAGAAAGAAAGAAGTTGATAAAGTTTCTTTCCACCCGGTGAATAACAATATTGTAAGTTAAGAAAGATCTGTCATAATATAAATTATAACACACATGGAATACATTTCCCACTGAAGACAATATTTCTTTCTTATACAAATGTTGCACTCCTTCATTGAACTGAAAGGAAGTTCAGGAAGGTTGGCAAAACAAAGTAGCCCATTTTTAACACTGTACAGAATAAAGTGTATTCTGCTGCCAATTACCCTTAACTGAAAATGACTGCAGCTTCTGGGAGACACAGCCAAGGGTCATGGGTGGGATAACTGCTCCCCGAAGAAAAAGAAACGTCAGGCGACATTCACACTTCAGCTATTTAAAGAAAAGGATGAAGAGAATTTAAGGGAATAAAAGGCCCTGCAACACCCGTTTTTAGCCACGGGGAAATTGCTGCAATTAATGCTAAGCCGTTTATAGCACATGTTTCCATACCTCTGCGGATGGCATACCTTAATCTGGGAAGAGATTAATACCGCAGGAGTTTTTGTATCGTGTCAGTCTGAGAAGAAAATATAGGAAAACTTTCTTTTTTAACAAAATAAAATGTTAAAAAGAAAGATTTATATATTTTGGTTTCTATAAACCAAAACATTTTAGTTTCCTTATACGGTTGTGGCATTGCCATGGTTTAGCTACATTTCCACCCCCCTATATTTCATTTAGGATTTTCCTGTTTTCCAACTTTTTGTGAATGGAAAACAGTATGACATGTGAAAGGTGATCAAAACACATTAAAATACTTCCAATATCTCTGCATTTTCTAGTGTGAGGTAAAAAGAAAGAGGGGGGAGAGCATGAAAGATCCTTGTGATAACGTCAAAACCATTTGTGTTCAGTGTTTCAAAAACGAAAAGAAAATGCTGAATCTCCAAGAATGTTTTTTGACAGTTGACATGTTAAATTGAATTTCTGTTTTTCATTGAATTCTGTTCTAATACACACATATATGTGTGTTTACAAGTTGTTTCATCTGATGTACGGGTATTTCCATGAGAAATTTCTGCCAGCTCTACCCATACTGTGATGTTACTTGGTGCCCCAAGAAACCCAACATCAAGCAGACACATACAAAGACAAAAAGTCCTATGTTAACAGGTGTTTACTTGTGAAAAAAGCAATGGCAGAGACTGGTGGGCTATCTAAAGCATAGGGGTGGCTAACCCAGATGGATTTCATTAGGACATGGCCTCCCTGCAGGAGGGAGGGAATTTGTCTCACCTGAATTTATCCACCTACAGAGACTGATCCTCTAAGCCACATGGAGCTCGTTACCCTGGTGCTCCCAGTGCAGAGAAATGGGCATCAGTTCAGCTCACCCTAAAATCGGTCAAATGTATCAGGCCCTAAAGAAGTCCTCTCTTGTTGGCCATGAGGGCATGTTGGAAGGAGAACCCACGTGTAGGGGTCTGCATTGGGTGAGGTGGCTCCCACCTAGTTTTCCTACCTATAATCAACATTATCAGCAGGCACTTAAATGAATTAACAGGCCCAACGTTTCTGTCCCAAAGATTTTAGGTCTAGGTGAGTGTTTTCTCTTTGCTGTTTTTGATGCATCCCCTTCAGTACCACTACAGGGAAAAAAAGCATCCCAAGTTCCTGAGCCGTACATTTGGGTATTGCCCGCTCCATACTGCTAGGCCTGAAGGCCACCTTTCCTGGCTGCAGAGATTTTCAGAAGGCACCTGGGGTCCTTCATGGGACTGAGTCTTTGAGCTCTTTATGCCAGTTCATTTCAGGATTTAAATCCCCTGATTCAGTTGGAGGAAACACTCCAAGCTCTGTGACACTCTGGGTACTAACTCCTACTGAGAGCAACAAAAGCGTTGTTTGAGAAGCTTTTAGAAATCATATTTACCTTCAATTTACAGTTGTAATTGGTCAAACACCTTTAGAAACACCCCATGAAAATCTGGGCAGCACAGTGCTGAGCTTAAATACCTGTAAACCCCAAAGCATGGGCTTGACTTAGAAGCACAAGACTATTCCTGGTAGAGTTTATTGGCTTTAAAATACTTTCTACTGACTGTGCTACATTTTATCGTGTGTTTTTTTGTACGGGAACCACTTCTAATGTCAGCTGCACTCGTAAATCAGAGGAGGCTATTGCTAAATCAATGCGCTGAGGTGTGACATGCAATGTGTGGCTGCAAAGCCAGACCTTCTGCCCTGAGATAACAAGGTAGGAACAGCAGTGAGAGGATTAGAGATCTCTGAGCTGTTTGTTTTCACTCTGAGATGTGCTGTAAGGCCAAGCAGGGAAAGAGAAAAAGAAAAACAACTCGGGAAAGTTGACATATACATTGCAGAGTCTTTTAGATGAGTCTTTTAGATGTCCAGTTGTTTCTGTTTGTGCAGTTATGTGGCCTCGAGGTTAAAGGCTTGGCTGAGAAAGTTGAGGGCCTCTATTCAACTCAGATGGGGGATTCAGAGAGCTGCCCGTGAACCAAGGAGGAGAATATCCTGGGAAGGAGAAGGAGAAGGGAAGATGGGGTTTTCTTTCTCCTCTTGCACCCTCCACCCCCTTGACAGAGACGGAGCAGCGGTGCCTCACCAAGCACAGCTTCGTGGTGACAGGGGATGAAGAAAAGGGTTTTGTAACACAGCGCCCAGGGCAGCCAGCATGCAGGTAGGATTCCTGGCTTCTCATCCCAACTCTCAAGATTATTTCACTTGGGTTTGGTTTGGTTTTGTTTTATCCTGGGATTGTTTATCGTAAAATACATAAACAGTCCTGGGAGAGCTCCCCACACACAGCTGAGAGCTCTGACCACGGGACGGTTGTGCAAAAGGCAGGGCATTCCCACCCGTGTCTGTCTGCACTTGGGAAAAAACAAGCCATAAACACTGACCCTCCCGAGAGGGCTCTGGGTCTGGAGTGGATGGAGGCACCTCCCTGGCTGCTCTGACTCAGGCGCCTTTGGCACACCGGTGGGGTGGCAGTTCACACATCTCTGTGCTCAGCGCTTTTTGTTGACCAACACCACAAACTTGCTGAGGCTGGAAGGACCTCTGGAGATCATCGTGCCTACCCCGCTACTCTGAGCAGGGACAGTTAAAGCCAGTTTCCCAGGGCCGTGTCCAGTCAGGTTTGCAATACCTGCATGGATGGAGACTGCACAACTTCTCTGGGCAACCTGCTCCAATGTCCAGTCACCCTCTGTATTCCTCCCAGGTCACCTGTCCCTACGTGCACCTCCTGTACGCTTCTTTTTTTTGTTTCAGTTTTGTCAGGAGCTCTATGTTCATCCATGCAGGCTCCTGCTGCCTTTGCCTGCTTTCCTGACTCTTGGGATGGACCATTTTTGAGTTTGGAGAAGGCTATCCCTGAAAATCAACCAGCTTTCCTGGACCACATTTCTCTCCAGGGCCAGACTTCCTGTCCTGCTCCTGCTAAACAGCAGCCACTCGTGTACCCTCTAGCAGCAGATCTTGCCCTCAAGGGTTACCTCACCTTCAAGGGTTACCATGAAACCATCACTGCTGAGAACAAAGCAATTACCTCTTTTGGCTAACTTCAATCCTCAAAAAATCAGGGTTGATGTAGTGTTTTTTAACCTCAGGAAGATTCTTATTTACTCCTGAAATATGTGGAAATTAGGAACCCATCTACCTTTGGGCCAAGCAGCCTCGAGCTTGCTTCACACGGCTGGTGCCTTTGCGCTTCAGTGACAACTGCTTGTCATCCAAACAAACGTAGCATTTTCGTGTCTCACATTTGCCAGGCAAGATGGGTGGCTGAGGTCAGGCTGCAGGAGCTTCCCCGCTCCCATCTCACTGCAGGGCAGGAGTTGTTTACTGCGCTGCTTTGACTGCCAGCAAAGCTCCAGCTCTCCGAGAGCTGTATTTTACAAGTGCTGGATGAGTGGTCTTCAAAGCTCTGTGACATTGTGTATTTTGCCAGGCTGCTCGTCTGCATGATTTCTTCAATGTCCATAAAACTCATTATCATTGTAGCTCTGGCTAATTAGCCCATAAATGTTCCAGTGTAGTCAATAAATTACCCTGGCCTTAAAGGGCTTATCTGGTTGGGGTAATAAGTAGGACTATACACTTTATTTTTCTATTATAATAGTCAGAGTATTATTTATATGATTGGGATTGAACTGTGCCTGAACTGTGAAAGAAGCACTACACCATAAATAAAAAGTATTTTACTGTCCAAAGACTTTAAACTTCATTCAGAGCTTGTTAGCATCTGCCTAAACCATCTCGTTTTGCTTAACTCTCTGCTCCAAACAAGTAGAGGGTGGACAGACAAAGTGTATCCAGAAATACTAATATATAGTGATCTACTATACAGATAGACAGTGTTAGGGGTTCTGAGGGTATTTTATATTTTGACAGCTCAGTGGGTGGACAACAGCATGGTACAAGATTTCTGGAGCTGTTGAATTTTGTTGTGGAGCTATTCCACGCATGTTTTAACATATGTGTACTTTGCCGTGTCATCTGGAGTGATCTGTAACTAATTTGAGAGGAACAGGAGTTTTGTTTCTAAAACTAAGAAGGAAAGCAGCATCCATGTTTTTAAAGCGAATTTTTCTAAAGTTGACACTTGTTAAGTGGTTATAATATAAACTCTGGCCAAATATGGGACACAGTGGCATTTTTTTCTTTGAAAGTAATCACTTCCAGCCAATTCTGTTATTTTAGTGCTTTAATAGGAGGTCATTTTAAAAGGTTTTCATTTTTTTTTGATTTGTGTGAAAGCAGCCTTTCAAAGGGAGTTTCTCTGAGACATCCATGGTGCGCTCCAAAGCCCAAATCCAGCTGCGTGCCTTGGGAAGCACAGGGTGAAGGAGGCAGGTCTGCTGCAGCGCCCTGGCTCCTTCCCTGCTCTCATTAGAAACATCTGCCCTTGCTCTGCAAAGAGCCACCCATGCACCCACCCACACCGCACAGGTGCGGGGCACTCACCCCCACACTAAAAGCGCTCGAGAAAAAAGCCATAGCAACCAGCTACATTGCTGTGCCTTCAGGACAGTTGTCTGGGGTTGAACCCAGCAGAGCCAGTGCAGCTAACTAGGAGATTTGGTGTTTATTCAGCAGCTGAGCTCAAGGTAGTTAAGAAATCACCAGCAAAGGCATGTGTGTCGTTAACTTCTGCAGGTGGCACAGTTTAAGGCAATTTATTAGCCCATGACCAAGGGGAATCCTGGGAGCTTGTGCCACTGAGAAGACCACCTGTAGCAGTAGCAGCCATGTCTTTTCTTTGTTTCTGCAGTAGGAATGAAGACCTGTCCTGCTACCAAAGCGTGGAGCAGACATTGATGCCCAAGGTATTGTGCTGCTGTGGCGATACCGTGAGCTGTTGTGTGAGGTTCAATATTGATACCTTATCTAAGGTTCTGTGGAGGATAAAGTGGGGAAAATGCAGCCTCAGCTTGTGCGATCCTGTAACGTCTCTTCCTTAGAATAGGTGGTACTTTGGTGACAAATTAATAGTGTGAAGGGATTTTTGTCTGACTCTTGGTGTATCCACTTGATCTCCACTTGAGTTTAGCAGCTGCAAGGAGATCAGGAGAGGTTTGGAGCTTGTGGAGTCTGCACCGGAGCATGGCCCAAGGTGATTGACTGTAGGCTTTTCAGTAGCATTGTGTAGCTGAGAGGCTTGTCTAGCTAAACAAAGTGTTCCTGGGGTGTAACAGAATTGCACACTGCAGGTGTACTAAAATACTTGCCGGGTTCTGTATCTTAAATATAGGAATATTAGCCCATATTGCCTGAGGAACGTGCTCACTGTGCACGCACGAATAGTGCAGAGAGATAGATTTTACATGGTCACAGCTCTGAGTTCTGTTTCCCTAGCCAGCAAAAGCTTATCTTCTGTGGTGAGGACAATGTAATGGGAACTAGGAGGGCTGGGGTTTGCTCTTGTTTCCACCAGCAATTTCTTCTTTGATCTTAGACAAGTTGTTCTGTGCTCGTTGTTTTACTTCTCCATTGATAAGATGGCAACAGAGATGCTTCCCTCCCTGCTTGTCTGCTTTAGGTGGTGAGGTCTTAAGGTTGCATGTTACTTGGTGTTTGCTCTGCAGCATCACGCTGAGCACTCACTTGCTCAGACAGGGATGGAGGATTTAGGTGTCTGCAGGCACAAATAACAGCAGATCTCCTCATCACCTGCTGGGAATTACCACTGACCTCTAAACTTCGTTTTTAAAGGCTGAAAAAAAAAAAAAAGAAAAGATTAGTAGGAATATTCACATGGCAATTTAGTCTGCTCTTAAAAACAAAAATCCGATTTGAAAACAGTTCAACCATTGCTTTCTGAAGGGCTTCCCCTCTTTCCCTCCCTTCTCCTGACGAATTCACCCCAGGCTAAATGAGAGTGGAAAACAAGACTCCTTGGGAATATGTTTCACAAGGGAAAAGCAGGAGTATCACGGAAAGTTTTGGGTGGCTTTTTTATCTGGTAGTCCAAAACATGCACGTTTTGTTGTTGTGTGCATTTATTGTTTTATGGCTATAAGCACCGTCTCTGCCCCCAGGATGACTTGCAGGAGCAGAAAACTTGTGTTGTGCTATGTCTGGGCCAAGAGCTATTGGGGAAGCTGCATTCAGCTGTACCACCTGTGTTTCCTGCGCTGGTACCGCTTAGCTGGGTGCCCTCATTGCTGTGTCAGGACAGGACTGATGCCTGCAGTTTGAGATGTGTTGGGGTTTGGTTTGGTTTGGTTTGGTTTTTTTTGTGGTGGTTTTTGTTGTTGCTTTGATGCAAGAATCTAAGGAAAAATGGCTGAGGAGCATACAGAGCTTTACCAACAGCACAGGGGAGAATCTGTCTCCGGCTTGCTCAGGCCGTGATGTGTTTCTTACCATCACTTTTCCTGGGTCTAAGATATCTGAGCTGTTAGCAGTGCAATTCAACAACCTTCCCCTTCTCAAATGTTAACTAATCTTAGTTCTGAGGAGCACAAGATTGTTCCTGAACAGTGAAATTATTCTAGCACGCTGGAATGTGTTTTCTGGTCATATATATCAGCATTCCAGCATCTCCTGCCTTGCAAGATGAACTCTGATTCTGCATGTTCTTGCCTGTGCATGTGTGTGTTGGACTACGGTGATTATATATTAAGCTGGTCTTAGGAGTTGTTGATTATAAACATGAAGTGCTTTTTTGACTTCAGGCCTCAACACTACAGAAGAAGTCAGGTTTGGAGAAAATAATTTGAGCAATGTAAATTCACTGAGGCGGGTTTTACAGGTGGGGCTTTGATTTATTTGTAAACAAAACCAGGCGGTGCATCTCTGTTCAAGTATGCATCAAGTAGCAAAGATTCATCTGTGGTTGTGCAGTTGGTGATGTTTAAATAGATATGATTTTTGGTAGCTAGAAAGAATGTATTTTCTCAAAGCAAACCAAGTCTGAACTCTTCAATGAGAGACTAGGTCGTGGCTCATTGAAGGCTTGCTGTTGTCTTGCCTAAGAATTTTGTAGGTGTTAATTTATCAAATCTAGGAAGGAGGAAGGCTTTCTGGGGGTATGTTTAATATTTTCCATTCTGGTGATGTGAACAATGAGATTTATGGTTTGTGATTTAGATGCTGGATTATGTCTGTTCTCTGGCAATACTCTTTATGTTGGAGCTGCACTGAACGTTAACATTTTCACTTCAAATACTCGGACACAGTCATAACGACATAAGTATTTATTCTGTATATGACATGGTCAGCTTCTGAGGGGACTTGGCTGGGAGAAAAGGACACTTTGCAAACCCCAGAGAAATTATATTCTCTGTTTCCTTTTCTCCTGCATCTTGTGAACAAAACCAAACTCTGTTTTCCATCCGCATTGCTCTCCAGTGGAGCTGTTAACAACTTCTCCCAGAGAACAACCATCACCTAAAACTGGTCCTGAGTAGATGTTTCCCAGCATGTCCTCAGTAGCATATATGTCTATGACTTATAAAATCTTACTTCATACAAAGTATTTCAGTTTCGAATGAATGGCAAACTGATACATTAAAACCGTGCTCCGATTGCCCTGCTGAAATGGCTGTCATTCACTTCAGCAGGAGATGGGTAGAGCCTGTGGTTTTTGTCAGAGGGTTATGAACTGGCTTTAGCACTTTCCCAATCTTTGGATTCACGCAAAGACACTACCATGGGATTGCTCTGTAACAGTGTGGATAGATTAATTGCCTTGGTTTCGTTTCCTGTTGTTGTTCCCTTCAATATCTCTTTGTTCTGAGCATCTCCTCTATCTATTCTTTTCAGATGCCGTTGCGTTGTCAAAAGGGACTTTTCACAGGACAATGAGTCACCAAGCCCTTGCAGTAATTAAGTATTTTTGTTTTCAAAAGCTGTCAGCAGTGTCTCCCTTGTGCCCCACCAAGCAGAGTAATCCAGTCCCTAACAAAACAGGAGTTGCTCTAAATTATCAGATTTCTCTCTTTCCGCTCCATTTTAGGTGACATGTTTATGGAGAGCTCTCCAACCTGCTCAGCTCCCCTGGGCTCACCAGCATGTTGCAAGCCTGCTGGGGAACGTATTGCAATTCTGGAGGGGTCACTGATCCCTGACAAGTGGCTCCAAGCAGACCTGGGAGACTGGAACAGGATCTGGTACTGGGTTGCTGCCTTGACATCCAAATATGTAATGTGTGAAATCCCAGACCTGCCTGAAGTCAGTGGGAATTTTGCCACCAGCTTCAGCAGAGCCAGGATTTCACCCAGTATATTTCCCAGCCTCCTGCTGCATGAGTGTGTGAGGTCAGACTCTCATCACAGTCACACCACAGTCTGGAAGCCATTTACTGAGTCTGGTGGAATTGCTCCTCATTCTCAGTAATAAAATTCAGTGGGAAACCTGCGTTTTCATGGGTAGGAACCAGCTCTTGGCCAATCGGCGCAGCTCCCACCGCACGCACAGAGGGTGGATTTGGAGGTCATGGAGGCGTTTACTTCTTGCAGAGGGCTCACCCCACTGGGGATTTTTTGAGGGTCTTATTTCTAACAGCTTCTTTTGGAGCTTGCTACAAGCAGAGAATAAGAATTTGGCCTTTATGACAAACCTTAACTTTCGTAGGGTATGTGCACGTGTTACCTTTTTTTTTCCTATCGATAGGCTTGATCCAAAAAACTTGGATGCTGGAATTTTGATGCAGCTTTAAGTGAAGGATCTGGCTTGGGAAGGGGGTGCTGACTCTGCTTGCTCATGAGCAACCATTAGGTGACTCTTTCCTTGCCTCTTGGAGATATCCATAATGGCCCATTTGTAAGGTCATTGTCCAGGTCTCCCTGTTGATTTCTTTCATAATATTGAAAATTCAGTTTAAAAAATTGTTAGTTTGACCAAGAAGCTGGAATCAAACTAAACCAACAAAACTAGGGAAGTTCACTCTGAATTTCTGGGATGAGAGCCAGTTCTCAGCCACATGTTGTAACAGTATTATTTATGTCCTTATTTATTGACTACATTGGCACCTAGGGTCCCCCATCTCTTCCTGACACCCTGTTGCAGTACATATGAGAAGCATAATAGGAGTGAGTCCCTTGCTGTGAAGACCATACAAGACACAAAAAACACACCAAAAAATCCTGCTATAAATCCCATTTTACAGAGCGGAAACTGAGGCTTCCCTTTGGCAAGGTTGCACATGGAGACAAGAGCACTGAGGAAACCCAGAGTGTTCTCCTGCATCCCAGGTAGGGACTTCAGAGACGCTTACAGCTGCAATAATACTCTCCCTCCTCTCTTTTCTTTAGATGAATAAATATTTGTTTAGTTTTTCTCCAGTTCTCCATTGTCAGAAGCAGTGCCACCTCTGGCACTACAGCTGGGAGGATTAAAGGAAGGGCAGTGTCCCGTTCTACATTTCCCTTGCTTCAATGGCTGAGGAAAAATGTTAGTATTGTATAAAAATAGTTTCTGCAGTTGAAGCTAATTTATTTCAGTTAGACTTCAAATACATGGATAAAAAAAAAAAGACAGACACCAGCTATTATGGATTGCAGCTTAGGATCGTATTTCCTATCACTTGGGTGCCTGTCATTTCTTTCTGTGCCCTGAGACTTTTAATCTTTCAGCTCAAACCAGTAAGGTATGAACTTGGGTTTCCCCTACTAGCGAAACACAATACTGAATTGGGAAGCTTCTTGAAACACTTGTAAGGGAAGTGCACAAACATCTGGTTGACATTTAATCTAGAAATGTCAGGCCTCAGCATTTCCAACCCAGCTGACAGTTCCTTGGGTTGAACACCAAAACATACTTATTGAGAAAATACAGGGAAGAGGTAGATCAGAGACTAAATATTAAATTGGAAAAAGTTTTGTTGTGTTGTTTTTTTAAAGAAAATGTGAGCATAAGCTCTGTGGAAACCGTGTGCATTCTTGATTGTAATCAGTGTACCATTAAAGGAAGGCAGTTTGCTATGAAGAAAGCTGGGCTTAAGCTTTTTGCTAAGGTGGGGATGACCTCCAGTAATCCTTTTATCATTTGAATAAGCCATACCTTACAGCAGCTGGCCAAACCAGACTCTAGGGCTGAGCAGACAGCAGAAGGTCCCCAAATCCAATCTGCTACTCTCAGATGGTAAGCATGGCGGCATACTCCTGTCCCATGAGGTACCCAGAGTACACCACAAGTGTACTCTGGAGTACACTTGAGTTTTCAGTTTAGCAAAGGATTTATTGAGAGAGATGTGGAGCCTGCATTCCACTGGCTTCCGGGATTTTTCTAAACCCAGCTGGATGGTACTTTCCATCTCCCCAAATCCCAGGACCCGGTGCTTCCTATCGCTGGCTGCCTGCCTCTTGAGGCACACAGCCAATACGGGACACTTTGCTCAGCTTCATTTGGTGGGCAACTAAATCTCTTCAGTCCCAAGTTCTGGAAAACTCCAATCTGAAATTCATAGTTAAATCAATGAGAATTAAAGATGACTAGGAAATGCACTGCTTGCTTGCTTTTGAGACTGGCATGGATTGAGAATGTCAGGATTCAAGTCTGATCAAAAGTTTAACAAGAGTTTCTCAGTCTTGGAAAAGGACAGAAATTTTCTCAAAAAGTAAAATAATAAAACAACACTTTCCTAGAAAAATACTGGTTTTAGCAGAGGTGACTTTTTTAAAAGGACAATTCTTTTACATGATCTACTCTTTTGAGCACATTCTTCTAGTTTTCACTTGCTTGATACACCCCAGTGTCTTTAATCCCTTCCAATCTACTTCATCTTAAGGAAAAAATTGGCAGATGCTCACATGTTATTCCAGATGAGGTTCCACCATCTGATAGTCAGATTTGTAGTACTTTACTCTCTGACCTCACAATCTCTTGGCTCTTTTTGTCCCTGCTGCCATGGAGCAGAGATGCTTCTTGTGCTGCAGGCAGCGATGCCTCACTCCATGTCCTGATCTGATTTGGATTCTTCACTGCATAACTCCAGTCATTCCCCTTGATGTTCTGTATCTAGCAACAACCAGCAACAGATTTTCCTCTTCCACTGCCCATTCACCTTCCTTTGTAGTTCTCCTACTTAATGGTGTGTCCTGGTCCTGAGTGAACTAAATAATCGTGGTTTTCTTCTGCCCAGGTCAATGTATGTTTCAGAAAACATCCTGGGGCATAATGTTGTATTCCTTATATGCAGGCATGGTAAAAACAGCAGACAGGCTGATTTTTGGAAGTAATGTTATAGGATCTGATCTGTTTTTTATTGGAATTGGTGATCAAGTTCCCACTTCAGCAAAACTCGTGACTCGCACATGGCTCACAGCACTTTGTTTGCACTGGTGAATGCACTGGGTTAAAACAAAGGTCATTAGAAAATGTACCCAAGAGACCAAGACCTGTTTAAATACAAATTAAGGGATGCAATGTTTGAAGGAAGTGTAGTCAAACTGAGCGTATCTGATAGGAGACCATGTCACTGTAGCTTTTAAAGGATGCCTCAGACTTTCTGAGCCTTTGTTTGTTGTTGGCCGATCAATAAACAGGCTTGGTTTTGCTCTAGCAAAAATGGAGAGAGGGATGGAGGGGGAACAGAAACAGTTTGTTTCAGGAAACAGTTTCATGTAAGCTCAGCTTGTAAGAATCACAAATTGAAAAGTTCACATGACTGGAAGGCAAAGTCTTCTGGCCGCATGCCAACTAGGGAAATGAACAGTGTTTGCTGGAGGAGCTTAACCCCATTTGGGGACGGGAGGAGTGGCTGTTGGGGAGATAAGGATGTACTTTCTGCACCCCTCTGAGCATGTTTCTACCTTTCTGAACCCACGTTGCTGCCTCTCCTCCTCCCAAAGAAGCTGGATCTGTTGATGATGATCCCAAGGGCACTATTTTTGCTGTTGTTTGGGGCCATGAGGAGGCTTCTCATAAAAAGGGTTGCTCAAGCACAAGCCATCAACATGTTGTTTGATTGCTTGAGCATGACCTTTTTGAGGTGGTGCAGAAACCGTGGGCTATGAAGTGCTGGGAGCTGTGGGATGGGCCCTGCTGTCACTGGTGCCATCAAAGCCCCATAGGGTTCCTGCATGCCTGAGCCAGTGCCAGGCAAGGTGTCAAGGTCTGTGCAAAGATTCACCTTTCCCTGACCACGATCATGCCATGTGGCATAAGGCATCCTGCTCTTGCTTCACGGTGTAGCAAGGGATGGAGAACAGAGGGACTGTTCCCTCTCCTCATCCCCTGGAAGGTGTATTATTTAATTAGATACAAAAGCTGTTAAAATGAAGATTAAATTGGAAAGCTACTTGATGTAGAATGGCTTCCAGCAAAAGGGGGAAAATAAATTCTAAAAAATGTTCCGTTTTAGTTCATATCTTTCAATCTTGGTTATACAGGTAAGAAAACTGGAAGTAACTTCAAAGTAAAATTTAGTTTCTGTTTTAAAATTTCAACTTCTGGCTTTTGTTTTCATTAAACTCGCAAATTATTGGTTTTAGTCAAACCTCTAAAGCTAAAAGGAATTAGAAGCTGATTAGAGAACATGGTTGAAAATATTCTGTTGTTGGGGGTTTTTTCTTTTGTATCATCACTAACTCATTAAAAAAGAATCCCCCAAAGAGAGTGTGGGGTTTTTTTAAATATAAGTAAAAGGAGAGGTATATCTCCTTTCGACTTCCACACAAAGTAATTGTAATTTTCCAACCAGTGGTACTCCAGCTATCGGACTGGAAACATTTTTTGCTGTTTTGCCCTGAATTCCCTGTATACATTAACAGAGGACTCAGCCTGACAAGTCCAAGGTTTCAGTTTGCTTTCAGAATTTAGGTGTATTTTGATGGCAATGTCTGCCATTTGGAAGTATTTGCAGATGCATGTTGGTGAATGTAGAGCTGAAGCATGGCTCCAAGTTGAGGAATACTGCTGCCTGCTGAGCACATTTGGAAATCCAGGGGTTTACTCGAGTAAGATAGCTATTGTCTAGATCAAAAGGATGCATAATTTGGCACCCAGCTCTGGTGGAAAGGCATGGAGAACTAGTTTCCTACCTGTCCTTTGTGACACTGAAAATATTTTTCTGAATGACTAAATTCAAGAATTTAATGTTAGACATACAATCTTGGCCCAGATCATTTGTATAAAGAAACCCAAGGGTGAGTGTCCTGGGTGAGTGCCAAAAAGTAAAACTAGACAAGAAGGTGGCAAGATGTCCCAAGAAGTTGGTGTGTCAGCACTTGGTATAGCCACAGCAGACAGAGCCTCTGGACACGTGCTTGTCCCATGCAAACCTGCTCCACTCACCCCTGGGTGTCCTCACCAACTGTCTGTTACCACTGAACGTGGGAAATGCAGCTTCTGTAACATTAGGAAACACCTTCCTTGCACTTCTGCATATATCCAGCTTTGCCACATGCTAAGTGTGACACTTTACCAGGTACTTTATCTTCTTCACGCTATGCACTGGTGGTGTACAGATACGTCCAGAGAAAGTGCTTTGTGGGGGTGAGGGTGGTAAGGATTTTATGGAGTTGTGAATCCTTTGAGATGCGCAGGCTAGAAATAGAGCTGCTTTTGGAAGTACCACCTACATATATTGCTGGATGGCTTAGACTTGATTTCTCAGTCCGTTCTATGGACTCCATAGCTGAAGTTTGTGAATAGGCACCTTGGCTGAAAAGCTGCTGCTGAAGAGCAATGATGTGTGCTGGTAACCGGTGGGGCATGAGGAAGGTGTCCTGCAGGAGCATGCCTTCTCAAGCATGCTGCACTTCATAAAATTGTTTGCTTAAATGACTAGAGATAGGAAATGAATATTGTTAATGCTACTGCAAGGATGTTCCCCAGTGTTTTTGATCCTGAAATCATTGTGGAGCTGGAGAAGCACACTGCTTATGTCATGCTTGCTTGTGGCTTAAATAATCAGAGGTGGTTTGCAGTAGAGTTAGCCAAAAGGTAGAAGAATGAGGAATTAGAGCTCTATGGCTAAACTGTCTGAACAAGGCTAGGACTAGATAAGGCACTTAGCATTATTTTGTGGAAGAACCCCTGCATGTTTTCACGCTTGCATGTAAAATTTTCACCCCTTTTGCAACAATTAGGCTCATGCTGTTTGACAACACACACACCAGCAAAATCACCAGGTACCATGCAAAACCAATTGGGGACCGCTGTTTGTGGCCGATGGAACCTATTTAATCATTTTCCCAAAGATATCCCCCTGATATGAATGGTAACAGGATGTTTATAACGGAGATAAGGCTGGGATGAAATCCTATCCCTCTCTGGGAGCTAATAAAAGCAAAGATTTGGAATTAAGTATCACTTTCTCTGAGCTGCACACGAATGAGGAAATGGGGTCAGAAGGGCAAGCTGCAACATTGTAGGCACTTTATCTAAAACATAAACATTACTAGAGTGCGTTCTGACCAAATTAACTCTCTCAGATCTGCCATGTTAGCATTCCTGTAGTACTTAAGCCTGCCAGCTTTACTGCTTCTCTGACTGAGGGTTGAACTCCAAGTTGGGGTTGACACTTGCAAGCAGGGCTCTGAGTGGGGAGGGTCTGTTGAACCCTTTTGCAATTAAATATCTTCCAAAGAAATGCCAATGTCACTGACAAAAAAAATAAAATAAAATAAAAGGAGGGGGTGGTGGACAGAGAAACATGATCCACTCTGCTCGATGTACAAACCCCTGAGAAGTAAAGTTTTCTTTGCGCAAGCAGTAAAAACAGGAGTATTTGCTTTGCTACTCTTCAGTGCAAAGCACTTGGATCAGAGGGACTGGGCTTGAAATCCCAGCTCTCCTTCAAGTCCAAAGTGAGTCTTTTATGTATCAGACTGTGAGATGTCAAAAGCTGCTTAAAGTCAGGACAAAACTTTGGGGTGGGAATCGTTTGTCGAGGTTATCAGGCAGCTTCGCTAAGTCAAAATCATCCCTATTTCTTAAGTGGTGTCACGCAATTCCTGTAATAGCTGCTCGCTCCTGTAATAGCTGCACAAGACAACAGCAAGGTTGTCTTGTGCCAGGCAGTGTCCCGATATCTCATCACAAAATGCAGAGAGGATGGGTAGCGCACGCTATCTCCATGTGTGCCACAAGGGATTGGTGGAGGTGATGCTATCTCCACCACGAAAACAGAGGGGCAAAGGCCTGGAATGAAAAGGAATGTGATATTAACATTAGCACCTCCCAAAGATCAGACAAGCACTTGGGAGCTAAATTACTTTATTGCTGTGGGGAAGGAGCAGAGGAGAGCACAATGTGCTCTACAACTTTCTGTGGAGCAGATGGCTCCCTGCAGTAGTCATGGACCTCGGCCAGGAGGGATGGGGAGAGGTCAGCTCCAGGGGTCCTTCCAGGCCTGGCTGCAGCTGGTTGAGTTTGGAGTATCTGTTCCACTTGAAATGCTGCTCTGTTTTAATTTTTTTAAGTTTTCTTTTTGATTCAAGATAAAGTAATATTTTCAAAATGTACTAGGCTAGAAGTTTTCTGCACCTTTTTGAAAAAATCAAGCCATGCCAACTCTTTGGAGAGACAACTGCTTAGATTTGTGTCTAAAATTAGTAAGGTCACATACTCAAGCTCCATGATAGTGACCAATAGTGACCAATAGTGCTAGCTACCATTTTGCAAAACCCCAAGGTTGTCTCAAATCTCAGATTATCCTCGGTTCTGGAAGCTTTACTGCAGGGAGGTTGATAGGGCTTGGATTGCCACCTCCAGGGCACTGTGTGTGTGGTGAGGGTGCCCTGGAGGAGTGAGATTGAGGAAACCTGGTGTCCTCACAGTTCCCCTTGTAGGCACCTAAAAAGTATGGCAATTTCCCTCAGTCCAGCAGGGTCATCTGCAGTGGATTTTTCCTAGAACCGTTCCTGGGTATCAGAAGAACAACATCACATTGAAATTCCTTCTGTAAACTGTTCTCGTTTCAATAGAATGAGATTTTGTTATAAAAGTATTTCATAGATTCTTATTCTTCAATTTCCAATCACCTCAGTTCTTCTAGCAGAACCAAGACCTGCAATGATCCAGAATAAATGAGTCGCCCAGAGTCCCACAAGTAACTAGAAAAGAGGCAACTCAGTCATAAAGTTCCAGTCCCTGCTTTTAAGTCACCAAAAGTACCTTTTTCCCAGCTCCTTCCTGAGAAACCTCTTGAGTTTGTAAACCACCTGGTTGTGCTTTTTTTCCTAACACAGCCACTTGAATTCTTATCATAATTCCTTATCTATGGCAAAGAGCAGTTTAAATACCTAGAGTAAAATCCCAGCTCTTCCGGGAACAGTTAATCCTTTTTAGTTCACGGTGGTTTATATTGTAGATAGCATAGCTATCTGAGGAGGCTTTACACAGGGGTGTGTCAAAACAAGCCATCCCTTTGTCAACTGAGGTCCATCAAAGTCCTCTGGAGGACTTTGCTGCTGGAGCATCCCCTGGTAGGGCACTGATGTGGCTTTGCAACATGCATTGGCAGGAAACGGGCAGCGATCGCCTTGAAATCTGAACCTGCAATGCTGTGAATTGGAGGGGGGTGTTGTCTGGCGTGAGCTGCCAAGGGATCGTGCTGCCAGCTTACTCCTTTCCTCATTTTGTTTCCCAGTAGACCAGCTTCCAGCTGGGTCCCAGCCCTTCAGAAAGGGGGGGAGACTGAAGGCTAGAAACCATAAATAAATATGGGGGGTAAATGGGAGCAGGGTAAAAAAAAAAGCTGGAAGAAGTTCTTCAGGTAGTATGAAGCCACACTGCTGCCTGGATATGGTGCTGGGCACCCAAAAGCATGGGACTGATGTAAAACTATCCATTTCCTCGTGTTGTTCCCTCTGGCCTAGCATCAGATAATCTGAAGCCACGTCAGATAGGTTGGTTCGTAGTGGTCTGTTATTTTTTTTAAGAGCACAAGGAGTTCCAAAGTTTTAAAATCTCGCAGTGAGACTACAAAGCTTCTCGGGCTTGACATGAGCTACGTAACAAAGCTGTTAGTATTCAGGAGGAATCGTGAACAGTGTGTTAATCCCCAGCACTCACAGGCATCTCGTTAGGTGAGATCTGCTCCCCTTCCAACACGTTCCTTTCAGTTTTCTTTTCAAACCACAATCAAAATGTTCCTGTATTTTTTTTAGAGATTTAAAACAGCCAGTGGTTCATTGATTTCACATAAAGGGCTTCTGTGCAGGGGATTGTACATCCGTTAAACAACTTAGGGCCAGTCATCCCTTCCTGAGCCAAAGGCTCCGGGGAGGAGGCCATGGGGTTTCTATTCCATCCATCCTACAAGGGGAGCAAAGCGACGCTGGTGCCCCTGACTACTGGGGCTTTGGGGTCTCACTGGAGAGCTGAGTGAGGCTGCTTGAATGGGGAGAGTCAGCTAGGCTGGGGCAGAAGCCTCTGTACCTTTAGTCCTGTGGCTGGGGCGGGGATCTGGACTCCCAGCCGTGTGCCCACGGAGGTGGCACCTCCTGGCAGTGGTTCTTCAGGCCATAGCATATCTGGTACGTTCTGGGCTGAAAACCTGATGTTCAAGGTGAATCTGGGAACACAGTCTTGTATTACATCAATCTTCTTCATTAAAATGTCTAATATTTTGCAAGCCCCTCTGCTTGAGGGGGTATAAAAAACAAGTCTGTTGTAGTGTCCCAGCTTGCCTGGAAGCTGTGTGCAGGGTGAGGCCCCTGTGCCCCTGTTTCTCTGCTCCCTGTCTTCACTCTCCTCTGGGCAACTCACTTTCCCCATTTGGACCCATGTGGCTTTGAGGATAGCATGGCATAATCATGCTGGGCTGGGGGCAGAAACACCCTCCCCTCTCCACCACCTCAGGAGCTGCCAGAAAGTTGTTTTGGAGCTTGGCAGTGCTTTGGGTGGGAAGCCAAGCTCTGTGGCTGAAATAATCAGTACAGTATCCTGATAAATAGTTCTGTCCGGTGCTTCTATATTTGGGATTCTGTTCCTCATGGTTGCACAGAAAGGTTTGAAAACATACACTGTAGAAACCAACAAAATATAAATCTATCCTGTTTGAAAATGGCAACCAGTAAGCCAATCTCATCCTGCAGTGGCTAAGCAAGGATTTTAGAATGCATCATTTTGGCAAAAATGAATTCTTTCTTACCCCTTCAGTAGGTAAGTTTATGCCAGATTACCCCAAGTGACTGAGTTACTCCACAGGTCTGCAAAAATACTTTGATTTAAAAAATAATTAAAACCATTCTGCAAACAGTTTTATTTAACTGGGCTGTGTTGCATGGCAGGTTTTACCACCCCAGCCACCTTTTGACAGTAACAGTGGGGCATTTCAGTTTGAGTATGACTTGCAGATATTTTTATCTCCTCTTGAACTGCGTTCATGAAAACGTTGGTTTACATGGGTGGAAGTTGTGCATGGAACCCTCTCATTCTAAACAGTGTTGGAGAAGTGTTTATAAATTTAAAACTGTATTGGTACCATGGATTTAATGAAAATTGTCAAAGCTCAGCTGGTTTTACAGTGTGAAATCAGCAGAGAGATCAGAGCTTAAGGTCACACTCTACCAAAAGAGTTAAAGACTCAGGCGGAAGGAGCATAGAGTAAAGGTGACGAGGGTTAGTGGCAACCGGGTCCCAGTTTATTGTCACTTCTACAAGAATTACCAAGTAACTTGTTACACTTCACCTAGAGTCTGTTTTATCCCAATCCCTTTTGAATATTTTTCTCTGCAATTACTAACCAAGCCCTCATTAGGAAAGAATGGGCTACATGCTCATTTCTGCACAGAAGTTTAGTCAGACAACTCTCTCCTTCAAAATGACATGCGTCCATGGTATCATATTGCTACTTGACAACACTTGACTACTGGCAGTAGCAAGAGTGTCCACCCAGCAGTCAGATGACTTTCCCCCATATTTGTTTAGCTTCTGAAGAGCCTGAGAACACCTCAGTGGTTGTGGAAACCCCCTGGGGTGTTTCCTGGTTTGCTTATTTGGACTGAAGATGCAAATTTTTTTCCCAGACTGTAATGGAACTGGGTTGATGCTGCTCCAAGGAGAGTTTGACCATATGCTCATTGGAGATTATTATTCTGTTTTTCATGCTCAGAATCACATGGAGGTGAGGTGGTTGTCGTAGAGTGGCGAGGAGAATGAGGTCTGGGCTTGATTCCCACTTCTGTCACTAATTTCCTGTGCGATCTTTCCTCAGTTGTCACAGATCACGTTCCCTAGGAGGGTGCAAGGACAGACATCCAGATGGTCAGCCCTCCACTGTTGGCATCCATGGCCTTTGGTTCCCTTGGTGCAAGAAGGGATCTCCCATCCGTAGATGCCTTTAGTTGTACATACAGGAGAGTGTTGGAGATGAGGACTCTCTGGTTTTCTGTTTTCATGCAGAGTCTAGCACAGATGAGATCTAACTGTAGCAGAGAAAACTGGGTCCTGCCTTTAACAGCACCAGTAATGATAACAGGAGAATTGAGACCCACCTTCTCAGTGACAGGACACCTCTCACTTGTAGCTCTTTTCCTGAACTATTTCCCATTGTTTTGACTGGAAAAAAGTCATTAACTTATACATATGCTGTATAGTTTTGGACCTATCACTTTTCTTCTCTTTGCCTAAATGCACATTTATTTAAAAGTTCAATATGGGTACGTTGAGCCAAAACCCTGACGTGTGCTCCTACTGAATGTGCTATAAACATTTCCCTAATACTCTCCAAGGTGCCTTTTCTACCTAGACTTCAGAGCAGGTAAACTTCCCAGAAAATATTGTAGTCAATGAGGTTTTACATAATGGAGTCCCTTTCGCACTCCTTTCCTGTGCTCTTTTTCCTCTTTTCCTTTTGAAGTAGAAACTGTATTCCTTTTCAAAGGAGATATGTGCAGTCAGGAATGATGAAAATGAAGGTAACTGTCAAAAATCCTGCCAGAAGGGATTTCTCCACTTTAATTTCTGCTTACATTATTAAGACAAGTAAATTATCTTTTCATGGAATGTTTCCTTTTTTTCTGGAAACACTACTGATAAATGATGTAATATTTGAGGCCCTTCTCCACAGCTGTTGGAAGCTCCAAATTTCTATTCCCTACACCGCAAGAGACACCGATGCCAAGTAAAACCTTTGCCTGACTTTTGTGATTAAATATGATGGTATCGCAGAGGGAAATAAGGAATCTACAAATATTATTCTGAAAGTAATGGATTGATTGAGCCCTTTTTTTTTTTCTGAGTATTTTTAGGAGCCTGCCATTGTTGTTTCAGGAATTAGGAAAAAGCCAAGCAGAGTTCTGAAATAGTAGCTGAGAGGGGCTTTCTGTAGCTGCGACCCGAAATACTATTTTTAAAACCACCTTGACAGGAACAAGCTATAGCTGCTGTGTCAAAGCAGAAAGCTGCTATTTTTATCACTGAAATTTTAACCTGTTCTCAGGAAGGGATTTCTTTCCATGCTGCTTTCAAATTGTCATTTTCAAAACTTAGGGGATTTTTTTTTTTTTCCTGGTATAATTCAGGAAGATGGAGTAGCCCAGGCAGAAAAATCTCATAGACTGATGGGGTAGTATAGTGGCTTTTTGTGAGAAGAGATCTCTTTTTATTTTTTTCTTTTTTTTTCCCAGCATCCCCTAAGCTGAAACTTGAATAGTAGAGGCCACTTTTGCTCCATATCTTAAATAATTTAGGCCAGTTGTTGACATTTTAGCACAAGTAGCTTATCTTAGGGGTAAGAGCTGCTTAACCCATTGCAAGGGGCAATGAGTACCTTTCCCCCCACCTCAACATAAACAGTCCCTGGGCTTTCCACACAGTGTTTGGGAAGTTCTCTTGACATCTGACACTGTGCAATTTACTACTCTTGTCAGGTGAATAGGTTTGTCCCCAGTGACCAACACGGGTCCCTGTTGCACTGGTGATGGGTGTCTTATTGCCTCTGAACAAACCCACTCCTGCAGCTTCTCTCTCTCCAGGGACAGAAGCACTGACTGCCTGGGCTGTGGGCGAGTCACCTCTGCCCTGCTCGAGGGCCTTGCCCTTCTGCTTCAACCATCAGGGGAAGAATGATGCCATTTAATCATTGTAATTGGTTGAACCCTCCTTGTTTGCCTCTTTTGGATCTAGATAAGCAACTCTTAAGGGTGAAGCTGATTTGTAAACTCATTTAGCTAGCGTTTTAAGCCTAGGAGGCTTTTATGGCCACAGAGCAATTAATAGGTGGGGGATCACCTAATAATTCTCGTATTGACATGATGAGAGAGTCAACCTGTCTCTGGCTGTTGTTTTTTATGTTGAAAACATGCAGCTATGCTGACTTCAGCATCCCATCTGCCTGCTAAATATTAGCTATGTATTGTCAAAGCAGATGTGGTGGGGCGAGGAATTTTAGAGGATTAAAGTGCATAAATAAGTGTGAATCTTGGGTAAGGATTCCAAGTGACCTATACTCGGTTAATCTTTACTGTTGCTCTTCTTTGAATAATTTCCTCTGAGGAATGCTTATTTTAAATGTGGACATTATACTTGAGGGGAGTGGAAAGGATATAGAAAAGGAATCACTGAATTTAAGGGTTCAGAGCTAGATGGGTTTTCTCAGGTTAACTGACAAATTACACCAACAAGGAAGAAAAACAAGTATATTTTTTTCTGATATATAAACAAGATGTTCAGGTTCCAGTTGAAATACGCTGGTTGGACGTATGAATGAGGAACTTATACAACACGCCTTTTAAACTTCTTACACTTTTGGTTAATATCCACAATCTTCACCCCACGTTTGGCCAGATGCAGTCACTAAATTGCTAAATGCAGGTGCAACAACATACCCCAAACAGCAAAGACCACCTGAAGCCATTGCAAGTGGAAAAAGGACAGGTCTGAGTTCAGGTGATGATGCTACTTGGTGTGTTTGAAAATTATGAAGCTTTGCAGGGGGTCTTCTCAGACATGTCAGAGGTGGGTAGCTCCATCCATTTTGATTTTTAGTGTTGTTGATGAGAAGCTTGCAAGAAAAACCAGTTAATTAGTGTGTGTGCCATATACTGTGCACATCACAGCAAAGAGGAGGAAATATGGAGGTGACTGACTTCTAGCAGGAGCAGCAGAAGACTTGTAATAAGTGCTTTGTTGAACCACTACAGTGACACGGTACAGCATGTGTGGGTTTCGCTCTGTAGCTTAGTATAAATGGGTGAGGAACTGCACAGTTATTCAGAACTTACCCAAGCATTTCCAAAGTACTCATTGAAAACCAGTGCTCAGATAAATAAGAAAATATCATTTATGTGGGTACCAGCATAAGGAGGGTACAGGTTATTGTTGTGGTTACGCACTCTGAAAATATCCAAATCCCACTCATAGCATTCAAGATACCACTCAAAAAATGCTGTATGAGTTCAAAAGCAAATACCTGACTTCTCTAAAGCACTGGAGAACCAACTCCTGCCCGTTAACACCCTTCAGCTGCTGTGCCTTGGGAGGTAGTGGCCTCCAAAATACATGGTCCTGCCTGAAATGTACTCAGGATTAATTAAATGCCAGCTCCTCCAGAGGCAAAACAAGAGAAGCTAAACATGTGTGATTCATCTCACTGAGGAAGCCCGACTTAAATTTGGGGTTGGATGTGGCCGGCGTAACTTCCTGCTGTGACAGTGCTCCCCAAGAAAACTTTACACGTTCTAGGTGGAGGTGCTGGTTCCTGGGAACTGCCCAGCTAAGGACTAATGGAGCCAACCAGACACATGCACCAAAAATGAGCTTTGCTAAACACCTGGGGCCAACACCTCAGCCGATGTAAATGGGCAGCAGTGACACTAAGCTAATTTACAGCAACTGAAGATTTGGCCCGGGAATGCTATTATTTTTCTATTTAGAGAGGTGCTAGCAATTTGCAGGAGTTTATTAGGAACGGGCCAAATATTTCAGAGGAAATTATGGAGTAATAACAACCACAGAACCTAAATGAGTTGTTTTTAAGTTATAAGAGCATAAAATAATAGCATCTGACACCACTAACCACTATTCTTTTTTGCACTCCTTAAAACTTCAGATGCGCTTTGCCAAACCAATTGTTTCCAAATTCTGTCAAAAATATTGTCCTTGGGCAGGGAGCTTGGATGCTAAATTTCAACCCAGAATGATTTTTATGGCTGAGTGACAGGAACCTTGAAAAGGAGATTTATAATGAATACAACGTTAACTCCTGTGGCGTGAACAGTGCTGCAATTCTCATTAGCTGAGCGTTTTTTTCCCTTTTTTCTCAGAATTTCAGAGGGTGGGGCTGGCCATAGGAAGTAGTCAACTTATGTATATGCTTCTGTCATGACAGGAAGGGAACTCGGCAGCTTCTTTTCCCCTTTCATCTCTGGACATCTGTCTGGGTTCAAAGATTGTTGTGGGTCTGAAGCAATAGGATTTCAGCACAGTTTTTTTAATGTCGTGGCCGTGAGCGTGGGCAGGCGGTGGGACTGTAGCATATGAGCCGAGAGGTTTCGGCACCAGGAATTGACTCCTGTCCTCCTCTTTAATGAGGTTTATTCACTGGGGGATGGTGGAAAGGCTTTGAACCTGAAAACAAGCCTTAGCAAATGAGGAGGCAGAAGTACCAGCAGCCGGAGGATGTGTGAGGTTCATGTCCTGCTCAGCTTTACTGCAGAACTCCAGATTTCAGGTTGTGGGAAAAGGAAGGAGACTCCCTTTGTATATGTTAAACAGCAGGTGTGCAGGGTTGGGAAGAGGGAGTGGAGAGCTGGCTGGAGGATTTTTTCTGTGTATTTGGACTTTTGTTTCCCATGAGCAGCAAGTGCCATCATGAAACTCCTGCAAGAGGTGGTGCAGATGCGTCCTCCATTTTAGGGTATTCCTCAGCATGGCACAACATTCAAGGCAAAAAAAAAAAACCAAAACCCCAAACCCTTTAAGACTATTTTGTTACAGAAACAAAGTCTTTATGGCTGCATGTAGCCCTTAAGCAGGATTGTGACCCTTCCTTGAAGTTCCCAAAGTATATATTGCCTTAAGTATCCAACCTAAAAGCTCTCACCATGGGACCTCAGCTGGGATGGTGAAAACTGCATGGAAATCCAAAGTCCTAAAAAGAAATGAGTTCTGTAGTCCACTGGGTCTCCCCAGCATGGTCTCCTGAGGTTGTAAGATGGCACATGGTGAGTAATGTCATAATCATCCCAGAGTAGAAAACAAACCCAAGTAAAAGGTTTTAGAAGTCTTTCATCTCTACTTTCCCAAGCCACAAATGGCGAAATCGTCACATGGCTTGCTTAGATTGCTTTTGAAAGATGAGAACTTCCGTCCTCAATGGGAGAGGCAGAATGGGACTGAAATTGCCCTGTTAATGAAGTAACCATTAATAATAACTGACTCTGCTAGAGGCTGTTCTCATGGTACCTTCTCTTGGTGCCTTTGGTAGGTAGGGAGAAGATTTTGGTGAACCTACAAAATCTCTCCTGTCTGACTTTAAAACTCTTCAGATTCATTCAGGATGAGGAGAGAGGGTCCCCCTAAAATGAGTACCCCAGTTTGCAGCTTCATTGTGCATGTGCTTTGCAGCAGATGGTTGGAACTGTTTTTTGTTTTTTCTGGTGATTAATTAAAAAAAAGAAAAATCTATGGATCCTGGTTGTTAGCTGAATGGGTAGGAGGTGGATTGCATTTGAAGTGAAGACTCTTGAGTGGAGTGCAGTGAGGTGTCATGACCCAGCCCTCAATACCTAAACCCATTAGAAATATCTAGGGGATATTTCTATACCCAGGAGACTGGGGCTGGGACACACTTCAGCAGCCCTCTGTGGGTTGCACATACTCTGCTGCCATCTGGCTAGCGTCGAGCCCTTCCACCCTACCTTGGCAGGAAGACCAGGAAGCTTTCCTTGCCTCTACTTTGCGGGTGGCTGGGATATCGCTTCGTGCAGTTATACACAAATGCTTGTAAGTATTACCTCTCTGCCACAGTGAAGCAGCTCCTATAACCCAGCACAGCACTTATGTATTCTGTTCAGGAACTGTGATTTATTTTTATTTCTCTAATTATTTTTTTTTTCAGCTAGGAATAGCCATTTAACACATGGGTGCACACCTTAGTTTTCAGCAATTTTCTTTCTTTAGGGCCTGACCTGCCATTTGGGGGTTTACACATGTGATCTGTGCTTGACTATTAATCAAGGCAGCGTAAGAGAAAGCACCTGCCCCAGCATAAAGGTGTCAGGAGGCTTAGGCCTCTTCTTCTGGACCTCCCTTTCCATCCACCCTGTGTTTGTGCAATCCAAAGCAAAGGCTGCACCAAGCCAATGCAGGGCAAGGGGAAGAGAATAAACACAGTCATGTTTGTTTTCCATCTTCTTACTGTCAGATACAAAGAACAACTTCAAAGCAATACATAACTAAGGTGATACACCAACAATAATTAAAACGCCCCTGCAGGAAGTCATGTCACTGAAAAAACAACTGCTTCAGAAAGCAATAACATTTTTCTGCCAAAGGCATGTGAAACTACTGTATCTGGGCTGTGACTCAAAAAAAAAAAAAAAAAAAAAAAAAAAAAAAAAAAAATTGGCACTTGCTTTAATCCATCCCTATTCAGGACCATTGAGCTTAATTCTGAGACTGTGCTGGTTACAGTGAGGGAAATTTAAAGCACAGACTGGCTACAAGAGAGTGGCTTTGAGCCATCTCTGAGCAGAGGGGGCTTACACAGGGGAGGAGAAAAGGCTGTTGGAGGTGGATCTCCATGGGAGAGCTGGGTGTGGGCAGAGCACAGCCTTGGCAACTCCAACACACATTGTGGTTCTATCAGCTCTAGATGCTCACCACTTGCATCCAGGCTCTGCCCTGTGGGAAGGGAACCGGGAACACGGCACTGCTGAAATATTCAGGGAAAACATGGGGTCAGTGGAAGGGTGGTGTGACCCCGTTTTTGCTGTCTGAGCACTGGGGAGGATAACGGTGAGGCGCTACTGCTGAATATCTGCATCATAAATCAGTGGTGTTCAGGTGGAAGACATAGATGGTTGCCCACCATGAAGTGCCATATCAGTCATGATTGGCACAGATCCCTAGCTGCTGTCCTCTGTGGATACTGCAAACCTCTGTACTCTCCTCAGTGCTCGCTTTTCTTTTTATGTTTGTATTTTATAAATAAAGTCAGGTTACACTCTTTTATTTACAGAGTAGCAATCCTAAAGTGGAAGCAAATTTCTGGAGGTAGAAGAAAAAAGCAGATTCTGCTGTTTTCTCATTTATGAAAGTAGCTTACAGCATAGCTGCTTAAAAAAAGAACCCAAACCAAACCCCCCAAATAACCTGAATGCAAGTTGCTTTGAAGAGAGGAGTTATTCAGAACTTGAGCAATAAAGCCCCTGCAACGAAGTTAAGTTACAGACAAAAACCATGTTTTATCAATCAACTGCTACTTTCAAGTTTGACAGCTTTTGTAAGCAGGAAAATGTCAATTACATAAGATATTTGAACCTGTGGAAATAGCCCATGGAAACACAAAATGTCTGTTCACACATCGAAATGATCCAGACTTGAAGGAAGTTAAAAACCAGAATGCACTAAGGAATTATCTGACGGAAAAATGGAAACTTTGTTATGAATTTTCAAGAAATATTGGCTAATTAATTTCTTTGGTGAGTTTACAAGGTTATTTAGGATTGGAGAAAATGAGGTAACTTCCCTGTTTTTCCTGATGTGTAACAGCTATGGAAACACTTTGAAACGAGTGTCCCATCATTATTAATTCATTTGGTTATCCTTTTAATAACAATGATTGTGCTCGGGCCTTTTATAAGAATGTTACATCCCATCTCTTTCAGGTGCTGCTTGGTCACTTCACTGAACACTTGTCATCTGGGTCTTATTAAATTCCCATTAAGGAAGGAAGAGCTAAATAGTAACAAAAAAGGAGGGGGAAAAAAAATCTAAAAAAACACATAGGCTTGGACCTGGAAAATTAGTTCTTATGGAGTAGAAAATGTTCTATTTAAGTGAACAAAAGTACTGAAATTTGCTGCTACCATCCATTGTTATGTGCAAAAAAAAAAATATTGAGAATCTGGTTTTATAAAGCACAATCAAATCGATTGATTCAATGCTCATTTTCTGCAGCAAGACGCGATCTTTGGTAATGTGTTTTATTAAATGCAACTGATGTCGCTGGAAAAAGCAGGCACAAACTTCCAGGCTTATGAGCTCTTCTTCAAGAGCTGAAGAAGTGTGTGATTTAGTATAACGAGTTTTGGAAAGTGTGTTAAACTGCGAACATTTCCTAGGGCCAAGTAAGACTGTTCACATGGAGATCTAATAACTAGCAGCAAGTTTGCTTGAATTTAGATTCAAAAGTTGCTTGTTACTGCCTTTAATTTGAGTTAAACTGAACAAATTGGGATTATTTTATATCTGCACAAATGCTGGTTTTGATGCTGTTTTACTGATCTGATGAAAATAAGCAATCTCCTGTTAGAACTCAAGGCATATGAATGCAAAATTAGTGCCCAAAGTCATCCAGTCAAATGAACACATTTCCAGCAGTGAGGAATACAGCTTGTTGCTTATTAACATATCTGGGAAACTTTTCTTTTTTCCATGGAAAATTTAACATTGTCATTAAAGACTAAACAGTTTTAGTCTAACTTGGAATGTTTTCAGCACGGGGCTGAAACGGGAAAGTTTTCAGCCAAAATCTTTGTGTTGTAGAACTTTATTTATTTCACATTTTCTGTGAAACATTTCATGTAGCTAAAACACGCATTTTGTGTCTAAAGGTAGAAATACTCCATAGCCTGCTTATGATTATTTATTTTAGGAGAGTCGTAAGTTAGATGGGCTGAGGACCCTCGTGTTGGCTGAGTGTCCCTCTTCACCGGAAGCCGGCATTCCTGCCACTTTGGCCTTGAATTTCCCTCCTGCCAGGAGAGTAGTATTGTGTAGCCAAAATCACTTGCTAACACCCAGCAGCTCGATGCTGCATGAGTAACTGAACATAAAATAATTAAAATACCATGTCGTTAATGCTGAATACTATTTCTTAGTGAAATTAAGACATTCCCAGAGTAAAATCCTGACTGCTCAAAACTGATTTCTTTCTTGGTGAGCTGGTTGTTGCCTGGGACACACATAGTCCAGCAGCAGGAGCTCAGGCCCAACATGCTTTTATGTAGGTGCTATAAGTAGTGTAATGTAGAGAGCATCAGACCTGTGCCCACTTATTCCTTGGGCTGTTGGTGATGGTGAGGTCCCAATGGGTATGTAAGAGAAGGTCCATATCTGATATAAGTAGTGGAGGTGCCACCAAGAGAGGCAGTTGCAGCCCTCAGGGCTCAGGTGAGAGCAGCAACGCCCCAGCCCTGTACTCTGTGTCCATCTGTCCAGGGAGGTGGCCACAGGGCCACATTCAGCCTTTGGGTTAATCAAGAAGTGACTCAGAAATTATCCAGATAGCCTTGGACTGGTTGATGCCAGTGAAGCGCCGCAGCACTGGGAGGTCTTTAATTATCTCGTAGAGTAAAATATCACTTTGGCTTCTCTCCCCTCAGTGACTGGGATAAACCAGACGTTGTGTCTCTTTTGAAATATCCTCGGTACTTGCTCTTGTTCATGGTGGCATGCACCAGCCCTCACTATTGCCAAGAGAATTGCGCTGTCAGACCACTGCTACCTGGGGGACAGCATTTTTATGATCACCAGCTTTGGATCGTTGTCTTAAAGTGAGTTCCCATCAAGCAGCCTGACATCATAGGATGTGATAACTGACACCTGTTAAGCAAATAATAAAATTACATCAGATCTTTTCAGCACCAGGTTGTTAAAAGAGAGCTCAAGTGCAGATGTAACCTCCAGTATGAATAGGAGAATTCATTAGGCATCGAGGTCTTTAAACTCATCAGGGTTAAACAGCGATTTACCTCACACCATAACTGTTAGCAAGTGATTTAGTGACAAGGGATTGACAAGGAACATTTTCCTGGAGGGCACAATAAATATTTTTTTTCATCCTGAAGCATTTTTGCAGGAATGTTTATGTACTTGACTATTCAAAGTTAATTAATTTCCAGTAGTTTGACAGAGGGCTTTTTTTTTATTGACCGTCAAAAATCTTGTGTGAGTTCATCTCTTTTTACAGTACTATTTGGTGAACTTTTCCTGCATGATCTATTCTCACAGTGGAAAACCAAATAAAAATTTATTGGTAAGCAGGAATGAGTTCACTAGCCTGCTCAGCTGGCGTTATAGATTAAGACAATGCTTTGACATTTTGGAAATAGTACTTTTCCTTTGTTTTGGAAGCCATGGTGGTCATATTGAGCAAATCCCAAGCAGCATTTCTCAAACTGTGCCATAGCTGTCTCGGGTATGATCTTTGCTGACGTTCAGAACCACTGTTCCTATTGCAAATTAAAATAAGCCTTCAGCTATTCCGGTTGTCACATATTATCTTTCTATTACTGCTTAAAGATTTTTCTTGATGATCTCTTAGAGGTTTGGGTTTTTTCTGCTTGTTTCAGCAGGGACTTGTTCAGGTATGAGTGATAATGAGAGGCCACTGTGAGGCAAGAGACGTGTTCTTTCAGACATCTTCCAAATGGCCCAAGATAGGAGAATTTTGGTGCTGCCTTTTGGGCAGTCCAAGCAAAGAGCCCAGCTCACCAAAAAAAGCTGAGATTTTAGTGATCAAAACTTAGATTTACATCAGGCAATATGTCATCATAGATGAACTTACCTGTGTGGGGCTTTTCCATTAATACTGGACTGATTAAAAATGAAATATTTTGCCTTCGGGTGTTTTTTTGTCTGTGAATTTTAGAGTTAATAAAATGGAAATCTTCATGGAGAAAACTTTGGAGCTTTCATCACTCCAAAATTTCTCCCAGTGGAGCATTTCCAGGAAGCTCTAGCTATTAACATATGTTAAAAAAAAAGGTAGATTGAAGGGTATTTTAAACACTCATGTTAAGTTTTCAGTGCTTAATTAAACAGCACTTTACCGTGTGCCCATTTAATTCAGTGATTGGAGTGGCGTTATTTGATCTAAGGCTTTTAAATGACAAAGTGTTTGGCCTGCAGCTTGATTTGTGGTTATTAGCGACTTTACTTGCCACTTTCAGTTTCAGAGCTGTTTTGGACTTCACAATTCAAGCTCTTTGGGTTTGCCTTTTCAGTTCAGTTTTTTCTATTGCTACCCACACTCCAGACTAATATGCAAAGTCCTCTCTGGAAAAGGACATTGTTTTCTCCTACATTTCTGTTACTTTTTGCCGTGATAGGGATTGATTAGAATTTTTCACCAGGGTGTAAGCTATGTTGATCTTTGCTAGGATGCTGGCATAGCAGCTCTTCCCATTCACAGTAAAGGATTTCAGCAGTTAATTTCTCTCAGTTATAATGGCAAGAAATTGGAAGATGGTCGGGGCTCAGGAACTGGATCTCTTGCACACAGCTGGATTTTAACTCTGGCAACAGCCTTTCTGAAAATAGTTGCCCTAAAAAAAGGTGTGGATTCCATGTTAGAGCAGCGGTCTCCTGGGATAGGTCTAACACAGTGCATCCTTGTTGAATGGCTTGAACAAAACTCAAGAAACCTGTAATCTTATTTACCCAGTGTGGACTGAAGCCCCTCATTCTCTCCTGGACCGTTTGTTGAATTGAATGAGTAATTTTCCTGTATGATGAGAAAGTCCTAGTTGTTTATAGAGTTTCATGTGCAAGCTCAGTCTTAGGGCTGATGACTTTTGTGGCTTCTTTATGGGTGAAGAAGTTTGTGTGTTGTTTCATATGCAAGCGGTAAGTTACCTACATCCCAAAGGTATAGCTCTGTCCTGTTGGCACGGTCTCTGATGTCTCTGCCAGTTTGGGATCTCCATGTTTCCCAACTTAGTAGTTATCAGACTTACGGTATTGCTGTTTTAGCTCACTTTGTCCAGGTGGCCTGAGTGAAGGAGTAGGGATTATGCTGGAAGAAACGTATATCACAGGGACTTTTGGTCTCCTGCAGTACCTGTTGTAGCAGGAATTTCCCTCTTCAAAATCATCATCAACAGCTCATTTCCGTTGGAAGCTGCGCTTTCAATGGCCAGCCCCTCAAAGGTACTGAGATACCTAAATCACTTTGTGGTGTCTAAGCCTCTTTGAAAGCAGGATTTAGACTTTTGAAGCCATGGAAGTGTTTCTGCAAATCACATGTTGGTTCACGAAGTAATGGGGGCTGATGCTTTCTTTGGCAGTCAGGCTGATGGTCGTGTTCAGAAAGCTTCAGCCGGTTGTTTTCCAATCCTCACTAATATTTCGAGTCAACAGTCATGTCTGTCAAGCCTATCCTATAGCACTCGCAAGCCTGAAATGCTTTGTACAATGTTAATGAGGATGGGAGAGAACTTTTTCCTGTCCTGGGAACAGACTTCGCATAATAGTTTTCTTGTGTCTGTGTAAGATCTGTTCTGCCGATGGGGTGGAAAGAAAGGCCTCTGCAAAAATAGTAGTTTGCTTTTGATGCTTTCTCTGCACACATCACAGTGGCAAATAACTTCTGTCCAAATGAAAGCTCATGGTGAAAGAAGAAAGCAGGAAAAGCACCAAGGTAATTTAGTGACTGTGAGGGAGGCATTCCTTCTTCCGTGAAGCCTGTCTAAATCCATGCTGGGATACAGCATATCATGTTTTAATTCCCAAAGGCTTCCTGCACCGTGTTATTTGCGTAGGCTGCTCTTTTCCCACCCACAAGAAGGAGGAAAGAAAACACAGGCTCCTGCTCTTACACAGTTTGATGACTTTTCCCAAGAGTTTGGCGATTTTGACTGGGACAGACTTCCCACTCAGTTGACACTCCCTTATCTGAAGTCCGAGCTCTTGGGTGGAGGGAGAGGGAGCTGGCGTGTGAATGCAAAGTGCAGTACTGCCCAGAGTGGATGCTCCTGCTCAGCTGTCTTCTGTGGATTATTTAATGGCTTGTTTCCCAAGTGGATTAAGCCGAACGCGATAAAGGTGCTATCAGTATCCACCCATGCAGATATTGATAAGTACCTGTCCCGTGATACCTAGCCTAATTTGTTTTCCAAGTTAGACAAGCCCCAGAGTGAAGACCTTTGAAAGCCTCTGAGAAGTTCGGTAACACATAAGCAGTTTGATTTTCAGCGGGATTCCTGGTCCTCTAAAAAGCATCTCTAAAGATAGCCGAAGATGACAAAGTGAGTGTTTGCAAACATTCATTCCAGTCCTGGACAGCTGTTCTAGCTAAGCACTTTGTGCCTTGTTTCTTGCCCAAGAAGATATTTTCTGGTTTGTGAACGTCAGTGAATTCATATCGAAACTCCTGCCTTCACACCAGCACCCATGGTACTATGGTGGCCAGCCAAGAATCAGTAACTAATAGCGAATAGTCAAAGTGAGCAGTTCATTAGCATCTCATAAGGTGTAATAGATAAAATACCTGACAAATGCTTATGAATAAAATTGGATTTATTTTCTTATTTCTCCTAGGCTGATCCAAAAACTAAAGAAATGAAATGTTCAAAAATCTTGGGTTTAGCCCATTTGCGTGTTTCTCGAATATTAGAACTGTATAGGTATATTTTAGCTGACGTTTTGAAAATTAATTTTCTTAACTGAGATAGGAAAAATAAGGTATTTTAAAAGCAAATTATTTCCTTTAATTGCTTGTTCTTAAAAAGTGCTTTTATGCAAATTCATGTCCTGAGAAATAGTTGATGAGAAAGGGCAGAACTCACCCATTTTCAAAAAAAATTAAACAGCTCTGTTAAATGCAGAAGTCATATTATGCATTTGGGTTTATTGTCACTCTAAAGATACAATCTATATTTCTTATTACAAGTCCATCCATAATAATGTAGTTACAGTAAGTTTGCAGTCACCTAGACTTGCAGTCCATATAATGAAAATTAAGGTTCTATGACTGAATGGCTTAATATTTTATTTGCCCTCCATAGGCGTGATTTTGGAAGCCTAGGACATGACTGCAACGCACCCAGGCTGTCATTTCACTGTGCAGGAGTTAGTGGCCCAGACTCAGGCCATAGCCAAAATTTTTCCATACAGCACCTGATGCAGTGTGGCCACAGCTTTCTGCATACCATGAGGTGGTGCTTGTGCGATCTTAATGGAACTGGGGTTGTTGTCTTTACAGTATTTAATGGTAATTTTCACCTCACATATAATTTTCAGCTTGACTGCAGGTGGGTGTAGCTAGCAGGAATGGACAAAGGCCAAATAGGATTGCAGGTCGGATGTGCCAAAGGTGTGATTTTGAGATGCGTTTGCAGTCATAAATGAGAGAAAGTCTGTAAAGAGACCCCAAGCATAGATTGTTTGACATCTCCGGAGCAATATGGCAACGTAGCACCGTGAATACCACGGCTTTGAGTCTTACTCCTGGGGCTCTACATCGGCCATGCTTTGTCTTCAGTGGTCGGTCTTTGACAAAACCTGGTTTGATATAGCCGGACTTGATCAGACTTATTTTTATGAAGCAAAAATTGTCGTAAACAGGTTTTGATTGTTGCTGATTACAGACACGAGTGTTTGCTCAGCAATTATCTCTGCTGCCTCTTAGCTCTTTTTATATCTTGCTGCTGAGGTTCAGTGCTTGCGTGGGTTATACCAGGTCAGCTTTTCATGTCTTTCTGCTTCTTTCTTTCTCTTCTCTCCCTCTCTCAACTTTTTTTTTTTTTTTAAATCAAAAGGATTTTTATTGGTGCTCTGGAAAAACAAACACAACATGCTGCTGTGAGTTTTGTAACCAAACCAAGGCATCCACTCATGGATTATTTAATAGCGGTGAGTGAGTCCCGTTTCTAAATGGATTTTATATTGTGCCATTGCGTATAAACAACGTGCAACGCGATAGCCCTGTGCTGAGGGGGGGTTGCACAGAAGGGAGCACCCTGAGGAGCCTTGTCCCTTGTCTCAAGGGGTTCAGGTGTGCTTTTGGGTTAAATATTCCGAGGGAATGGAATCTACTGAGCCCATGTGTCCTAAACCCGCTTCAAAGCTCAGCGGACACAATCTGTCCGTTTTGGTGCTGCCTGTAGTGATTGTTTTCCATGCGCTCGTGTCTGCTCCAGGTATTGCTTTCTGAGCCTCAGCAGTTCTTATAAAAGCAACTTTGAACACTTCCATTTAATGAAACAGTCCCAGGGAAAACATTCAGAGCAAGGCTTTCAATGCCATTTAGGAACCTCTAGGCAGGCGCAAGTGCCAGCTTGGACTCTTGAACACATCATAGCATTTTATATTGCCCATCATTTCTTTGAGACCAGTTCCAGAGTCCAGTGAGGACAAGGGGTGGGCTCAGGCTGGCTTCAGGGGGAGAATCTGTTGGGACTGATGCAGAGCAACACCATCGCTCTACTGGGTCCTGTCCTTGGCTAGAAGGTGCCCATGGGGAGCCGACATGCCAGGGCCGTCCTGCTTGCCCCGTGGTGGAAAAGGCAGTTCTGCCTCCTAGTAGGCACCAGAGCATGGAGCACGACAGTAAGTTCCTGGACATGTGTTGTCTGGCTCCAAAACAGAGAGAGTTTTGTAGGCTTTAAAAACCAGTGTAAGATCCTGCTCCACAAAGTGCAGTGGAAGCTGCAGAAAGCACTGGCTGGCTGTTGGCAGGGCTGGTTTATAGGAAAATAACTGAGGATAAACGCGACTATAAGTCCGTCTGTCATTTCTGTGGTCCGAGGCTTGGCAATGTCGCCTCGGAGAGCGTGGCTTTAGGACTTATGTCCATTCCCTCTTGGTTTTCCATCCTCTGCGTGTTTCTTGTTGAATGGTGCCAGAGAGAGTCATGAATGGCCAGGAGCAGAGCTGCTTGTCCTCCAACTCACCTGGGGCTCAGGTGTGAAGTGGAGAATGATGGGCAAATGGTGACATGCTGAACATGGTGTCCTGCCCCAGAAGACCTGTGTCAGATGGTGGAAAAGGGCCCTGAGCAGGGAGAGATGCTCATCTGTCACAGAGCACACTGGCTGCCAGGAAGGGGAGATGCTGGGGCTACACTGCTGGCTTGATTATGCAGCACTTATCTGCCCAAAGTTCGGGCTATTATCTGCACCATGTTTTGCTCAGGCTTGGTCCAAAAAAAATACATAGAACAGCTGTGGGGCTGTGAAAATTATTTTCATCTGTTTGGCTTTTAAAAATGAATTTACATCAATCTTTCCATGGTTCCCTCCCACCCCCACCCTCCCCTCTTGTCTCAGCTATTCTTTCAGAGGCGAAGGAGGAGAGCAGGTCCAGGGGAACATCCCCATCCCGCTCTTCTGTGTCTTGCGTCACAGCCAGAATGTGCTAAATGTTTTACCAAGGTTGCTGAGGTGGGAGCTGTGCACAGGCTCTGACAGAGCAGTAACTCTTCTCTCTGGTGGAATGTCATAGCTTTTTTTGGTCTTTTTTTAGTTTTCCCGGTGCAGAGAGGAAAGCAGTGAATCCGTTGAAGGTCTCCTGCTGACGCTGCAGGCAAGGAGGGACCAGGGAAGGCAGTGTCCACTTCTGTCTCCCTTGTCAGCAAGGAGATCCAAACCAGAGTGTGCTGTGCCCAGAGGAGCTGCTGCAGCCTCTCTGAGGCTTTTGACCTGTTGTTCAAAAGGTCTGTTCCTCAGGGAATTATTTGAGAGTCCATTCTGCCCTAATCGGGTGACATACGAGCTCTGTTGTGTGTGATAGTCCTTCCTTTGAGTCACTGTGCAGCAGCCACTGCTCTGAGTATCTCTTTAAAAGAATGGCCCTTGTAGCTTTGGATTATTTCACAGCATTTATCTTGTTGTTGTTGTTGTTGCTAACATTATATTTTTCTTTGTGCCCTTAAGCCAGTGAGAGGAGAGCTGTTCTGCCAGCCTCCTGGAAAAGATGGCTGTATGTGCACGCACGTTTACACGTGTGCCACACAACTGGTCGTAGCCTGGAGAAGTATTGCTGGCTTCCAGCAAAGCCACGTTTTTGCTCATGGCATTATTGAAATTCATCTCCTGTGGACTGTAATTCCTAGAATCCTAGGGAGGGAAGAGAAAAATAGTATCAGGTGGTTTTTTTCTTTTTTCCTCCTTAGAAGACTATTTAATCTTTGTTGTAGGGTGAGAAGGTGAAGCACCAGACCTCAAAGTAGGCTGCAATAGGATCCTGGCAAACTTCCCACGTTATAAACTCGGTCCATAGGCAACGCTCGTTTTGTGCCAAGTTTGCTTAGCTAAAAATGAACTGGGCCTTAGTTTCAAAAGTGGATATTTGGCAACAACTAGGACTTTATTATTTTTGTCTTAGCAAGGCAAAAAGAAAAATCACTTTGTGAATGACAAGGAAAAAGGTGTTGGGGTAGCTCCTTCTGGGTAAATAGATGTGACTTCATTTCTGTGACACTGACCTCCCTTGTAAAGCATTTTTATATCCCAAGATGAAACGTGTAAGATAACAGCCTGGTATTACTATCACAAGGCAGTAATAGTAGCACGCTTGTATTCTTTATGCCATGCTCATCGCCCCGCTCTCCAGGATCAGTTGAAGTCCGTGGAGTTGTGCCAATTTTCCTTGGCTTATCTGTCTTCCTATCTTGTTTCTCAATTAGAGGAAGTAAATGATCCTTTTGTTTTCGTCTCCTCTTTCTTTGGGATATGTTAAAGAAGGGTTCGAATTGCAGTGGAGCTGCATCGCTGGGGAACCAGATGGCCAGTGAAGGACCTGGAAGTGATGCAGGGGCTCGGAGCTGACGGCTGGCTGGATGTGTGCCGGCCTTCCTGGAGGTTCATAAAATCTGGATTCCTTGCCTGCCCGTTTCACTGCAGGGCTCCAGCTTTTCAGGCTCACCGTGAGCCAGAGCGCTGGAAGTGGAGGAATCAGGTTCGGCTTCCTTGCTCTGCCCACAATAGCACCTGCCTGTGATATTTGGCAAGCTACGAGAATTGTATTCTAATATTAATTATATGTTATCTCTAGTCTGCCTTCACAAGTATTTGTATTATTTATTAAATAATAAATGAATGAGAGGAATAAGTGAGTAGGTGCTGGCCCTTACCACACATCACCCTCAGGTTATGCCATCTTCTAAAGCATTCACTATAAGCCACTGTTAGAGAACCTTCCAACAGGCTTCCCCATAGTGATGGCTGTGTTAGGTGAGGTAACTGAGAAGCAGAATATATTAGCTCCAAGTTTCCGTGGTGAGTTTGCTCCCAGTACCAGAACTAGGCTGTCTGAAGGGAACTGGTGTGCCCCATCACCGTGTACGCTCACATTGCACCACTTGCAGTTGTGGTTTCTCCTTATTCTAATAATGAATGATGTTCACAGTATGCCAACATGTCTTGGTGGATGCCAGGAGCTTTCCCACTGCCTTCAGTGGGAGTTTACTCTTTATATACTGCAAAGGATATGAAGGCCAGGACTTTCCATGACTGGAGATGTGGGGTACTTTAATTTTAAAGCACCAAAAATCCAGATCCTTAAAGGAGGCACAACCCTGGGGGAGGGAAGGCAGTTGTTCAAGCCTTGTTAAAAACCTCGTTCTGCTGTAGGGTCTCAAGTCTGGCATTCAAAATCATTAGCACTCTTTAAATTTGGCCTAAAAATCCCTATGAAAAGTTACAGCACGTGGTGAGTAACTACTTTTCACAATGTAATAACTTGGCCCTTTCAAAGAGTAGGTTTTAGAAGCACATATTACCCAGTAAAGGCTTGCCAAATTTCTTTTTTCCTTTCCAAACTCCAAGTAATGATTCATGGAGACTCATCGATTTTTGTTTCTAATAAGGTGCTGTTCTCCTGTTCCCGAAACTAAGGGGAAAGAGAGCGACATTTTGAAGAAATATGTTTTGTCTAGGAGTTGAGGCATCCAAAGCAATACACGAAAAGCATTTTGAGATTAAAAAAACCCACATGGTGTCATGTGACAAATTGTATTTTAATGTGAATTTAGCATTTACCAACTGTTGATTGCACTGAGATCTAACATGCTCTGATTGCACAAAAATAAATCAACTAGCTGTTTGCTAACACACGTGTACCTTTTGCGTGTACACGTGCATGTGAGTACATGTCACACTCATCTGAACGATGCTAACGGTGGGCTGGGCCCACTGATGCGAGTCAACGAATTCTCAAGAGGTGAGTTCATTCATGGTTTAGTCATAAGTAAAGAGTTGTTCATTAATAAAGTCACTGCAGCTTCTGATAGACCAAGGATATGTCCACCCTGAATGAGAATGGCAGCGTCAGGCCTCTGGTGTCTGTCTGTCCCTAGCAGCACCCACTTTCTGGGATGTTTCTTGGAGCAATCAAGCGCTGGAGCACATCTGTATGGATCAAGTGCTCCATCCATCTTTATCCATCTGTATGGATCAGATCTATCTCTTCACCCAGGCTGGCTTTTGTTATTAAAAAAAAAAAAAAATCAGAAATGTGAGGATTCCAAAACCCAGGGAAGTTAAAAACAAGGAAGCTTCAAAAATCCCTTTAGTTCCTATGTGAACCAGCCACGGCTGCTGCAAAGAGAGACTTTTTTCTCTTCCAGTGCCTCTTCTGATTGCTCTAAGAGCGATTACTTGAGAAAAGAGTTCAGCTCATCATCTCCTCGTTCCTTTCAAGTCTCCATTAACAAAACCTGACCCAGACCTATGCAGCTCTCTCCTCTCTTCTCCAGAATCTGAAAAAGGCCAAGTCTACCTCTTGAGTGATCCTATTTTCTTCCTAAGCCTGTGACCAGCCGGGCAGTTTACTTCAGGGCATGATCAGATTCCAAGCCACAGTGTGAAAATGGCAAAGGTCCTTGGAAAATATGTAATTACATTTTAGATTTGGAGGAAACAATTAATGAAATGGAATTTCTTGGCCCTTTGCTCTGTCGGATGATATGTAGTAGCTTGCCTGTGAGCTGAAGCCCAAGTACACTCATGGCACAGGAGAGTTTTTATCATTTTAAAACTTAATTATATAGGCTGTAATTAAGCTATATACAAAATGTCTGGTTCTTTGAAGTATATTAATTTTGGGGAAGTTCTCAAGCACCCAGTAGCTGCAGAACAATCATGAAAGAAGACAAGGCTTGAATAATGATGACAGTTGCAAGCCACAAATAATAGGAACAACCTTTCCAAAACAAAGGGTTTCACATTTTCCAAAAGTATGAGCATTATTATTTGTGTGTATTTGCAATTTGTACATGCCTCGGAGGGACTAACCTCAACCATAGTGCTTGAAATAATTGTGGGATGACATAAATGGGCACTTTTCTATTGAGGCAATCGCTTTTCTCGCAGCATGCCAGTTTTTGTTTACTATTCGGCAAACCAAAAAAAAAAAAATCTGTCTAGTCTAAAACAACAACCGGGACAGGGTATAGGCTATAAATTAACTTGTTTCTTTAAAAAGAAGGGGAGGAGGGGCTTAAGTGGGCATTTCGTGCATGTATTTCTATATTTCTTGCAGTGACTGAGTGGTTTGGGAAGGGGGCTGTCTGTTGCGGTTTCTCTGTATAGTACCTAGCAGAAGTGATGTTCCTGCAAGTGACAGAAATCTATAGAATGAATTTAGCCTTTTAAACAAAAATGCCTTCTCATTTGTTTCAGCCTTTACTATGTGCTCTCTAGTATAATAATAAGTTCCCCCAAAACGCTTTCAGGCTTGGAGGTGAAAGATTTTATTTCTTCATTTAAAGAGCCACTGTGAGCTTTAAAATAAACACAACTGTCCCTGGAAATTTTAACTATTTCATGTTCCCCTGGCTTATTGCTGTGGTGCATCTGGCAGACCACCATGTGTGGCCCAGAGTCAGGACTTCACTATCCCCCATTTTCTCTATCACTAGCTGTGCTGGTTGGGACAGAGCTTCCCCCTCTAGCTGCTTAGTCCCACTCGCCACTGGAGCTTTGCAGTCCCATGAATCTGCTAGCAGAAGAAATGAGTTGTGTTTTTCCTATGCTGCTTCATACAAAATCCCCAAGCTTAACTTGTGTGGCAAACAGAGATGGTTTGTAAGCCCTCAACCGCTTCTCCCTGCCTGAAGAAGCTTCCCAAGCACACCCAGGATCCTTCCAGGGATTCAGTTTTCCTTCTATAATACTCGTTGTGAAGCCTTCTCCTTACCTACTTCTCTCCAGAAAGGCTGACTCAGAATTACTTGTTTTTATTTGGCTTCTCAGAAACTACTGGAAAAGTTTTGTTTAGCTGTGGGCTTAATAAGTAGTTCCCACTGTCAAAATCAAAAGCAAGATTTTTAGTCAAATGGGAGTCTCCTCAAAACTGAGCCCAGGTATGGAGTGAGGAATCGTTCCTCTGCCCTTCTGTCTGTGGGAACCATTACTTTTCTGCTAGCTCACAGTAACGGGGAAGTTAATGGACTATTCCTGGCTTTCTTAGCCGCATTTCCTAAAGGCAAGTTACAGCCTGGGAAATTGGCTGTCAAGCCAATAAAATCATGTGGTTGCATTACACCTTTCTGCATTTACACAGGCTTAGAAATAGAGATAAGCCTGGCAAAGTGGAAAACTCTCTGTATTTTTGAAACTGCCATTTATGGTTTTTTTATTTTTCTTTCTTCCTTTCCTAAGGGAATTCTGGGGATTGCCTTGACACAGAAAAGACAAAATAGTACCCAAAACTTTGGCTTTAAACTAGAAGGATGAGATCTTGGGGATGCTTATGTGAACTCAGGTTAATGCCGCCTTAATATGCACACCTCCAAAGAGGAAAAATGTTCTCAAAGTAGAAACCTAAATCGTCTCTTCACCTAAAAATGCTCATAAGACACACTTCTTGCAAAGTCCATGTATATTAACTGTTTGTGAACACAAGCAAGTCCGCAGTACCATACTGGAGGTTTGTTGGACGTTAAAAGTCACATCAGGGCAGCTGTCTGCATGCGATCCAAGTAGGAATGCACTTTATGTTTCCAATTACAGACAATGAGCAATTAATACGCTGAAATGGAATGAAAGGGAGGGACTGCGTACAAAACCCTTACTGCTTTTTCTTCCTGTAACTTATAAATGGCTTCAAAAATGGAGGAACAATTTAAAAATTGCTCAGAAGCAATGCACACAGACCCTTTATTATTAATTTCCTCTAGCAACAAACCTCTCTTTTTATGGCAGGAATACTCAGACCCGGGTACATGCCCACCAGCAGCATCCCACGGTGTGTCTCTTCTTGGGCTGTAGCAAATAATCCGGTCTTCTAGACGAGTGTATAAAAATTGAAATGTTTTTAGCTCCCCTACTAATTGGATTTATGTAATTTTAGTTCGGGGGGAGGGGAGGGGCACGACATTAAAAACATTAGGAAATACCCGGCTGGACAATTGGCAATTCTGGTGTATAGAATTTCACTAAGTGTTGGAACACAAGGCTTGTAGCAGTGTGTTTGATTATAGTGTGCTGTTCAGAAAACACCTCCTTGGTCTTGCTTGAGGAAATGTCAATGTCCCGGCCTGTGGCAGTGAATCCTGGACCACTGGCTACTCGTTCTCATTGCTAAATACCCTTGTCTTCATCTGAATGGGTTTGATCTCACCTCTACCTGCTGCCTCTTGCTCATCCCATTAATGAAGATCACTACAATGACATATAGCAACTTAAGAACTGAGCTTGTGAAAACTTACCATGAAATGTGTTGATTTATTTTGTGACGGAAATACATGATGGCTTTTTACCTGCTTTCTTAGTTTTCCATTGCATCTCTTGTCATTTTTATTGAACGGCAGGAGCTTATGTGGCTTTGCAAATACCTCATCAGAACTTAGAGCTGATCTTCATCAGAAATTTTTATCAGTGGTTAGGAAGAAGAAACCATTTCTAATGGCTTTACAGCAGATTAATTCAGGGATTGTAAAGGCTTGAAGGACAGGGCTCGGCTGCTAACTCCACTAAGTAGAAAGCTTGGAAATGGGTTTTCTGTGAGGCAGCAGCTTGTGTGGGACAATGGATTCTTGGCGTGCGGAAACCTAGTATTGGATCCGTCCCTAATGATCTCAGAGCTGGACTGGAACAAGTAGAGAGCACAAGTTCATAACGACTGTCCAAGTTGGTTGAGTCTTTTTTCAGAGCAAATGTGTTGTGGTTGGAAAATGCTGATGTGTCAAATCTGAAATGCCTTACAAGAAAGGGTCAGTTTCAGTCAATTTTTCATCTGAAGAAAAAAGCAAGGTAGCAAAGCTCAAAATTGTCAAACCAAATATTTTTTGCATTTTTCAGATAGATGTTATGGCTTTCTCATCTAAAATAATATGTCATAGAAACATTCTCATTGTAGTAAAAATATTGGAGATTGGTTGTGTCCAAATCCCAATGAAACGTTACAGAAATGAAATATTTCAGTTATTCTAAATTATTTTTTTTAACTTTCACAGCACACAAAATTGCCAAGGTTTTAATCAGGACTCACGATGGGAAATATTCTTAACGCATTAAACATTTTTCTGTTTGGTGAAAACTGATTCTCAGCATGTTCAAAGTCACCTTGTGACATTGCTTGCTTCAATCCAACAGTACAACATTAGCTTGAGGTCAACAATGTCAGAAGCTTCTGACTTCTGGACTTTCTGCTTTGAGCATGCTGTGGCAGCAGGTAAGAAGCTTTGTCCCATCCTAGCAAGGTAGATCTTCTCTGTTATAAGCCTGCTGTCCTTGCAGACAGTGCTTCAAGGGCTGTTTCTGATGCCAGGTGGGAAGAGGTGTCGATCATGTCTCCAAAGGGAAAGGAAATGCAGTTGCAAGCAGGAGCCATCAGGGCCCAAACCTGCCTTGCTTTGTCCCTTTCCAACTCTGTAGACTCTGAAGCTGTGGACTTGTGGCAAATGGTTGTGTTGCATTCAAGCTGCCAGTGAACATCCCCAGTGTCCTAACCCAGAAGCAGATTTTTTTCCAGTGGCTAATGTCACTCATGCAAGGAAGAAACATTAGAGAAACACTTGGGCTTGAAGCAGTCCACTTGGCTGACAGGGGAGAGCTGAAGTCAGCCAGGGAGAGGAAGAGGCACCAGATGGTCTCAGGGATCACTTCCCACTGCAGTGTGGAGCTGGAAGGAGAGGAGAACCACCCTGCCCAGTCATTGGGCGGTGGGGAGACACAATGGCAGTTTGTTCTTCAATAGGTGTTTTAACACGTGGGAGAGAAATAGAACATAGCTGCAAAGGCAGGTTCCTTCCTGTTGTACTTATGTACCTGGCCAGGTGGGATAGGTGAGCCTTGTCCCCAGCTGGAACTGTCTGGGCTTGGCCTGCTCAGCCAAGCTTTGACCTTGCTAATGCAACAAAACTCAGCTTTGGGGGTTCTTTGTTGCAGCTTCTTTTTCTCCAAGTCTAGGTCACCAAAAAGGAGAGGGTTTTATTCCACTGATAACCTGGTAAATCAATTCTTCGCTCTGAGCCAAAAAAAGTAAAGATTAAGTAAAGAGTTGAAGTGGGAAGTGTGTTTGAGTTTTGTTTGCTTGCTTTTATAATGCCAAATTTAGCTAGGACAGACACTTAGTGGTCTTCTTAAGGGAAAATGGTCTGCTAAAGTATCTCAGGAACATTGTTTCACTGTAATCAGTTACACAAGTTTACTAGCTAGAAATGGTTTCAATATTACATTTTCAGTTAAATAATAAAACCATATGTTAGTGGGATAGCTTCATAAGGAGATAATTCAGTGCAGGGAACTGTTACTTTGTTTTGGAATTAGATTAAGTCATAAATAAATACCACTTTGTCTTTAAGTTAGAAAATCGTTCCCATCCAAACAGCCTCTTAAGACATTTTCCACCTGTTAAAGGACGTGTAGTTTTGGGAGTCTTTCATAACAGTGGAAACTGGCTCAAACTTTCAACGGGTTTGTGAAAAATAAACCAGCGTTGATTTATGAGTTGAACTACGACAGGGAACATGTAAGCAAATAAAAACAATGAACTGAGAAAAAAGCAAATATACTGTTGATTTGGCACCGCATGAATCATAGAGGCAAATCTGAGAGGAACAGGAGGAACGAGCTTCAGAGTGATGGATTGGGAAAGGGGATCTGATCCCTGGGTAATGAAATGTGAGGGGGTCTTGCCTTATGCTATTGACCTGGAGGTAGCCTGGAGGAAAGTGATTCCTTCTGACTATACAGTGTTAGTTAAAACAATCCCCTGGGCTCAAATATCAGCTATTAAAATAAATTCAGGAGACAGAGGAAGCGATGTTTATAAGTTGGAAGTTTGAGCTGCTTTTTAAACAATTGTGGATCTACAGATTCTGAACTGGAAACGTGATACGGCGGGAAGAGGGCAAGAGGAAATGACAAGAGGGTAAACTGGGGGTGAGGTGGTAAAGAGTATGGAACTGGGAGGAAAAGCAGTCTTTTTGGGGGTGGAGGGAAGAGGCATTCTTGCAGGGCCCAGCAGAGAAACTCCCTACGCGTATTCTTGCTTCACCTTCTCCTTTCAAAGTACCGTGGCTGCCTATGAGGATGCCACAAAAACTCAGACATCCCAAAGATAACAAGGGCTTACAGTACATCTGGGTGTGTTTGGATTTTCAACCATAATTACCAGAGCTGGTCGCTATTTTCCAACAGAACATTTTTCCTTCAGAAATTATTTTCATTTGAACGGAGGTCTTCTATGGAAAAATGGATGCGGCTTAGTTTTGGGGGGGAAGGAGGGAACTGAACTATTTATTTAATCAGTAATAAAAACAAAGATGTTAACATCATAATATAAAACTTTCAATTTAATTGCAGCAGCAGCAAAAGAAATCTTTAACAACAAAAGAAATCTTTCAGTTGACCACCGACCAATTTTGGTTTTGGAACAAGAGCGATTTTTTTTCTAATAGTGGCGTTTCCCTTAAGTGGTCACTTGAGTTTCTGCACTACTCCAGAGCATTTTTGGAAAACTGAAACTCTAATTTGGGTAGCAGCAGGACCCAAGCATTGCGGCGATGCACTTGAAACGGCTTTGTCTCTCCTCTCTGGCGTTATTGCCCTGTGACGTGATAGTCAAACAAGTTGCTCTTCCTGCTGTACCTATTTCTTGTAGCCTGGAAGTTGATTAAAATGGAGGATCTCTCTTCTGCTGAGTGAACATGGTTATGCAGTACTGATCTTGGGTTGGTTTCTCACTATGATACATGTCTATATTACCTAAATTAGAAAGATGTAATTATTTGGTCTGCTTACAGTTATTGTCTTGCTTCTCTAGCAGGTGGATTTGTTACTCAGAATAATACAGCAAGCCTCGGAGTGTCAGTTTTCTTGTCTTCTTGATGCTAGAGGTGTCCCGTGGCTTTTCCAAGTGACCTTTCACCATTTAAGATCTTGCTCGTGTCTGATAACGACACGCAAGCAAATCCCCATCTGTTCACGTGCACATCCCTATCGTACCTTCTCTTGTATTTGATATTTCCACACAGTTGCTCCAGTAGGAGAGGCTCATGCTGAGATTTGCCTCATCTATTCCTCTGCAATTTATGAGCAGGATTGGTGCCTGGAATTTCCCGAAGCGCCGGGTGAAAGACAGGCTCAGAGACCCTTGTATACAATTCTGAAAAAAAATGTGAAAGGCAATGAAATCTGAGCTCCAGCTTTCAGAGACAACTTGACAAGTCAATTGCCCTGTTAGGAGTTGACAACAGTGACCCTGATAGTAGAAATGATCCGTTTCCTCTGGTTTAATTTATCACCGAAGCATTCTGAGTAGCCGCTCAGTAGCACAATCTTCAGATACTGATACAGCATCAACCCCAAATGGGATGTTTTGTGAAGGGCAAGTTTTACAGTCCTCAAAAAAAAAAAAAAAGATACCAACCCAAAACAAAGGCACACAAAAAAAGCCCTAGGAATGAATAACATGTTTATTGTTCAGAGCTGAATCTGATATATGCGAAGCCTCACATTTTAAAATTCCTTACACAATATTGGATGCTTGTCAATGCTATTGTTCTCTTCTTGGGCATTTCAAATAATGTTCTCAAATAATTTTGTTCTAGAGATGCAGAGTGGGATACTCTCAGTCATTTAGAATTAAAGGTGAACAAAAGTCCTTACAGAGCATGTCTGAGGAGGATCACTCAAAAGAATTTGCGTTTGTTTTAGTAGCATACACAGGCTACTTTTTTCATTGCAAAAACACTGATAGGAAAGATGCTTAGTTTAGGGGGGCCTGTTTGTGAAGCTCAGAAATTATGTGACAGTATTTTCACAAGTGTCAGCAGAAGTACCAATGACGCTGCATTCTCAAGATTCCAGGGAGCACTGCTGGGAGAGAGAACAAAGCGGAGGGAAAAAGCAAATTTATAAAAATATTCTTGAAATGGTTTCCTTTTCTAAATCAGAAAGTAGACAAATAAGATGCCAATGAAAGATTTTAAATCAGAAATTTGGTTTTGCCTGGTGCGTCTCCTGCATCTCTCCTAAGCTGCTGAGCCAGGAGGCTGGTGCTCAAGCTCATTTTGGGTACCACTTTCTTCATTTTGCTGATCCAGAGCATATTTCATGGGTGAGAAATTGAACCCCAAGGATGTCAGGAGGGCAGAGGTGACTTAGAAGCCTGCTTTATGCTCTTAAATTAGGAGCCTATGCTCCCTAAATGGGTGAGTGCATCACTCCTGGAAGTGCTCTGAATCACCCCAGCTCACTCCGCTGGCTATAATGGAAGCCTGAGCTCTTAATATAGGCATTGAAATTAGATGTTTTGAGTTAGGCGGGTGAATACCCCCCCGGTGCAGCGCGTCCAGATTTATACAGGAAGTCTGTGGCAGAGGCAAGAATTGAACCCAGCTTTCCTGTGACCATCTTTTTATTCCCAAGCCTCCAGTTAAACTGTAATCCATCTTGAACCACTTACTGGATATAGTTCCCTAAAAATAAATTGAAAGTCTAAGTGATCAGGAAGTTTACCTAAACTTCAGAGGCAGGTTAATATGAGAGTACTTTGCACTGACTCAGTGGACTGGCTCTTCTTGCAGAGTGCAGAGTTACGGGTGCTCACCACTCCTCTGCGGGATTACTTTGTTAGTGTGCTCCTGGAGATCAATGGTTCCTGTGAGATACATCCTTCAAAATCTCACCCCTTTGAGAAACAGGCGTCGATGAGATTTGGGCAAGTGGTTAAAAAGAGGTGGTCTCAAAGTATCAAAAAGTGTCTTACATGAAACAAGTTGCAAACTTTGATTTAGATCTTCAGCAGCTAGAGGAAGAGACCCTTGCAGCTCACGCATCGCAGCTGATGGGAGAAGTCTCCCTAGAGCCAACAAGACCGTGATGTTTCTCACCAAGCCCTCATGATGAGAAGGGAGGTTTTCAGCCTGTCTTGGTGTTCCTCTGGCAGGGCTGAGTGGGGGCCAGTTTCCAAGACACAGTCCTCTGCTGGTGGTGTTACCCGTAAGTGGCTTTGGAGCAGGTTTGCTGGGAGAAGTCAGCCCTTATCAGAGGTCTAACAAATTTGAGAAGTAATTTGGCCTCTTGTGCTTGAGCTGGTTTACTTCTGAGCACAATTTGTGTGCTACTAACAGAGATAGGGTGGTTAAGGTGACAGGACAAAAGTTAGCTGACGGAATTAAACTGCTATAATTTTTATCATTGTTTTTCTTTTTTAAAAAACTCAATTTGGCATAGACTTCAGAGCCAATGCAGGAAGGTGTGCATTAGCAGCAGAACAACCTGGTCTGATGTGGAAGGTGCTGGGATTGCAAACATGCTGCTCTTGGTCCACACTCTGGTCAAGTGGTCTCAGGTCTCCCATGAAGCCATGGCATGGGCCTGCAGTGGCCTCCAGAACTGGTGCTCATGGTGGGGGTTTCAGTTAGGAGTTTGTGGTCCAGGAGAAATCCTGATGGCTATAAGTGGTCTGTAGGTTGCAATATAATACGTGGAAATCACGGCTCTGTGCCATGTCATTTGCTGGGTGATGTCAAGATGTGATTCCTGCTGGGGCCACCGATGGGAGTGCAGACCTGGCTGCAGGCAAAGAGCGTTACAGGTCATCTGCCTTCACAGAAAGGATCTGTGATTTTTTGAGTTTTGCCTCCATTTAAGTGGCAGTGTTATTATAATACAAACTTTGTTTTCAACATTGCTTATGTGCATGTATGTAGGTGCAATATTAAGATTATTGAATGTAGAAATATATGAAAGAGTTTAAATTCCAGCAAGGACACTAATTTCATTTTGGTTTGTGGTTTTAGTCTGAAGGAGAATTGCAGAATTCAGCTGCATTTTGGGGGGAAATGGTCACTTGCACTTCGTCCAGAAGCAGAGCTGTCCTTTTTAAAAAGAAAATTCTTAAACCAGCTCCATCCAGTCTGAGCATATAAAGGTGGACATTGCCTGAAACTGGTTACTGGTTGAAAAACAACAAAAGGGTTTTTTTTCACCCTAATGTATGTAAAATTGCCATGGGAATGTTTACATTAGACAAGTGCCTGCCAGCTTTACGAGGACAGCTAAATCCCTGTTGGGGACCTTGTATATCGTTAAGCCTATAGACTTAAGATGAGGTCTCACCAAAGTATGATGCAGAGCCTCTTTCTTTAGGTATCAGAAGCAAAGTGGCCTTGTTTTCAGGGATGCTACATACTGGTATCCAAGGGAGATCTAGAAACTGGGGTGTGAAGGTTGGATTTTTGCAGTTTATTCAACACCACACAATGAACCCCATTGTGACAAAATACAAGCCCCACTAAAAGTAGCATGAAACCTACCTGAGCTGGAAACTTCTAAATCCAGACATAAAAATGCCTTTCCTCATGTTTCCTCCATGGAGAGATGTAGGGTTTTTTTATTATTATTATTTCCTACTCTGCTCCTCTGCACCCTCCTTCCCACAGCTCATGGGAATGAGACTTTCTGGTCAGCATCATCTGGCCCTGTTTCCCTCTATAGTAAGTCTGTTACTACCTGCTTCTAGGAAACAGAGACACGTGTTAATATTGCCTGGTGTTTCCCTACCACTCTGTTTTGGCTGCACCTTCACGGCAGGATTCCAACGTGTAGATGTCCAGAAGGCAATAAACGGGCTTTGTTATCGCTGGGGTGTACGTAGGCAGGTATGCGTATAAAGGAGGGTGCAGCGTTGTGATCTGCTGCTCGCAGCTTGTCTTTGGTTTTAATCAAAGGCAACAATCTACTTGTAGAGTATCCCCTTCTAGCCAGCGAGCAACAGCCTGGGTCAGGACTGCAGGAAAAGTCTGTGTGAGAGAGAAAGGTGGAGATGTGAGGTCAGTGGAAGAGCAAAATGGATAAAAAAGGAACGAGGGCAGTGATGTTTAACTCGGGCTATGGGAGTAACTCTTCAGAGACAACTTCCTTGTTCTAATCTTGGACTTCCTTGGGAGATAGATGTGTCTGTCTGCATAGGGGTATGCACAAAAGCACCCACAGCACTCACAAACGCCTTTGCAGAGGGCTGCGCACAGCTCTCTTCTAAGGTTTAAACCTGCTCATGATAAATGTGCTGTTATTCTGGCTGCAGATTTTTATTTCTGGGGATATCAATTGAATTCTTATTACGAAAGCAGAAAATTGGAGTTACATCTGGTGACTGACGCATGTGCCGGTATCACTGCGAGGAATTCCAGTTTCCTGAAGCTTTTCAATTAACTCGGGGCACTTTTCCTCAGGTGCTACTCACTCGGTTTTTCAGCGTGCGCCTGCTTCCAAGTTGTAAATCAACGAGTAGGTTATTGTACTTTCGTAAGGGCTCTTGTGCCAGTAAAATGAAACAGCAAATAATAAACCCCAAGGAGATTTATATAGCCTGAGTTGATGAAACGATTACTTTCTCATTCCTAGGCTCTCTCAGAAAGGTGGGTTAAACATAACTGAAAATTTACAAGAGCCTAAAACCGAATCTGAAAAGTACAACCTCAGCAACTTATTGGGCTCGGCCTAGCGAGCGCCAGATTTACTGTTCGCAATTTCTTCAACTTGTTCGGACATTTTTTTTAAGAATTCTTGGGTTTGTTTTTTTTTTTCAACTGCCCCCTCCCCAAGTTGATGACAAGCCTTGGCAAAAACATCTGTGCAAATAAAGCGGGGGAAAGAGTGAAGGAACCTGGCAAAAAGCCCCCTGTGTGTGCTACAGCAAAAATATTTGATAAAAGCATCCTTCTCCCAATAGCCTGGGGTCTCCAGGGGTCACATCTCACATGGCAGATGAAGAGCTTGCTTAGGCTATGGTCACCAGGGGCCTTGGCCGGGCTCCCTGGTCTCCTCACCACAGGTAGTTTCAGCAAGCAGCTGAGAAACCTTCACCATGCTGTCAGAGGTGAAAGAGGAGCCCAAATCTAGGCCAGGTGGTAACATCTCCCCCAGGGCTCCAGTCCATGTGCCCAGCACTGTTAGTGGCTTGTGCATGGTGACTTTTCATGCTAAATGCCTGTGTGGTGACAGGAGCAGAGACTAGACCTGGTCTAGAGCTGTCACCATCTAAACCTTGACCAGGAGCTGCTGAGCCTGATCCATGGAACTCTTCTGTGGACGAGGACTTGTAAAGCTTTACATGGCAGGGACTGAATGCTTGATGATGGGAGCGTACATTAGTGAGATGAATGGATGCCAGGGCATCAGCAAAACGCTTGCAATCAGCATGTCTAGGACCAGGGCAGGACAGGGAGAGACGAGCAGTGATTTGGGAGCGATGGGAGGACTAACTGCATTGCTCCAAAGGACACGTGTTGTTTTTATCCCTACCTGATACATTGGCTTGATAAATGCTTTGCTGACAGCATCAAGATCAGGCTGACAGCACTTTCCATTCAGGACACGTGGGGAGGTCCCACGTTCAGCTGGAGCACTTGGGGTCAGAAAGCTGTGACTTGGGGTCAATGGCTGTGTTCCTCTATCGCCACTGATGATGGCAAAGCCCTGGAATACTGTGTTGCCCTTGCTTTTTGTCTGTGCTGGTACTGGTGAATAAACACAGCAGCCTCTCCTCTTGCACAACTAAGATGCCTTTGTGTCCTGGTTGTCCTCTTCCTCTGTTCAAGCTTCCTGGGTGCCTAAGAACGAGTCTGTCCTCTGGGTGAGTCACTCCTGACTCACTGCCATGCCAAAGGCGTGCCAGGTCCCCAGGCACCTGGGGACAAGCAAAGGTGGTTGCCCCTGTGTGACCCCCAGGCTTGACCATGGGGGTGCAGAGCCCTTGGAAGCCACCTCATGCTCTGCTTCCTGTTCCTGCATGAGGAAATGGTGATGTGCTCTAAAGCTCCCTTTCGGGGAACAGTGCAGGGTTTTTAGTGTCTTTAAAAGGTTGTTGGGTTTTTTTTTCTTATTCTTCATCTTCTCGTGGAACATGGGCAGGTGAATAACATGCTCCAGACTGACGCAGCAAATCCTGCCCCTTTGGCTCTTTGTCACACCATGTCCCATCTTGTACCTTTGATTCCAGCAGAACCATGATGGCCAGCCAGCACCTCTCTCTCAAAGGCTACTGGTGAAAAAAGCTTTAGTCTACATTTTCCTGGACAACATTTGCAGAGTTCATTCCAAAGGCAGGGAGGAAATGAAAAAAATTGAGTATTTTCCAGTTGCAGTGATATTTTTGTTCAAAAGAACGTAAAGGTGGGCTCTTAGATGGGGACAGGGGACTTTAGTCCTTCCAATGGGAAAGTTCTTTACCCCAAAGCTGCTTACAAACGTGTTTGGTTTTTTGAAAAGACTTTTTTTAACCGAGAACAGTGTCAACACATTGCTTTCAGCTGGCCCTGTGGCTTCCCCGGTGTCACGCTCCTCTCCCCGGAGAGGTTCAGCCTTCCCCAGCTATTGTCAGGCCGCATCTATCGGTGCCACAAATCTTCAAATTAAACATGGTGGCTAAAATAAATAACGATACGCATTTTAATAGGCCAATTACCCTCTGAAGGTTTGCATGTGATTCTTATTTTCTACGTTATATAAAAGCTAAGGGTGGGATTTTCGAAACCACTCGCTGCTGGCCTAATTCCGCTCCCATTGAAGTCAATGGGGCTTTCTTACCCTCGGCTGTAATAGGAGCAGAGTTAAGCCAGCGGTGAGCGCTTATGAAAACCACATCCTAACTATGCTCCCAGACCTCACCCATATTTCTGCTTTCATGGCATGAAATTTGTTTTCATCATATTACATGTGCTGGAATGCTGATGTCTAAGGGAAGCTACTAGGGATTGAGTTCAATATTAATTCTGACTGGGCTTGGCTTTGTGGGTTACAGCTAAAGCGTTCCTGTAAGTGCAGCATAGAGGCTCATCTCACAAATAACGTCAGCGGTGTCAGGACAAGTCCGAGCCAGGCCCTGACTTGTCCCAGGTGCTCAGGGTTTAAGGAAGGCACAGGAAGCACCTTGTCCTCCAGGCAGATACCTCCTGCCTGGACCAGACTTCTCCACCAACCATCTCAGTAGCTGTGTCCTTGCTCCTGGAGGAGGCAAGGCTGCTAGGAGGGCTATGCCTAAAGCGTTGCCGTTCTCATGGAAGTCAGTGTCCCAAATCCACTTTCTTGAGTGAAGGTCCTTGGCCATGGATCCCTGGAGCTCTGTCGGCTGGGGACAGGACTGGCCTTCTGAGAACAATGCTGGGAAACAACTTGTGTGGCTTTTTTTTTTTTTTTTCAGCTAATTGAACTTTCCACACAATACCATTTGGATGGAAGGTATCTGTTTGACTCAGAAATGCCAATTCTCCATAGAGAAGTGACAGATTGCTGCTCTGCAATTCTTTCTTTTAAGTGCTCTTTGGTGTTTTCCTGTTTTCTCTTTTTTTTTTTAATTTGATGTGAGGAGGTTATTCACAGTTGCTAAAAAAGTTCTGCTTTAATTCTCAGATTCTTAATAAAAAGTTGATCTATATTCTGTTCTTTTATGAAAAAAAAAACCACGAACAAAGAAACACAACCAACCAAGGAGTTCCCTGATCCTACCCCTTAATGTCACTGTAGCACGTGGCCTGTCAGACACGCTGGCAACATCCTGTATTTTCTGCTTGAGTTAATTTGGGAACAACTGTGGAGGGGGAAGGTGGCTGTGCCAGGTGATTTGCTCGTGCTCAGCAGCAGATGGGATGGTGATGGATCCCATCCCAGTGACCTCTGCCATCTTGGGATTTTGTCAGGAACATGGTGGAGTCTAAAATGACTCCACCAGTGAAAACTCAGCGTAGGGAAGAGCTCCCACCCCAACCACCATGTCCCAGAGATGAAACCAACTGGAAGGAGCTTTCCCTGTAGCAAAGAAAGTCCTTTTGCGTTCGCTCCACAAGCTGGACTGAGCTTGGCCCACAGATGACTGTTGCTGTCGATCCAAATGTCCCAAAAGGCCGGTGTATTTTCTTGCTAATAAATGTCCCACAAATGTTTTGAATTTCTGCACTCATTAGGGCTTAGGGAGGCTATTTGTCAGGACCAAAGACGTCTTCTACAATAAAGCAGCAGCTGTCTGCAAAGGGTGAGGAGACGTTTGTTGCTGTGAGCTGAGTCTGCTGTCAGCAAGCAGGCCCCTGACCAGCCCTAGTAAATGTTTTATTGATTTAATATTAAATTAACTGCCTGGGCATAAGGAGTGCATTATTTTTAATGGCATTCTGATATTAGGGACTGCAGTTTGCTAGAATGCACCTGTAAAATTAGTATCCCCTAGTATTCTGCAGGAGCCATAAAACGTAATGCTCTTTGTGTGCAGCGCTCTGAAGCTCGACACGGGTAAAGTTACACGGTGTTCGCTTGCAACCAGTTCCTGCTGCGATGGGAGGAGGAGTAGGTAAGTTGTCTTGGAAGACTTTAGTCCAAGTTTATGTCGTCTTTGCTCTGAAAAGGGATAAATGGAGCTTGCGGAGCCTGGGTCCTAGTCCCATCCTGTCTGACCAGGCACGGTAGCTCATGGAGGCTTGTACACAGGACACCTCTGTAGCAAGTCAGTGTTGGAGCAAATTATATTCCCCCTTTTTTTTTGGTAAATGAAATAAAGGGAAAAAAAAATACTGAAAAGTATCACTTGTTCAGACCCAACTTCACCACTCTTGAATCTGCCTTTTTTAGTGAAAGAAAAGGCATTTGGAAGCAAATATAATTTAAAAAATAAATAATTCCTTAGCATAAAAATATTTGCTAATTTCAGAATTTATGTCACTGAACCATGAAGTTAAAAGAGGAAAAATTTCAGCCCAAATAAAAAAAGCTGTTCAGATATGGTTCTTCACCTCTGGAAATTGGGCCATAAAGAAAGAAACGCATCCCTGGGAGCACAGTGCTCTCCTCCCTCTGGGTAGGGCACCGCCGCCTCCCTCCAGCAGCGATGCTCGTGCTCACTGGGAAGGATCCCTGCAGCTGCGTTTCTAGCTCAAGGAAGCACCCCGTGGATGTGTCCCTGCACCAGTTTTACCTGAGTCCACAACAGCTTGAGTACGCTTGGCGGCATTCGTGAGCGCTCAGGTCATGGTCCATGGGGACACTCTTGGCATCAGCTTTGCTGTCTACTGGAGAAAGTGCTTTTGGTTCCTGCTGAGCGCTGCAGCCTGTTTCCATGTGGTGATCTCGTGGTTTTATCAGGTTGTCCTATTGAGTACAAAGAGAGAACTTGCTCTATGCCGATGCCATGCACTTGCTGCTCTACTGTCACCATTGGTTTTCCTTAAAATTACACCGCTTGCTCTTTTGCTATAGCAACCTTTTTCTTTTCCTTAAGATGCGTACCTAGTAAAAGTTGCATTCGGGTTTATTAAGGTTGTAAAAATGCCACATTTGAACTGTTTATATTTTTAAACTCCCTCAGAAATGGTTAATTACAAAGTCAAGTCATCTTATATGGCATTCAGATGGGGATTCTCAGAAATCCCGAGATTTCTCAGTAAAGGTTTTCATAGTGATTTCACAGTGATGAATCACAGTGCTGAAACAATGCATCCAAGACGGACCAACGAGCATAAAACCATGATCTTAGTACTTCCAAGTGCTCAGTTACAAAAATAAAACCCTCGTATTAGAAGCTCAGAATGTCAGGGGATGAGGTAGGATACCGAATTTTGTATGTTTTGTCAAGAAATAAAAGTTGCTTTAAAAACAGGAGAGTTAAGGGGTTCCACATAAATCGGGTGACCAAATTATTTCAGCAGCAACTATGGGTAGGACGGTGATCTTGGTAGGTGGCTCGTGATCAAAATGAGCACAACAGCAGCATCTGATCTGATCCAACACATTTATCGACTGCTTCGGTAAATACAAGATCGCTACCTTTGTAAATCTTGTTGTAAAGCCACTAATGATCTGTCTTTTCTGATTGCTTTCTTGCTCATATCAGGGAATGAAATCCATGTTTTATTACTCCTAAGGCAAATGTTGACATTGTTAGTTATGTTAGTTTTGTTGTGATTTTCCAGAGGAAATATAAGCTTCCTTCCAAAAAACTGAAAATTTCACTGAACTTACTTTTTTCCTTAGAGTTTTTGGGGACCAAAAATCAAATACGTATTTTCTAGGGAACAAAGAGGGAAGACGGGATGGAAAATTGCAAGATAATTTTAAAAAGGTTGGTGATTGTCTGCAAATATTGTTGATTCACCAGACATAGTTTCTGTAGGAAGTTTCAAAATATAAAGGATCAAAAGCTCTCCCTGTGAAAGACCCTTTATGTTCTGATTGTTGTGACCAAGTTATAATGAATTTATCAGAAGAAAAAGTCTACCCAGCACCTCTCCCTGGCCCTGAACCATGGAGGTGCACCATGGGCATCGGGAAAACCATGTAGGCTGTCTCTGTGTAAGGCCTTCTGTTCATTTCTGTAGGTGCTAGATCAAGACAACATCTTGGTTTCTGTACAACAATGTCAATGATGTTCTTCCCCTTCTTCTGCCCGTTTTCCCTTGTGTTATGACACTCATTTGCCGCCTTTCATGTAAGGTTCAGAGGTGAATACTTTGCAAGAGGGCCCAGATTTTGCCTTTTGGGCCATTTGCAAAGACTTTGCAAAGATGTGGCAGCTTAGCGCTCGTTTGAGGAACTCTTTATGGGAGTGACCTGCCCATTTTGTGCTGGTTCTCAGCTCAGCTTTGAGACGGAAGATTAGGAAATGATATGAAAGGTAGGTGACTACTGGATGAACGTTTTCTAGTTGACAAATACAGATAATTCATTGCCCAGGCAACTTGACAGAGTCAAACCGTACTTTTTTTAAAGGATGTGGTGGATTTACTTATTCCTGTTTCTGTGTTTGATTTACTACCACATGATTTCATTAAATAAGAACTTCACATGAGGAGTTCTGCCAAGCAACTTTAGGCAAGGCCTATATTCCACAAATCCCTAAATTTGAGGGTGGTGGGTGGGGGAAGTCATCATATTTTTCTAGCAGATGTCCATTCTGCCTGTGGACTGGAGATCGGGGCGGTTTCTTATTAGTGTTCTTGCTTTAAAACCCTTCTAAAATGATGTTTATTTTCCTCTCATTAGATAATCAACTTTTTCCATTCAATGAAGATGATGATAACTGTAATTACTATTAATTCCCTCATTAATAACAGAGGAGGGAATAAAGAAGAAACCTTCAAACTGTCTTGAGCTGGTTTCAAATTCAGACAGGGTTAGTTGGAGCTCCCTCTTGCCCTCTTCCAATGCAAGGGCACACAGCTCATGCTTGTTGGTGTTTTTAACTAGATAAAAATGTGCAAGAAAGTTCCTCCCTTTAACTACTGGATAGAAAATCTGTGTCCTGGTAGCTCAACTGTCCAGGTCATGTTAAATTTCTATGGAAGAAAATGAGCAAATGCAGAGAAGAAAATGCCAAAGAAAATGCAATGAGGGAAGAAAAAGTGATGTAAGTTGGCCAAGAAATAAGCTACGCTTCTTGGCCCAGGCTCTGCAGTGGTATAAATCATTACCACACAGCTTCAGTGTAGCCAGTCCGCTTCACCGAATATTTCAATTTGACCTGTTGTCAACTTTGAGCAAAAGTGATAATGGTCAAAATTACACCAGCCCCAAAGCAATTTGACTCACTTTTGTATGCTGATCTTCACCCTAAGTGGTATATCTGTCCCAGTCCTCAGCATTAGGGTGACTACAATGCAAACTGAGATCACAGGAGCAATGCCACCACTGAAGGTTTGGCTTGGAAGAGAGGCACACCTGAGGTAGATCGTGGTCTCCATTTCTGAGCTAGATAACTCCTCAGCTCAAGAAGGATTTCTAGATGACACCTAGCCAAGGAGAGGTCTGAGTGATTTTAGTGATCCTTGCTCACTGTAACCACGCTCAGCAGACTCTTGTTGCTTTGAAAGGTTCCAGATGAGCCTTTGGTGATGGTTTTGGGAGCTGCTCTTTAGAGCCCATGCCAAGTGCAGCTCACCTGAGCTGAAAGGTCCGAGCCAACACATGCAGCCCCTGACCAGAGCAGGCTGGGAAGGCAACCTGCTAATGGTTAGCCTCAATATTTTCTTCTTCTTTTATTCTGCTCTCTGTTCTTGGCCATTTCAGGTCTTGGCTTTAGATGAAAAATCAACTGTTTACCATCTAGTAACTCATGCTGCTGCTCACTGTTGAAACATCTTAAGTGTTCTAGTCATTGCCCCAAGAAATCATGTTTACATCATCTCTGAGAAACATTCAGAGTTAAGAGAAAAAATGGCCAAAGGAGCTTAGTGCTTTTGGCTTATTGTTTGAATGTTTAAAGACATTGCATCTGGAAAGTATTCTATTAATTTATGGCTACCACCCATCTATCAAATCCATGAGCTTCCAAGTAAACAGCTGCCACTGGAGCTGCCATGGAGGGAAACTGGCACTGCTAGCTTGTGGTGAGCAGAGAGGGAACACACTGGTACAGACTAATCCAAGGAGGAAACATTAACCCAGATGTTCAGAGGACAATGAATGAATTGTTCCTCAGAGCTCCTCAACTTCTCAGCTGTATTAATATGAGACACAATTAAGCTCTTGGACTGTCAGATTCACTCAGACCCATGCTCAGAAGCGTACTTATCATCATAGCCAGAAAAACAGGGTTGCACACTATAACTTACGTACCATAAAGCAGCCTCCGAGTCACCCCCACATACATGGGAGGGGGGGCACATGTTTGAGGGAGAGAGGAGACCATCCGTGTTGGTGGCAATCTGTCTCTAGGCTGGTTGGATCCCGTAGCCGTCTTCTGGCATTCGCACTGCTTGAAACACAAGTGTTGATGGCTTCCCTAAGTCCTGGTAGGACCAGGAGCCACCCAGGCGTTGGTGTAGCAGGGGATGTGGAGGGTGCTTGCCACAAAACCTAAGGTGCTCTGGGGCTGTTGGTCGTGCCAGGGGCCTCAGCTGGAGCTGTGGTTTTGTGTACGCGCAGCTCAGAGCAGTGCAAGAAGTTCTACCTGAAGCCAGGCGAAGTGCTGAGGCGAGGACTCTGCTTTGGTTTTCAAACACTGCCGTTATTGGCAGAGCTGTTTGTTGTGCAGCCTAGGGCAGCAGGGTGGGGGCCTGTTATTTTCAATTACATGTTTGATCAGTCTGTTTTCCATGTGGTACTCAAGTAAATGAACCAATTAATTAAGAGGAATTGTATACATGGAAGTGGGACAGAGATGATATCGCTATTTATGTTTTCTTGGGAGGGGTGATACAGAAGGGTTGAAAAACCCCATGGCAAGATCAGGGTCTCTGGTGGTAGGGGCTGTGGGGCATCTGGGGAGGTTCCAGCTGAAATGGAGGAAGAGCAGCAAGAAGGGTTTCCCATCCCCTTTTCCAGAAGGGAGGATCTGAGGCCAAGGGAGATGAGGTGAATCTCCAGAGGAGGTGGCCACATCAACCCCGGGGGATGACACGGGACAGAAGGGAAAACCCTCTCCCACTTCCACCCAACAGCTGCTCTGGCATCAACTCTAGATGCTCTGGCACTCCACCGGACTTGGGATTTACCTCGTGTTTACTAACCAACCCAAAGTGGGTTTGAACTGGTGACCTGAAGGTGAAAGGCTCTGCATCTTATTAGAATTACTGTGAGCTGCTGAATGAGTCCCCCATGGCAGCTAGGATTTGATTATGGTTCTAGAAAATGTTCAGCTTTTACAATTAGTGTCAAAGCAGTGGTAAGCCCCTCTTTGATTCCTGGGTGTAGGCTCGTGCTTTTCTTAACCTCACACATATGCTGGCATATTTACAGTGAGTGCTCAGGGGTTTGTTTATTATTATTATTTTTTTTTATTTTTGAATTAAAAATGAAAGTTCCCCAGGGAAATTATGCAATGGGAAATAGCCACTTCAATAAACTTGACTCACACATTTTATTGATTATGGTAAATTTAATTATTCCATTTAAACCTTGCTTATACACACAAAAAAACCCATATCCTTTTTTTCCTACATGTTTTTTCCTTGGTTTATCCCTTTCTATGGACCAGAGGTGTACTATATATTATTTTAAAATTTTTAGAGAAGAAATACTCAAGGCTAAGCTTCTTCCCTATAATTATAAATTAAAAATTAGAAAACATGCCGTAAATCTTATTCAGAACATCTTCAAATAGAACTAGTAATTGTTAAACAGCAGTAATTACCACTTTTAATACAGCTCTTTTGCCTCTGCCATATATCATGTGCCCCGTTTTTGCTAAGGGAGACAATTATTCAAGTGCAAAGGTTATTAAAAAAACCAACAACAAAGCACAGAGCAAAACAGGTATTTCTCTTACGCAGTACTTTGTGAGGTGATAACTGCTCATTCTCTTCACGCTCAGATAATACCCAGAGGTCTCAATCTTGTCTGGAGACCACTGCACTGAAGTCTTTACAGGTGACAGTCCAAAAAGCAGTGAAGAAGCTGCTGGTCCCTGGGTCTTAACCTTGTTTCTCTACAAACCACTGTTAGTGAATGTTGTTCTTTCTCTTTCAGTGAGCTGCTGCTGATGATTCTTCTCACCTACTGAACTATGTTCAATCCAGGTAACCAGCTTTTTTTCTTCTTAAACTTATGGTTTCTCCTTCCTGGGGAATGGTCTCTCCTTCCTGGGGAAATGCATTCATTCGTTACCTTGTAAGTGGTCCCATGGATGGAGAATGTTCCCATGAATACAGGTCTGTGGGACTGAGGGGAAAGCAATTCACCATAGCTAAAAATTAGAATGTGGGAAGAGGAATTACCACTAGAGATGAAAAATCAGAAGTCATTCACAAAGTCTGCGCTCCCTCTTGCACGAGGGGACTATTCAGAGCCAGTGCATCCCAGCAGAAAGGCAAATTATGGTTGGTCTTTCTTGAAGATGCAAAATTCAATCTGGAGAAGGGTTATTTGGGGTTCTGGAAGTTAAGGCTGGCTGGTTTTTATAGCTGAGATGAGGCCTACGGTTTGTTCAAGGCTTTGTTGCTTCCAGATACATCTTTCATCCAAGTTCTTTCACTGGGCTACCAGACCTGGGCTTGTTTGAACCCCATGGCCAAATCCTCCTCTGGTTTAATCTGAAAGGGTCCCATTTATTTCAAGGGAGCTGCACCTCCTCCATCACTGGGGTGAACCTGGGAGAAGCTGGTGAAAGCACAGGGATGCTGAAGGAGTCATCTGACCACCACCGCTATTGGCACCAGCCTAGCACCCTTCCGGATAGCCCTTCTAGGCAAAGATGGACTGGGAAATACTCCATGGAGACCCCAATACTGGTTTCCTGCATTTCAGTGTGATTCAACATAGGGAAAACATATCCCATGGCTTGAAAAAAAAAGATTAAAAGTTAGATGCTCTGTATCCTGGTAGGTTTCAGATTTATTTGATTTATTCAAAAAGTATAGCTGGAAATAAGGACTTGTGTATTTCTCAATGACCTACCCTTAAAAATAACCACAATCTGATGTAAACTGGTGAGGCTTCTGTGAGTTAAATGGATTCACTCCATCTTGCACCAGATGAAGATTAGGGCCCAAGATTCATGCAAGCCCAGTTGTTATGACCTTGAAAAGAATGTTGATTAAAGATGAGTTTGGAAGCAATCAAACCAAATCATAAGCCTGGCTGATGTAATTAGTTTTTCTGGCAAGTCCCAGTTTTCTGAGAATATGACCTTGTTGCAATATGTATGACACCAAATCCTTCACTTAATGAGCCCTTTGCCACAGATGTCACTCTCTGTGCCATAACTCCCCAAAACATTTCAGTTTCCTTCCCCATAAGTGTCACCACGCTTGCTCAGACCACCGCAGGGAGGGAACGTAGCCATGAAGCAGATCCCAGAACCAGCTTTTGGTCCAGATGACACACAGCAGAATAATTTTGCAGATGGGCCAACCCAGGACACATGTTCCTGCTGGGATCGGTGCTCTGTTCCCCCCTCGCTGCCTCCTTAATGAGAGCGCGAGAGTTTGAACCAACAGCCAGCTCCTCGAACGGCAGCAACAAAAGACTCGTTATTACCCAGGCTGAGTCAAAACAGAGGAGAAAAGGGGATTTTCTGACAGAGCTGCAGAGCACTAGCTCACAATGTAGAGCTCGTCACCTAGTGCTGTTGGTGATGCTCTTTAAGTTACAAAAATCACCCACTTGCTCGGTTTCCCCAGCGGTGGGCCTTGGGCTCTGTGAGGATTAGTACATCAGGAGATGGGACGTGTGGCTCCTGCAGTGATGGTGGTAATCCAGAGAGACACATAAGCAATACTCCAAATGGAATGCCCTGCTGAGAGGATTTCTGAAATTGGACTTCGAGAGTTTAAGAATCTCCCCAGAAGAAAAATTTCTCTTCCATCGTCCCTTCCAAAAAGTGAGCCTGAGTCTGTTGTCTCCGTTCCTGCTTTTCACAGTCTTGCATAACAATCTGGAGGTGAAAAAGCCAAATGCTTCATGCTCTTAAATTGTGAAATTGCAGTGCTCTCAGCGTTTTTCTTTTTCCCCTGGATGTTTTCCTTTCAAAGCAAAGCAAAAACAAAAAGGATCAAAAAGGATCAAAAAGGGTTTTCTGAGTGATTCCATTTTGGTAGAACAGCGTATTTCAAAGAAATATATGTATATTCCTTATATTTAGCCTATATAACCATAGCCATACAAGGTTCTTCTGAACTTTTACCAACCATTTCTATTTACCTGCTGCTTCAAAGAAAGTAGAATTGAGTGCCCTGTGGAATCCTTGCTCTCCCAACACACACAGACCTCAAGGTTGGAAGGAAGTTGCAGTATTATTTATTCCCCTTCCCTTTATTATTATTATTATTGCTTCTAGTAGCAATGGCAGTGAGGTGCTGCATATCCCCAGCTCCCACGGCAGTCCTTGATGAGAACAAATATTTCCATAAATGGTATTTGCCTGTGATGTACAGGCACTGTGGTCAATCCCAGCCACCTTCCGGCCTTTCTCCAAACACAGGAGGAAGAACGGGATTGCCACAGAAGGAGATGTCCAGGAGGGAAGGTGCTCCTCGTGGCCAGGGCATCCTGGGATGCTTTGGGAACAGGTTTAAGTACAACATTTTCTGCAGTGCCTTAATTCCAGTTAGTGCTGAAGGTGGGGAGTTGGAAAAGAAGGGATTTGGGTGGTTTTTTCTCCCCTCCATGTGACTGACTGATATTTGCAGTTGCACAGAAGGACACCAGTTTTAAAAGTGGTCCTCCAGGGATATCCTGATGATTTCTTGATCGCTGAAATGGTCCAAGAAAGACAGACAGAGTCCAACAGCTCTCAGCAGCTGATCTGAAGCAAACCTGGAGAGGACAACCCCGTGTAGATATGGTCCTCAGAGATACTGTGTGGAAGTGGGCCTGGTAGAGATAGATAATGGCTGAACTTGATGATCTTAAAGGTCTTTTCTAACCACAGCGATTCTGTGAGCCCTCACCTGGCCCCCTTGGCTGCTGAGACATCACGGCGGATTTTTCAGTTGGCCAGAAGCCCTGTCTGTGTCACTACTGAGCCTTGAGACAAGAGTAACTAGTCATGCCCCATCTATCTTACATGCTCTTTTTCTAAGCACCTCCCAGGCCTCACTACATTTATCCTCTTAGCACCTCTGTAATTATCTCTCTTGTAACAGATGAGAAACAGAAGAACATGGAGGTTTTGCAATTTGAGCTGAGCCATGCAGGAGCTCTTTGGCAGAAGAGGCGGCCTCCCGAGGGGTGAGTAATGTCCTTTTGACAATCCCATTAGACTTCTGTTTGTATCCATACAAGCCCAAAATCAAGCCCAAAGTGTCTTGCAGAGAGCAAGTCACTTTTTGAACCTGACTATTCTGGGACCGGTGGCTGGGCCTTCACCACGGTCCTTCCCAGTCCCCATCACAATTCCCAGAGGCCAGATCTACAAAGCAGGTTCTACTCTGTTTCAGTTTGAAGGATCAAGTCTTATTTATGCAAGTGATATAAACATGATTTTAGCTTGACAAATACATAGAAAATTCAGAACAGCTGCAACTGTTGTGTGCAGCGTCCTGCAGAATTACTTTGGCCAAAAGCAGGGCACGTACTCAGAACCAAATTTTAACCAGTGTGACTGGCAAAGTGAATCAGATGGCTTCAAATAGATGCTTATGGTCAGGTCTATTAACCAGTTAAATCAGTGAGAACTTTACCACGAACCTGAATATAGCTTTAAACCCTGAATCAGCAGTAGCTGAGTGGAAGAACTGCTGAGCGGAGGCAAACCGCCTGGGAAGTGTGCTTCAGGGGAGGCACGGGCTTGGCTGGACGGAGGGCGCCGTGTAAAACCGAGCGGAGCAGTGGAAATCAGCTCAGCAAGGCGAAGCCTGGCTGATGAACGTCCTGCCTGGCATGTGAGTCAGCGGCAGGTTAATTAGGCATAGCTAGGCAGGGAGCAGTGGTTATGACAGAAGAGGCTTTAATTGATAGGATCATTTTCTGCACAATAATATTAATTAGCAATTGCGATAGGGAGCATGGAGGCAGGTGGAGCACTTTCTGTTAAGGTATTTTTATAAGGAATTAGCCTATATAAACACCCATTGTAAATACATTGTCCTCGTCGGGTGTAATAACTGCCTTGGCACATAAAACATCTCTTCTCACAATGGAAAGATAATTAAAGACACAATTGCACACTGCGGCGTTTCTCCCAGATGCTCATTGTGACACCAGAGAGATATAAACAATTACATTAGGAAAACACTGGGTGACTGTTAATAGCAATTTCTAAAATGCAGACAATTAATAGGTCGAGAAAATGCTGTGAGCATTGAGCCAGCCTTGGAAAAAGCTAGAGGAAAAATTGTATTTCTGAAGCGAGCATGGAAATTTGAAATGGGAGTTGGGTGCCTAAACATCTTGGAGGAACTTAGACCCTGAGCTTACTGGAGCCAAATCCCGCCCTAGCCTACAAATAATTTCATGTTTCACAGCCTTCACATTTTCCTCATATGTATGTTGCTCTTAGAAGCTCATACAAGGAGGGCCGAAACCTGAAGACATTACTTAAAGGAAATTTCTATTCAAGTTGCTGAATAGTCACTACTGATAATCCAAGTAATAATTCTCATGAAAAACTGTATTCTATTACATGGGGCAGTTTAGTCTCTAGAATATATTGTATAACTCTGGATTGGAGGTCTACATTACATACCTGTGAGATTACATTCTGGTAATTAAACCAATTAAAGTGCAGTTATGAGCTCATTAAACCCAAGAACTATGAGACGTCAATCAAATCAGGTTTCATCTAGATAAAATCTTATCAAAGCCAAGTGATTCAGTCCGTAAAACCAAGCGGTTTTCTGTCTGTGTCTCCATTTATGATGCATGCAGAAGACACCTGTATGGACGTATGTGCCCTGCGTGCACAGTCCCTGTTGTAGAAAGAACTGCTGCTGGATATTTTTATCTCTCTGGATGTTCTGTTGCAATCTGAATAGTCTCACTATCTCATACTATCACGTGATTCTTTACGGATCTGGTATAAGCAATACATGGTGCTCTGTGGGGTTCATAGGTTTTGCACGCTGTCCCTGAGGACGCCAGAATGACTTGGACACCCCGAGTTATCCTGCTGAGGTCAGATGCCCTTTTCCCAGGCACTGCAGCACCTGAACTGGTCCTTGCAGAGTCAGCAGGTCCAGCTCTCCCTCTTGGCTCTTACAAGCTGAGAGGCGATCCTGAATTAGCTCTTTTGAAGCCACCTGGGACTATGGCATTCCTGCCTGGAGCAGAGCATTATACTCTGGAATAAATACACTCGAGGCAGAAATCTTCACCCACTCAAGTTCTCCCACAGCTTTTATGGCGGGGACAAGATTTTGGACAAAACCTCACTGCCATCCCAGTCAGTTGCTGGGAGTGTGTTTCCTGGGGCTGGATGATGGCAATTCTAGACTTTGCGTCTCACATGAGGAAGAGGCGGTTGGTGCAGGCATGCTGATGATCAGCAGAGGCTGCAGAAGGAAGAATTCAAATTATGCAGTGAGGCAGCAGAGGAACGGCAGTGAGTCAGGATTAATTGAGCTAGGTTCTGGTTCTCGACTTCTGTTTGTATCCCACCCAGTGTCCTGCACTCTGTTTCATGTCTGTGCTGGTCAGATATATTTCAGGCAGTTGAGGGCAAGGACTGCCTTCACCCCGTGTCTGTCCAGCATCTGAACAACCGTCAAGCCTTGATCTTGGCTATCTTCTCTAAACATAACTAATAATAATACTATGATTAATAATACCAATGATGCTGCTAATGGAAGATTGATAATAGTTACCTTTTGATATGGTCCAGAAAAGCCCCACACTTAGGTTCAGCTCACCCAGAGCAGAGAAGCTGTTTATATTTATATTGTTTTTCTGGTGGGAGCAGAGTGTTCATGCCCAGAGTTGGAGAGTGTGGGGAGAAAACAGAATTACGGAATTATTTTTCTATTGTGCCTAATAAGATTATGATCAGAAAAAGGAGGGAGAGAGGAAAATGTGGATGATGTTGTTATTACCAAAATGAAAGAATTTGAATATAATTATAGCACTTAGAGAAATGTGTTTTTAAAGACCTTGAGAGAGGTCATAATGAGAGTTTACTTGGTAGATCTAATCACAGTTTACAAGACCATATGCCAGTTCCCAGTGGTGTCCATAGTGAACAGCAGGACACCAGTAATTTTCCAGATGTGGCTTCCCCCCTAGAAGGAGAACAAAACCAGTGAGAAAAACTGGAGTGACCCAGCACTGGGGGACACCCTGAACTCCTCTACATCTTTTGTCTGGAGTGCCCTCATGAATAGTTTGGTTGTTGCCTGGTAACATTGGCATAAATTCTTCTCCAATGTAACTGAGCCCACAAGAGAGGAGGAGAAGCATGGAGAGGGATCGTAGGACCCAGTTTTACTACCTTGTGAAACGCCAGTGCAGAGAAGATCACGTCTCAACTTCTGCCCTAAGCTTCCTGTAATTTCTGCAAACATTTGGACATTTGCCCCACTTTGATCAGGTCCTTCCATCATCCACCCTTGGCTCTTGGCATTACCCCAACCGCACTGCAGCATGAGCACTTTCCAGGTCAGAGCACACCGGTGATGGGAGCATTCACACGGGACTACGTGGAATCACTGGAACTTCTCCCTGTTCTGTTTAGAAAGAGTCATGGGTGGGGATGCCTTTCTTTTGGAGGAGTGGACTTAAGAGGAAAAGATACTCTGATGAAGGTGACAAAATGTTAAACAGGAAAGGAAGCTGTGGAATCACTTGATCTCTTCTGCAGGTTGTTCTTGCAGCCTAACACCATTAGCTCAGGGAAAGGAATTGTCAAGGTCTGTTGACAACACAGTGGTTTCTGATGTCACCTGTAACTGACTCACAGCTTGCCTCGGAAGATTAGGGACCAGACTAAGATCCCCTAGAAGCAGCCAAGTGTCTGTACAGTAGCTCCAGCCATGTAGGCTCCAGCTGAGGTCCTAAGCATCGCTTGCACCTTTGGTCACAGTCAACATATTGTCATGTCCACAAAAAACTCATAGGTCATTATAGCTAAGTCTTTACGTGGGAGAAAGGAGTGGAGTCTCCTAAGGAGACGGAGATGGAAGGAAGAAATTTTAGTCAGCGACACTGACCGTTCACCTCAGAGCAACGACGCATCAGAAGACACGGAGGCCTCGCTTTGCGAAGCCCAACGAGCGCTGCCTGCCCTCGCGGCCGAGTCAAACGAGAGCGGCTCCGGCCAGGGCTGCGCCGAGGAGCTGTGTGATGCTATACGCGCTGCTAAGGACTGGTTGAGGGGCTTGGGGAAGAAAAGGGAAAAGCCCTCATGGGAGATGGTCTATTTTTAATGAGTCCAAACCTCTTCCACAAATTAAGTGAAATATTTTAAAAGGAAACAATATTACTTTGGTTTTATTTGTTTCAGCTACTTAGTTACAGCTCCACGTGGACACAATTAATGGAGGAAATAGAGTATTTTACAAGCCCAGGACTCTGAGATAGATATTTTGTGAGCATGTGAAATTCTTTGCCCTAATCACCACACATTCCTCGAGAGAAGTTTGTATATTGCTGAAGATTATTAACCTCGATTCCAAAAGTATTGTGTCTAGTCACTGAATGGCAAAGGTCAAAAATTGTCACGGCATTACTCAGCAGTAAATTTTGCCCTCCATTTTTTATTAAAGTCCCTGCTGTCCACCTCTGGCTCAGGTCTGTTCTAATTCTGTTCAAAGTATTCCCTAGCAAGAAAGAGAGAAATGACCTTTCCACTGGAGCTAGTTTTATTTCCCAGATCCCTTTCAGGCTCCCTCTGTGACTTCATGTAAATCACTTGGACGTTCAGTACCTCGTTTCTCCATTTTTTTAATAGAAAGAATATGATTTCCCCTTTCTTTACCTATTTATCTTTCTTACCTATATATCTTTTCAGGATAATGCATCATCTTGACTGGGTCATATCTAACACCAACCCATCCAGTCTTTGCTGGTCAAAGAAGAAAACCAGATTGAGGTAAAACCTGGGGATGGAAGTTGTTCAGATGAAGAGTTTCATTTGGGATGAATATTGTTCAGATGAAGAGTTTCATTTGTGCCTTGCTCTGCTTTCTTGATGATAGGAAACAAAAAAGAAGACACACTTAGAATAAAAATAATGGTTTTTCAGTCTTCTGGAACTGCCTCAAATATCAAGAGACAGGATCCAGAAAATACCAGGTCTAGGCTTTCCGGCAGGAGCAGTGTGACAGCAGGGTGTGATTTCTGGATTTCTGAACAGAGACAGTTGATCAGTTCCTCAGATGATACAAGTCTTTATACCTCATTAATCACCATCCACTTCTCACAGGGAGACCTAAATCTTTTCCTTTTTAGCTCTCAGACCAGCGCCGCTGAGATTTCATTGCAGCAGGCCATTACACGGAGGTAAACAACATCTCGTCAGCGCAGTAATCTGTGCAAATATCCTGATAGCAAAGCACAGCGGTGGAGTAAATAAACAAACAACCCCAATGCTCCTTCCCCTCCAGCAGGCCAATAAATACGGGTTACCGTACACATCGCGCTTCGGGGCCGTGCAGGGATGGTGTGAATCCATTAGTAGGGCAAGGGTGAGTGACTTCTGACTTCAGCGACCCTTAAAGTTAATCCAGCGTTGTAGGGGCAGAATTAAATGTGATGAGCTCAGAAAGTGTGATAAAACCAGATTTAAGTGCACAGCTGGGCAGCAACCTATAAAGGCAGAATTTAAAACCGTAATAAAAACTTTGTAATCTAATTACGCCGGTAAAGTTAAAGGTGAGGTATTTGCAGCATGATTCACATGCACCACGGCTAACCTCTGACATCTTGAATATATTATGTGGTTTCTTCACTACAGGAGTAATTTTTGAGTTGCTCTCTCACACTACATGGTTCCCTACATTTCATTCTCGTGCGTTGTCTTTGGAGGTTGCAGGACAGGACTAAACCGCGGATCAGAACTTTGCAAAGCATCTGATTCCCTGTGCTTCTTCTCGAGGCCTCTCAGGACTTCTCTTCCCCTCGCTCTGGGCACTCAGCACCCAGACACGGAGTAGGGGTTGTGGCAGGTGCACAACAGCGCCAAAAAATCGCAGCTCCCATGAGAGTCCGAGAAGAACCCGCAGCAAGGGCAGGCACGTCTCAAGCTGGTTTTAGCCTAGCTAGTCTTAATACCAGCAGGAGAGAGGATGCAAAGTAGGTTATAGCTTGGTTGCAGGATGTGATCCTGGGCAGTCAGCTCCCGTTGAAGCCCGTGCCATCATGTCTTCATTGCAATTGGCACCTGACTAACGCCACCTCCGATACGCAGTCATCTCTCTGATTTCAGTGAGAAACCAAAGTAATGGGAAAAACCAGCCCTGTGAACCCTGCCTGGTTCTCCTTCACCACTGCCAGTGGTCAGGGCTTGTTTTGCCCAGCCAGTGGGGTTCCGAGTGCTCTCGCCATGTTGGACGTTGTCAAGTATGACAACAACCTTAGATCCAAGTCTGTCGTCTTTCAGCAGAAAGACCATGGAGGGCTTAAACACTAAAATAGAGGTCTTCTTCCTGGCTTCTATGAGATGTTGTCCAGCATCCCAGGAGCAGTGCGTGTATGGAGGAGAAGTGTGTTCAGTGGTGGGATTTACACAAGTTTGCTCAAGCTGGGGACAGCTGGGCAGTTGCTCTCGGAAAGGCAGTTGGGGAGATCACTCTTTCCTCAACCAGCCTACGTCAAGAGAAAAATCTCAAGTAATTTAGAAATCTACACCATATGATAGTTCTGACTTAATTTTTTCTACATCCCAAACAACAATTAAAAATGGAGTAGAAATGTCAGAAGAAAATCTTTCTGTACGAAGTCTGAAAAGCTCAGTATTGTTATTTTTTTAAACTAGAGGAACTCAGTGGGATTTCTGACATCAAATTGCATTTCATTTAATTTTGTTTGAATTTAAAGGTTTCCTTTTAAGTCTGATTGACAGAAAGCTGTATTCCTGTAGTGCGATGCTCACGGGAGTGGTTGAGGACAGTACTGTTCCTAGAATCAGCATCCCAAAATAATCTACGTCCTCCCCCATTGCAGTGTGGACCCAGCTGATCCGTCTCTACAAATGTTATTCTTAAACTGATGAAATATTTACCATGTTTGTGAAATCAGACGGAAACAGATCTGTTGCTTAGGTTTCCCTAATATGTAATCAAATAATTTTTTTCCTCAAGGAAATTAATAATTTTTAAGATACTGTGTTTCAGAACCTGTCCTTCTTTTTCTCTTTTTATCGAGCTTGGAGGGGAACAACAGAGCTATCAAGGACACCCTGTGCAGGGTTCCGAGCAATGTTCTCTCTTGTGGGAAGTGGAGGGTGTGAGAGCCATTGGCTAAAATAGATGATTGCTATCAGCAGTGGGTGGGGAAGAGGTGCGGGGTGCTCTTGGGAAGGTGCTACTCAAAGTTTCCAAGGGCAGGTTGCGTTTGTGATCACTAGCCTATCTCAATGTTGTTATTAAGAGAGAGAGAGAACTGCTTTTTATTTGAGAGAGAAAAGGCTGTTCTGTGTATATATTGAGGTGCCATAGACACTTCTGCCATTCCTGAGATAACTTCATCCTAAACTGTCCTTCTCTTCATGCAGCTGTACAACGGCTACACCAGGACACAACCCTCCCCAGGAGACAACAGCTTCTAAAATGCAACCAGGGACTACCTGAAAACACCACAACAAACACCCCCGAAACGCAGGAAGGAGCCCGCCAGCTGCAGAAAGCCAGCATCAAGATCAAAAGAGCAACATCCCAGGTACAAACAGGGTGAGATCCCATCGAGCCCAGGCCAGCAGCCACCCACTGCGTGTTCCAGTGGGTTTAGAAATCCCATCCAGTACGGCAGCTCCTACCCGCTTGAGACTTAGGGAGCGTTTAACAGCCTCAGTCTGCAAGGCACAGACAGGAGGTGGTAAATACCTTGATAAGGAAACTGGAGTGAAAATACCAGCTTTAGGCAATCCAGATTTTATCAGAGAAGTATGCAGGGATGAGTAAGTCCCTGACACGCAGCTGTGCCTGTGCGCAGTGCCAGCAGCCTGCCAGTCCGCACAGCGGGCCTCAGGCATCACGCTCCCGTTTTCAAACCCATGGGATTTCGAGGTCTGTCGAGGGGGTGTTTTTGCATGGGATTCTCACTTAAACAATGGCAGCACCCAAAAAGAATCTGCAGCTCCGTTTCTGGCGGAATCTGTAGATTTAACACTGGAGACTTGTTTTACTGCTTGGCGTCTCAACGAAGGCTGTTGCTCTGCTAGAAATTACACACATTTCACAGCATGGGAATCCATGTGTGACAGGTGAAAAGAGAGACCCTGGAATCCAAGGGCTCAGCCGATTAATACTGTGTATTGTGTAGCGAACGGATAGTGTCTCATGGGCCATTGCTATTACTGTCGCTGTGGGATCTAGAGAAGATCTGTGCCTAGTCCCTCATAGTCTCTACAACGTGAATCACAAATTTGGTGAGAGCATTTGGAAACTGCAGCGCTGTGAACCAGCACAATGTATATTGACACTTGAGGAGATACAGGGGTAGTGAGAGAAGAACCCCCAGGTCACGGCACCAAGACCGTCAGAGTTCAAGAAGCATCTGGATGATGCTCTTAGTCATATGGTTTAGTTTTAGGTAGTCCTGTGAGGAGCAAGGAGTTGGATTTGATGATCATTACGGGTCCCTTCTAACTTGAGATATTCTATGGTCTCATACAGGCAGTTTGGAGAATTATTGTTAGGTCTCTTACTCTTGCTCTGGACCCCAACATAAGACTGTGGAGCTGCCTGTTGGCTATTCTCCCTCATACTCTGGATCGCTAGAGCAGTCTTTGCCTGGATTGTCATCAACCAAGGTAGGAAATGACTGTTTAGAGAGCCTGTCCCTGCTTTGACAGTGCTCTTCAGGTGTTTGATAGGGTCTGTTTGGTTTTTGTATTGATTCTTGGCTAGGTTTACAATAAAACAGAAGGCACAACCTGCCCTGTCCTTGGCGGGAAGAGAAGAATAGGAAGAGCTCAACAGCTTAAAGGGATGGCCTGGAAACCTGAACAAGAAGAAAGGAGAGACTGTTACCTTGCTGAAATGATAAGGGGTTGGGGCAGCGCTTCTAGCTGTGTCACACCAGGGGATTGGCTGCCGAAGGGGTGGGGAGGGTCTCTTTCTCGGGGTGGTGCTTAGCATGGCTAATGACAACCATAAGTAAGAAAAATATGGATGCTATTGGAGAGAGAGGCCCAGAAATGGATAAAGAATAAGTTGGCTGCACTGTGTACAGAGAGGGCCAAACAGATGTTGGGCCTGATCCAGAGCCCATTGAGTTAATGGAAAGGCTCCCTTTGGTTTCATTGGACGCTGTCTCAGACCCATTACAGCTTCACAGGAAGCAGTGGAGACCAAGAGTAATAACTTGTGGTGACTGGAGTCATGTGTGTTGTAGAGGTGTGGGCTGTGAGGTTTTCATGGTGAAAACAGATGGGTCTGACAGATCGGTCCATCTGGCCTGGGTAACCCTCCTGCCCTGCTTCCCCCACCTGATGGTAAGCAGTCTCACGCGGTTTTGGTCCTCTAGACAACCTTTTGGCGTGATTGCGTGCAGAAGTGCCCTTCTGCCTTCCGTATTCCCCCTCCTACTCAAGAAGGTTCGGGTGTGATCTCATGGTGGCCCAGGATTTAGAAACCAGTGATTTGAGCCATCCACAGAGAAGGAAGAAACAAGGCCTGCTGAGAACTGTTGACCAGGGAGGAATTTTGTTGTGGACCAGCAAGAAAAATAATGTAAAGCAGGTGTTTCTGCAATCGCGAGGCGTTTGTAAAACCAACGTTGTCCAACAAGTCTCCCACTCACAGTCTCGTCCACGTGATATGGCAAGGTCTGACATGAAGGACCGCAAATAGAAAACATCTCTCTGTGCTAGTTGGCGTACAACCTGCTCTAGGGCCTCTCTCTCCTTCTGCTGTCTGTGCTTTTCTGTTTATTTAGGTGTGTGTCTTTGTTTCTGTTTTTACATTTAGCACAAGTAGAAAGGAAATGGGATTTCATACAGCTTAGGAGCCTGGGAGCTTTGGAGTATGGGCCTTTGTTTGTCCTCACACCACAGGTGCCAGTGTTTGCGGGCCAGATCCTCCACTAGTATAAACTGCCCCAGTCTCCATGAGAGCTTCCTCCTTTTAGCCAGCACATTTTGGGGAGGTTTGTGGTATCCAGAGATGCAGACACAGGCCATACCCTGGCCAAGCTGGTCTCATGTTTAGGAGTGAGAACCTGAAGCTGAGCATTACCCATTTTCTCCTGGTGATGGTATCAGGAGGAATGAATTGACCATTGCACATAAAGATGCATCAAGAAACAGCAGATGAATTTGTTGGAAATTGAATTTGGGCAATAGTTTAATTTAGTTGAATTTAAGCCAGCCTGGAGAGAGGCAAGGAAGTAAATTATAAGAGTCATTTCAAGTCTCTTCTCAGGACACACAGACCGCATTGTTCTCTTTTTCTGTTAATGAGGGAAATCCTCACAGTGGAGTGGGATCGACTCTAGTATTGCTGAAAGAAAAAAACTTTGTCCTTCTCCTGCGAGAAACCCTGCTCTGAAAGGGGCTAATAGTTCACAAAGCTAGTGTAAACCAGCAGATTTTGCTCAGCGTCAGGACCATTATACCGATTTATTTCAACTGAAGTCCTACCCCAGTTTCCCTTGACATCGCATCAAGCTCCTCACAATCCACCTCTGGATTTTCAGTTGTCCTTCAGCAAAGGAGCCACTCTCCAATCCTTTGTAAAAAGCCATCAGCCTTGTTCACCTCATCTCCAGCTGTACCCACATCGACTTCCTTGCCCTTTGCAGGTATTCCCTTATCCGTGCTGGTAGGAACGTGTACACGCTACAATGCCAAGCATGGCCCAGGCCGAGCTGGATTTTAGGGACTTAGCAGGTTTAAGTTGTGACCCTGCAACACCCAATCTCCAAAATATAACCTCTTCCTCCTACAGACAGTAACACACCTCTAGCCCTCTTTAAAAAGAAGCTGATGCTGAAAGAAGCCGCTGAACTTTCCGTGTGTGGTGCAGGTCAGTTTACAGCTGGATAAATTGCCTGGCAGGAAGGTTGTGTGGCAACTTGGCAATCATTCCGTAACACAGCTGAAGGAGAACGCCTGAGCCCTGTCTTCTCGTCCTCTTTTTAACCATGCTGGCTTGTTGACATCTGGGTGGTAGATGGGTGGAGCCGTTATTCAAATTTTTGGCTCATGTCCGTCCACTTGGATGTCAACGTAAACTGCTGCAATTATATCATAATCGTGTCCCGCTATTGGAAATGATTAGTCTGTTCATTTTCCATAAATGCTGGCTGGCTTCACCTGGCAGGGGCTGGGAATTGTCATGGCAGATAGAAAAGCCCAGAGAACACGGGGATTCATAACTTCATGTGAGTTACGTTGTTTTCCAGGTGGCAAAGTCTAAGATGACTTATGTGCTATTGGATTTAGACATAAACAGCATGCCAGAGGAGACACGTCAGCTTGTAGACTGGGATTCAGGTAGCAATAGAGAAAGTACAGGTATTTCAAAGCAAGGGCAGTCTTACTGTGCTATTCCAGTCAGAAAGGGACTTTCTTATTAAAATAAGCCCCAAACTAATGGGGGAACTTCTGAATTTCAGATGAAAGTTCAAAAATATCCAAGCTTTATAATTAAATAGCACTTCCTATTCCCACCTCTCCACCATGGCAGCCTTTGCTCTTCCATACCAACCAGTTGCAGTGGGTGGAACTGCATGTAAAATGTAGCTGTGTGTTAACTTCAAGGCTCTTTATTCTACAAGTGAGCTCTAATTCCAAATAACACTGACGCCAACCTTTTTTCCCAACCCCCAGACTCAGGCATACAACACACTTTCCTCTACTGGAGCTCATCATTCCATAACTGCAGAAATTGCAATATAAACCTTGGCTACTATGCACGCTTCAACTTGAAAACACAGCAGTGATCTGGGATTTTAATTCGAGCAAATCTGAAAGTGGATTAGAAATAGGATCCAGCTGCATCTCTAATAATCAAAAGAGAAATCAGCAGAAAATTGGAGCTGAAACGAACTCCGTCTTTCTTTTAGCTTTTTTTCCTGCCTTTTGCTTTAGGAGAGGAATTGCATAGGGCTAAAATAGCGTAATTAAATTGTCATTTGTTCCTTACCTTGGTAGAAGCGCTGCCCAGCTGAACACATCTCAGTTTCCATCCTGAGCATTTACCTACAGCACGGGCTTGGGGGAGAGGGGCGGTTTATTACTTGTTTTAAGAAATTAGGAATCAGAGGCATGCACAGCCTGTCTGGTATAGTCTTCAGCGAGCGTGTTGCCAGGCTCTACAGGTTATACATCATTGGCGCGCAGAGTGTCCAGGAGAGCCCAGAGCTTGTGCAGGTGTGTTGGCAAAGCTCGCACCACTTCCCTCCCTCCTCCCTCTCCGCCGCACTTCCAGCAAGCCGATACTTGAAACCCAATGTGGCAAAATCACAGAGAGCTCTTCTGAAAAGTTTGTTCGGTCGAAGCTCACCCAGCAGACGTGACTGTGAGATGGCGCGTGGAACCTGGAAGGGACTCACTGGAAAAACAAAACCCTTGAGTCAAAAGCTTAGTGTGTTTTTCCATGATTGTATGAAAAAAAAAGTGCATGTGTGTTTTTTCAAGCACTTTCAGATATTAGAAGTTTAGTGAATGCAGAGACAGCTTCTTTTTTTTTTTTTTTTTTTTTTTTCCCCTGCCCTTGAACTTTCGGAATGACTATAGGGAATATATTCCAGTCTGTTTTCAATGACCCATTCATATGGTGGTTTTATTTCAGCTTTTCCCAAAAGGGAGCAAGCTTCATTCGATCTCTGCTCCTGGCATTTGCTGCCTTTATTTGCGCATCCCGCTCAGATAATCAATAAAGTGGATGGCATCTGAAAATAATTACACACGCAACTCTTCCCCAGCTTCCAAAACGGAGACAGAAGCTGGGAAAGGAGCCTTTGCATATTCAGCACTTATTAAAGGAATGAAATATAGTGCTGCGTGTTATTGTTGTATCCCGAAACCTGGGCATTCAGCAGCAGTTTATCTGACGGTGTGTAGCACTCTGGCCACACAGCCCCTGATCACAGAGCTAATCATCCTTCTCATCTTGCCTAGCTTTGCTGGAGAAGTTGTCCCGTCTGCTCGTAGAGCGCACCAGAGGGCAAGAACTGTCAAATATAACAGTGTGTCTGTGGCCTCCTTTAGGGAGGAAGGATCTAGCTGAGCATAGTGTCCTCCTTTGTTTAGGGGACACCATCATCACAGTGGCATTTTTACAGCCAGATGTCCTGGCCTCAAGCTAGTGTTCGGTGACAAGTGGGTGGCCTGTGCAGGGTGTGGTGGCTCTCTGTAGCATGGGATGAGTTTTTCCAGCCAAAGTTGCATTCAAGCCCCCAGCTAAAATGGTGAGGTTCTATCTTTATACTGCTCATTGCAAAGTCTCCTTTTGATGTCTCTAAGGCTGTCACTGCCTACTGAAGAACCTGATTCAGGTTCTCCATCACCTGATGGAGTCCTACCAGCCAGGAAAGTATGTGAGTCATCTCATATTAGAAGATATTTAATGACTATTTTAGGAGGTTTGCAGCTTCAACCTCCCTTCTTGCAAGGGCTAACATGAACCATTGGCATGAACCTGACCATTTCCACTGCAGCCCACCTGAAGAGCAGCTGCACCAACACAGGGCCTCTGAACTGAGCAGGTGGTAGAAAAAGGAGAGGCACAGATTTTGCAGAGTACAGCTTTGTCCTTTTACTCCTACAGCTCTGTCCCAGCAAGGACCAGATCCTGCTTATGACCCTACACAGACTTTAATGGTCCTTCCTAGGGGTCTGCTCATGGTCTCCATGGAAGACAACAAGAGAGGCAAGGTGGAGCGGTGGTCTGACCCAGTACGGCCATTCCCACATATTTAATTTATACCTTTCCCTCTTGAACTGCAGAGCCAGGAGGAATGCCATGGCTGTAGAGCTGGGAAAAACCTGTGACGGCTGCAAGAGCCGGGGACATCCAGACTTTGGCCGCTGCCTCCTCAGAAATGAGGTAAGGACACGCAGCACCTCGCTGCTCCCAGCTGTTGGGTGCCAGCAGGGTGATTCCACATATCTGGACAGCAACGATTACAGGGGAGCAATTATTTCTGGCTGCTACTACGGGGTCTCTGCTATCTCCTAATCTAGGCAGCAAGCAGAAGTGTTTGTTCGTGGACTGCTCCATTGTCCATCCCCGGCTTTTCTCCGTGGTGGTACATTGTTTGCGATGCTGTTCGAATCCTCCTGCCAGCCCCAACAGTGCCTCGCACAACCCCGGCGTGTTGGGAGCTTCCAGGCCGCAGAAAACTGATCCTGCTCAGCCCAGCTCTGTTTGCAAAGTGTTTGCTTAGTGATTAACTCACGCACGGACGTACACAGCCACAAATCTCTAGGTTGTCTCACGGCCTTTTCATTCAATTAAGTCTGTTGACTTAGTCTCATTTGGAGCAGTAACTGGATTTAGATAAGGCAGTGGAAACCAAAACATCAATTGTGTGATTTCTGGCCCAGCCGGTATGTTGATCTGAAGGGAATGTTTGTGCGGGCGATAACCAAGGTAGCGCAGTGATTAGGACAAAGTCTGTTGGTGCAAAGGCTTCTGTAAAGCAAAGACGCTCTGCATTAAGTATGAGCACTGGCCAGAGGAAGCAAAGGGAGCTGCCTGCCTCCGCAGACTCCCTCTTGCCTCACTTGAAGTGCTGCGCTGCGAACGGCAGCCAGGGATGGAGAGGTCATGGTCTGTCTGAAGGAGAGTCATGGCTGGCTGAGCTGGGAGCTCCCACCGGGGGACGGGGCTGTGCTGGAGCCCAGCTGATAGAACCATAACTGCTTCTCTGAACCAGCAGAGCTCTACAGGGACGTAATCATTTGGGATTCAGCCAGTTACTTTTTGTCAGCAATAGACCAAAGTTATTCTGGGAGAATTTCTCCCCACAAGCTCTAGGGCCTGAATTTACACTCTGTTCCTTAGGGGCTTGATTTGCCCAGCATGAAGCAGCTCTCATCACACACATCCCTGGGAAGAGGAGGTGCATGTGGCACACCCTCAGCATCTCCACTCCTTAGAATACAGGTGGCCCAGGTGGAAAAATCCTCTATACTACAATAGCTGATGTCTCCCTGCATGAGGAAAATAAAAGCAAGCTCTTCTATTTGCAAATACACGTTTTTGCAATGCGCTCCTTTGTCCTCTGCTGCTTACATGCTATAGTCAGAAAACGTATTGGGAAGCATGTATTGTTATGTATTTGTCACAAGCCCATTTCAATGCATGACTTTTTTGGGCACATTCTTTTCCAGATAACTGTTAAGCTAACGGAGAGCACAGGGCATTCCTGACATCCTGCAGATCTTCAGCAAGGAGCATGGAAGAAGAGTGCAGAAAAAGACAGCGAGAAGACATTACTTCCTACGTGCATAAGATAAGGTACACTGACTTTCTCCTCCTTTTTTCTCATAGCAGGGAGGGTTTCTTCTCCAAATTATCTTTTGTTTCCTTCTGACATAAATCTGTGATACAAGGAGATCGTTCTAGCGCATAGCACTTTGAGAACTGCTGCTGGATGTTGAAAGGGGACAAATCCATTGCCAGTGGTCCACAAACAACGGGCGGCGTGCAGCCTCGGTGTGTCTATTCCTCTGAACCACACAGCTTCACCACTTAGGGGAAGAGGGAAATATGCTGCTTCAAAGGGCCTTTCTCCCCAGTTCCTCCCACCCTGCTTGTTTCCAGTTTGGGCCATGCAGCACTTTTCATAGAGGTGACATTGGAAGCAACATAAAACCAGAGTTTACTGAGAAAAGCGCTGTGCCCATGTGCATCCCATGGGGTGGCGATGGGGAGGAGGTGCTAAGCACCTCCAAACATTGAGCCAGTACTTCACATCATCGGGTTTGGAATGGGAATCACACCAACCAGCCTAAGCAGTAAATGTCCTGCTGTGTGCACTTACAGTCCTGCTCCTTATTTGCCCTTCCTATATGGAGCACACCGGCATGTGGGAAGAGCATGTTCTTAGAATCATAGAATGGTTTGAGTTGGAAGGGACCTTTAAAGGTTATCTCATCCAACCCCCCTGCAGTGAACAGGGACATCTTCAACGAGAGCAGGTTGCTCAGAGCTCCATCCAACCTGATCAGTTGTATGTATCTCTAGCCTAAATCCACCCTGTTGTAGTTTAAAACCATCACCCCTTGTCCTATCACAACAGGCCCTGCTAAAAAGTCTGTCCCCATCTTGCTTATAGGCCCCCTTGAAGTACCGAAAGGCCACAAGAATGTCTCCCTTCTCTTCTCCAGGCTGAACAACCCCAACTCTCACAGCCCTTCTTCGTGTTTTAGTGCACTCAGACTCAGTGTTTCCATCCGTGACTTGGATGGTGGAGTGCTTTTGGCTTTCCTGCACCAGGCATCGCAATCCAGGCTGACATACACCATGCACCGTGCCCTCACCCCCTCGCTCCCCACGCAGACACCCTCAGCCTGTGACTCTGCCGCAGCCACTGCTGATAGGAGCAGGTCAAGCACGTTAAAATCCGCCTCCTTTGTTCTGCGAAGGCGGCAGCTGCCGTGCCGCTGTCACCCACGGAGCAGGGGAGCGCTCGGCAGCGGAGCCGTGCCCAGCGCAGGGCTCTGCCCCGGCAGGGCGGATTAGCGCAGGCGAGCGTGCAGCGCCCGGGACCGGAGCAAGTGGCTGCGCGCGTGTGTACACATACGCGCAAACACTTAATTGTTGGCAACTTCGCGTATATTAAATGTCCTCTGGTAGCGATGAAAGATGGCATCCTCCCAGAGTTTTGCATACTTGTGAGCTAATCAGCCCTTTGTGTGAAAGCGTAGGTGGGGACTCTTCTAACAATATGAAGGTGATTAGCTCATCCTCTTGGCTTTAGGGGCATACTGATGTGCCCATCCTGCTTTCAGAGCTATGAATAATCCGGCTTCGCTGCCATCCTCTTATTAAAAAAAAAGGAGAGAGTGTAGTTTCAGGGCTTGGTACTCAAGCCTGTTTCTCGGCACAGGTGATGAGTAGGTATTCACCTATTATTCACTGGTATCACTCTTGGCTTCGGGTCCTCTTTGGACAGCCGTCGGTATCAGAAATGATACCTATCTGACAGAAATAATTGCTGTTTTTCAACCACTGATTGGCATAACAGCCTTGAAGATTAGGCATGTGTGATTCACTGGCAAAGGGAGAGGACCATCAACAGAAATCTGTGCTGGTCACGGTTCATTTAAATCTCTGTTAACAGTTTGGATGGTGGAGCAGACAGGACTCTTCCAGTAGGTTAAAACAACAAAACAGGCTGGAAGACTTCAACTCTGGGAGGGGAGGAGCACTGATTTTAAATGTTCTGAATGAACTTGAGACATAGCCTTACGTGAAAAAGAAAGTGCATTATTAAAATACACGTGAGGAACCAGGTCATGGTACTGGCAGTATGCTAGGGGAGCTGGTAGAGGACAAGCTCAAATCCAAGTCTACTGTGGGATGCTGTGGCCAGAAGGCTAGTTGTTATTAGAAGAGGTATTAAAAGCACCCTTTGTGTGGAGGTCATCCCGGTGCAGGAGAGGCCCAGGCCACAGACCTGCACTCCATACGTCAAATGAAGATGTAAACACAGGAGGAAGTCTGTAGGAGAGCAACAGGACTGATAAGAGCTTGCATGACCTGTTAGGAATTTTTTAAAAATTGGTTTTGTTTAGTCTAGAAGAGCCTGAGGACAGCTATGAGAGCCCTCACGTGTGAAGACAGTAGCTGAAAGGGGTATGGTGAAAGGGTACAGTGATTACTGTGTCTATTTGCATGGGACGGACAAGGTCTAGCTGGCTTTGAGGCAAAACAGAGGAGATGAGAGTTTAGGAAAGCTCTATCCATAAAGAGAGGGAGATGCTGGAAGTGATGGCACAGAGACACTTTGGGATCTCCATCTCTGGGAGTTTCCTGGAGTTTAAACTAATGTACAACAGGAGTGACACACGCCGGGGCACAGAAGGATGCAGGAGGGTCTCTCCTTATCTACACGCGTTTGCTTAAATCCATTCTTCTTGGTGGCAGTAGCAGAAGGCACATTGGACTCGTGTTGTGTTGCTAAAATGGAAAACATGTTGATAGGTGGCTATGTTTGCACAGAAAATGTTGGTAAGACAGGAAGAATGATACCGTTGTCAGAAACAACAGCCAGAAGTTTTAGAAGTTCTGCTTCAAAAAAGTCTATTTAAGGAAAACGGCTCCTTTGGCAAAACAATCTTTCATTAAGCGAAAGATTTAGATGGAAACATTTGCAATGAGCTCTGTAGATCAGCAGCCCAGCAAAATCCCAAGACACCTGAAGTGTAATGACTGATCCTGGAAATTGCTGCTTTCCGCTATTTGGGATTAAGCAGAGATAACACGACGCCTCTGACCGTGCAGTGGAAAGATGGGTAGAGAGGTGGTCAGGGGAGCCTGCGAGTAGCCTCACCTGCAAAAAAGGAAGTACAGGAATACGGATCCAGAAGGACTCTGCCCAACAACTCGCCAAATTAAGAGGGAAGTGGTATCTCTCACAAAGTCAAGGAGGGACCGCGGTTAAGGGATGGGAGTCAGAAACCCAGCATTCAAAACCGGCTAGTTCTCACAAAGCCTGCACTTAGATGTATCCAATCCAGGAAACTGGTTAGTGGGATGTGAAACTACCATCTGTTTTTGCAGATGCTATAAGTATGTGTGCTTGCCTTATGTATATATGCTTTATACCCACTTTTGAAAATGGGTCAAAGCCTTCCCGTGCTCCAGGAGGTAAACTCTTGAGAATTTACAGATCTGAGATGCTGTGATTAATGCTTCTGGACAGCAATTTCACTTTCCCCTATTGAGGCTTGGAAAAACAGAGTAGAGTGCAACAGGAGATCCACACCAAAGATCAAGGCAGACACATCTGCCTGGCTGTCAGATTTCACGCCAACAAATTGGAAAAAAATTTAAAAACCCAGGCCAGATCTGGTCCTTGCTCTGGGAGTGCAAAGAGGTCTGAAAAGGCTCCTAGACAGATACTTATGCTTGGCATAAAACCACCACAGAAACTCCTGTGTTCCTCTGTCTGTTTTTGCTGTCCCTTTAATAGAAATATATCAAGTGTATAGGAAGGAATGAGATCTCCTTGTTGGAAATAATCTTGAGTTTGTGTCACTTCAGTCAAGAGGAGGTTGCAACGTCCACCTCTGCCCGGCACAGCTCAACAGTTGTCCTTCCGAACACTTCAGCTTGCAGGTTTACATGTTAAATCAACAGTCCTGCAAGCATGGGAGACAGGGGACCATAAATGCTCAAAAGCAGGTTTTTTTTCTCCAGAGCTTCAGAGGAGTCTGCACCCTGAGACACCGTCCTTCTGTCAGGCGTGGAGGATGAGCTACCTTCATCATCGTGTTGCTCTTAACTTTAATTTCCAGCACAAATAGCCCCAAAGCACTCTGGAGTGGGGGCAATAGGACGCTGCCAGATGATTACACGTTGCCTCTTAATACAAAGCAAATTGTGTTTGTACTCCATTACTCAGTTCCAAATTACAAGCCTTATCTCACAGGAAGCTTGGGATGGCTCTATAGTTTCTGAAACCTCATGGTAAAAGGGTCAGTTTTTAAATACAGTACTTTCCAGAAAGACTATCTTAAAAATATAGTGCTGTTCAAATCCTCTGCTTCCTTTAATGCTATTTTCAGGTTGTTTTTTTTCAAATGAAACATTAGGCTTAGCAACATGCATGAGATGTTAGATTAAAGGGACAAGGCTTGGGTTTTCTGTGTCCGTCCAGAAATAGCTGTCCCCTGGGTGGGCCAGGTGAAGTCGAGCAAGGTTATTGTCGCACGACTTCCCCCAGCTTTCTGGGTGGAGGAGAGAGAGATGTGACTGGCTGCCTGCAGAAAAATCTGGCCAGAAGTATTGGGCCACATCCTTTGTGGAGGTAAATCAACATCGTCTGAGTGGCATTTCTGGAACCATGACTATTTTCATCAGGATCAGGCCTTTTACATATGGTGAGGAAGTGGTAAAGATCACAAAGGGAGGGAAAGAGACACATGCATGGCAATAATTGCTGAAAGCTCTGTGGGGTTTTCCTATGTAGATGGTGTCATTTTCTCTACAGAACTGAAGCGTGGCTTTCCCAGCACTCTTTCCCTTTAAGGAGTCACGCTGAGCAGCGCGTCCCGATAAGACAACAAGCCCAGATGCCCAGAGGAAGAACAGTGTTGTTGTGAAGACACGGGCCCAAAAGGCAAAATGTCTGGATTTTATTTGCAGCTCTGCCACAAACTTCCTGGATGATCGTAGCCAAGTTAGCCAGGTCCGTTTTTTTTCCAGCAGCGTCTGTGCCCTTTCTGCAGAAGCGTGAAGCATACGTTCGCTGCTCAGGGCTTTGTGCAAAAGTCCAAGAAATGCGAAGCTGCAAAGAAACCTTGCCACCTACGCGCTGCCCTGTTTTCCTCAGGCGAAGGGTGATGATCTGGTGAAGCCGCTGGATCTCTGCCAGCAAGGATTTGGATCCAGAAACAGGGAAGGGCGTCAGAGCAGCTGTACTGCTCCGGATCAAAGCCCACCTTGCCCGATGGCCCACTGCCGGCAGATGGTGGAAGTAGGTGCGCCTGGGGAGGAAAGCTGAGGTGAGGGTGAGCAGAGCTGGACACAACCACGCTGTGCTTTCCCAGCCTCTAACCATTCAAGGCACGGGGACTTCCAGAGCTAGGAGTGGTTCGTATGAACTTAGCAACCCTCAGAGGATTTCTAAACCTGGGAGCATGAGTAGTCCATGAGAAGCTCTTAGGGCACCTTGGGATTTTTAGCTTCCTTGGAGCAGGACTCATTTCTTCAGCTTTATGTCAGACTTACTGGGTCACACGGGGCTTCTGTAGCCGCTGCAAAGGACAGCCCTCCCGTCGCTGTGTCAGCTCCCTGCCTCTCCTGAGGAAGTGATGCCGCCTGCCAGGGAGCTGAGGCAAAATGCACTGATGTTTCCTCATCCCTTGGAAGGGAAGTCTGGAGAGAATTATTACTGTGATGTGTAGGAGCTTTTGCCCTGTAATAACAGCTGCTCTTCCTTCAGGTCATTAACTTCCCAATTTTTTAGTATTCTTGCTCATGACAAAGATTTTGAGCTTTAAGAGATGCCCTCCTTCTCTTTCCTGATTTGCTAAATATATTTTGAAGATTTTCTTTCTTTATGGCAGCGTATCCAATGTTCAAATTGTCATCTTCCAGATCTTTCCTCAAAGGAGCCATAAGGCTGTAACCAGATAACCAACACGTTTGTGCCCTGTCTCCATGGCTCACTCAGAACTGAAGCATGAGGAAATAATCTGAGGGGCACTACAGATGATGAAACTGGATTTAAAATAAAGAAAGGTCTATCTACACTCAGAGACAGTCTTGAATCTGCTCTGTCCATGCCCCATAAGCAAGCTACACCCTGGAAGCCACAGAGCTGAAGTAGAGTGGTGGTGGGTTGAGCTTTCACCCTGACTCATGGTGGGGTTCATACATCTGGACTCAGGATGGTGTTAATGTGGCTGCACAGCTTCCGTCTGGAGATGGCTTTTGTCCAGTTGGCTGAGAAGGGGGCTGGACTGACAGGCAGCTGTTTGCATCGGCCAGTGTAGACATGCCCAAGTTCTCCTAATGTACTACTGGAGGGTACTCAGATATTATGGTGATGAGGGCAGTTTGAGAACCTGTTTAGACCAGAATATGGGTTTCAGTGGCAGTTTTCTGGCTGATTAATTGGGTGACTTTGTGCAAGTCTCAACTTGCCAGTGCCCTATCCAATAAATGGGAATAGCAGCTTCTGCCTCGCTTTGTAAAACACTTTGAGGTCTATGGATAATCCTCCTCCTTTTTCCCACCCATGATGATGGGACCAAGTGGAATCTTACAACACATTGAGTTTCTGTGGTCTAGCATTTGCCAAGCATTTAAAAATGACTCTTTGGCTTGAGTTTACAATGTCTGTGATTGCCACGTGATCTTTCATGGAAGCTTCTGGTTGAAATCAGGTCACTATGAGACTCAAAACGCATGGGATTAGGAAAGAACCTGAAGCAGTCATCAGGACTATACAGACCTGTGCTGACGTAACACAGGTCCTGGCTGGGGCACCCTGCAAGCAGTAACCACACACATCGATAATGTCATCAATAACCTACAGCATTTTGTGACTCAAAGATCTGCAAACATTTACGAGCGGAAAACTCTAAACAAGAGAAGTTTCCTGCTGACCACCACGCTGCTCACTCCGTTACCCAATAAGATGTGCAGGCAGCTAGAGAAAAACATCTCCATTGGCTATTCAGAGATGTTCTCACAACATAATGTTCAGCATTTTGAATTCAAGGACCGTGTGCTGCTGTGGACAACTGCTGTTTCAGGACACATTTTCTTCTCTCCCTGGTTTTTCCTTGGCCAGGGATGCTTTCTCCTAGGCTGGATATAAGTCCATTCTTAGATCTCATCCCTAGCAGGTACGAAAGGGGTGTGTTACTGAGGTTATGCTCTTTTTCACAATGACCCGAAAGAAAACCTAAATCAGTGCAAGTCAACCTTACAAGTGACTTGGGAACTGAAGAAGAGAGTACATAGTTAAGAAAACAGGTCATGGATATACAGAGATCTTCCCAAAGAACACTGCAAGGCTGTACGAACCTTGAAGAGCCAGGAAACCAGCAGAGATTTGTATCAGGCATCATGATCTAATGAGCTTACAGAAGAGCGGCTGAGGGATGGCCTGATCACAATCTCTAAGTACTCCCAAGAGGAAGAGAAATGTGGAAATGAGGCAGATGTACACAGAAACCTTGTGGCTGAAACTTAAAGCTGAACATTTGTTACTTTTTGTGGGGAGGAGGAACAGGAGCAGTAGCTAACTTCAGAATAACGCTCCAAGGCTTCTGTAATAGCTCCTGTAGTCCCCAGGCAGCTGGGGGCAGATGTTTAAAGAATGAAGCTGTCGTTCCAAGAGGAATCAACTGGAGGGTGTCCGATGGCCTTTGCCACGTGAGGTAGTAGATTATGTGGTCTTCCTGACTCTAGAGTTTTGTGAAACAGCCCTTTGGACCTCTTCAGCCACAGTAACATGAAAGACAACTCCATCTTCACATCTTGCCAAGCACTGAGCAGAATTAGCGAGGGTAAAAGCATTTGAGAGGGAACAGTGTTGTAAGACTCTTTCAACTCCAAAGAGCATGAGCTGTTTGGGCTAACTCAAGCTACTTCTTTTCTTGTCCTTTGTCTCTACTGTGTCATTACAGGATGACAAGATCAGAATTACCTGCCAGCATTTCTCCCTTTAACTCAGAATGAAAAACAAGTAACATAAAAAGAGCCCATCGGCGAGGAGCACTAGAAGGCTGCTCAGTGTGCTGCTGCAGCACTCGGGGTCTGCTCCTTGGACCCAGGGTGTGAGGGACTCAGCACCTGGCTGGACTGGACCCAGTGGCTGTGTATTTCATGTGTCCTATCAGACAGGATCTGTCCGTACACAAGCCGTGTTTTACTTATAAAGTAAATTACGTTACATGGGCTATAATGTACATTTTCAAAGGGGACCCACCTTGAAAACATTTTGTTTAATAAAATAACTTAATTAGAAGAGAGCTTCTGGCTGATGTGGTTGAGGCTGTGATAATTTTTCCTTCTCGAATCATTTTCTCTGTTTATTATACTTAATTATAGTGTAATTATGTATCCATCCTCTAGGCAAATTATGCAATCAGAAAATGTGAGTGGTTCATTTGCCACTGCTGTTGGGACCAGTGTTTACATCCCTAGTATAAAATATGAGCATCATCCCTATTATTTATAGTATATGTGTATACATGTACATATAAAAGATGTTTCACACAGAATGAAGAATCGGTGTAAATATTTTATTGGCAGTCTGTTTTGCATCATCCACCTAATTCATTTGTGGCCTGCTAATCATGAAACCATCCAAAGCTTGTATAGGTAAAATCTTTACACCCTACTATGACTTTTCTCAAACACAAAACATACACAGCTGAGGAACGTGAAAGCTCCACAATTCAGCTTAAAGTTTGGTGGGAGGATTATTATTACTCTTCAGAGCTTTTTTCGCACTGCATTTTCTAATGTTCTGGCCAGAATTTCTTAGCACAACAAGAGAGAAAGGAACCCCTGTAATCTTCGGTTACAGGGTGTAGATTTGTGTTCAGGTCATGGGTTTGGACCAATCTTTTTTCTCCCATGTGCTTCATGAACTTTCTAGCCATGGCAGCACTGACTTTGAAAGGCTAGGCCGTTCTCCCTCTTGTTTTTCTTGATGGGAGTTGACATATGCTGTTTGAACACAGTGAAAGATGAAGCCAAATGTCCAAATCTTAAAAACTCTGTAGAGATTGATGTTTTCTCCTTCTCTGGCCAGCTCTCAGCATGAATACAAACCAGATTCCTACTTGGCAATTTCAGCTTCTCTTCGTGTGCTTATTTTGCAGAGAAGAGGCTACTCACACCAACGGAGCAAGCAGGGAAGAAAACGCATCTGTGGGTAAAGCGCAACCCAGCGCTGTTGGCGTGAAGCTCCCGTGCTTATTACATCTGGCAAAGAGGTGAGCTGTCCATGCAAAATGTCAAGCCTACCTAACTGTCACCTGGCCAGCTGATGGAAAGCTGGATAACTGTTTGACCTACCCCGTGTTCCCCCTGCTGAGGACCTCGCTCTGCCTTTCACAGTGTCACTCATCTGCGTAGTGCTCTCCCCAAGTGTCTTGCAAACATGCTTTGCAGGAAATAAAAGGCCTCAGCCTAGTCTAGCTTCCTCAGTCCCTGCAGGCGGGCTGGTATTTTTACGAAGAGCCAATGTTTCTCAGCCACCTGGGCAAAACTGAATTTTGCCACGTCACAGCTGAAGGGCCAGGACTCGCCTGGTAAGCGGTGGTGAGGCTGGGGCTGGCACAGCTGGGTGGCGGGAGACAGGAATGTGGGACCTGTGGAGGGGGGGCAGCCAGGGATGGTGGTCCCCTAGATGGAGTTAGCAACCTAAGGAAGGAGAAATAAGATGGTTCTTGATCATCCTCACCAGCCCTGCAGCTCCCCTGTGCAGACAGTGGCCTCAAACAGCCTTTCCCTCTCCCTACCCTCAAAACGCAGCCACTGCCCCATTCCTCCCTCTCCCTGAGAAGAGAGCTGTCAGTTGTGGTCTCTGAGGGAAAGGCGCTACCCCAGCCAGCCTGGGATAAAGCTATGGAGCTGAGAATCAAAGCCCAGATCCGAGCAGATACTGTGTGGTAACCTACGATCCAATAAAAATCAGGGAGATTTTTCAAAGGAGCCAGCAAATAGCCCGAGTAGGTGCTGTTGCTCCATCCTGGCCTGCTGACCCACTGAGGAGAGCATGTGTTTGTTCACACGAGCAGGTAGGCCAAAAGCAGCCAAAACGAGGTGGAAAAGCCAAGCCGCTGGTTCGCAGCGTTGGCTGTGAAGCCCTCACACGTAGCAGATAGGACGAGGTGTGCCAGCAGCCCCAAGTCTGCAAGCGCGCAGTAGCTCTGCTGAGTGCCGAAGGACCACAAGACCAGGCACTGACTCAGTCCATAGCAAGGAGCCATCTCCGCAGTGCGGGATGAGATGGCAGTAATAGGTATGTAAGATGGTTTTGTTTTTTCCTGATGTTATCCCCATTTTCCCAGGTCCCAGCTTCAGACAGCCGTCTGCCACCCGCTTTGGCCAGACACCGAGACGCTAGCAATTGGCTGCCGTCGCTGTCGTGAGCAAAGGTACAGTGCTATGAGTTGTCTGAACCTTGTCAGCCTTTTCCCGCAGTGATTTTGCGTGGTGTGAAGTAGGTTGGGACTCGGTGAATGGTGCTCTGGCTGATCGGCCCGCTGCCAGGGGAGGAGTTGTCCATTAGAGTCTCACTTGCTTTTTTGGGTGCAGCCTGAAAGGGAGGGTTTGAGCCAGTACTTGTTGGGGTTTTTCCACGCTTTGTTATGAAACCCTTGCTTTTCCCATGCCTTGAATTTTGGAGTATTTGCCTTAAAAAGCAACATTATAAGTGCTTGGCTCCAAGGTAACACTTTCCACCTGTCGGTTTGTAAATGCTATAGAACGAATACAGTAGTTAAGTGTATTTGAGCGATGGGGAAGGTGTGATGCAATTTACCTGAGGTCGGGAAGGCTTGGAGCAGGAGTCAGACTGCCGAGTCCTCAAGCAGCATGCCAAGCACGAGCAGGGCTCCTCCTTCCCTTCTGTCCATTCCGGGTTTTGCTTCCACTTGTGCTCCTAGGGAAAAATGAAAGCGGGAAAAATTAGCTGTGGATTAGAAGCTCTGGCATCTGTGCTAGGGGAATCTGCAGCCAAGTGAAAGGTGGCTGAATTTGGACCAGTATTGGCCGCCGATTCTTAAAGAATTCTGCTCACAGAGTGAGCTGCTTCAGAAATCAGCCCACGAGCTGATAGCCCAGAGCTCTGAGTGAGAACAGGGGCCAGCGTTCCTAGTCTGACATGTAACCAGTTGAATTCCAGTTATCAAAAAGCTGTAAGGGAAGCCTGACATATTTTCATATCTTGCACTACTCCAGCGAAAGCTGCATCTGAGAGAAAATAGACGTTATTGCATATCCTTTGTAAAGCCTTCAGACGATCACATAATGCACAAACCAAAGCCATGAGTGGCTTAGTTATTTTATTTATGGATCAATGACATTATCAGGGAAATTAAGTCCGTGTGTCCCACCTGTTGGTGGGTTTGCACAGTGGGCATGAACGGAGCCAGTCTAGCAAGGCTTCTACGAGAAATTTGTGTTCTTGTCCGTGCCCTCAATAGGTGTCAATGCTACGCTGAGGAGCTCTGCTCTTGGACTAAGACTACTGTGCAAAATAACTGTACAGTCATGAAGTAGAGAAAATATTCTCATCCCCACCCTCAGGATGGGTATGTCTGAGCTGCAGACAAACTCGAGATTGAGAGGGCTTCCAGCCAGTCAGCAGTGGACGCCCCCTGAAAGCCTCAGCCCCGGAAATCTGGCCCAGCGCTGCTTCAGCACACCCCCGGGGGAACATTGCGCCGATATCTGAACTGTCGTAAGCTAAAGCCAGCAGAAGTAGCTTTCCATTCACACCTTCAGTGTTCATGTCAACATGCCATAATGACATGAGGCAGCAGACGGGTGCAGACCGGGAAGAATATTTGGACATATTAGGCAATGGGAATCGGTTCATTTAGCTCACACACCCCCACCGTTACTCCAGCAGAGAGATTACGAGTTAGTGTCCACATCTACAAAGGACTAAACTGAAAGCTTCTCAAAAGTGGGAAGCAAAATGGGCTTTGCCCAGGTTCATTGAACATTTTATTTAAACTACCACCCCCTGCCCCAGTCTCTAAAACCTAAACCCTGCCGTTACAGATTGCTGCTCCCGTCCTGGCTGGGCTCACAGTCTTTTGCTCCCTCTCAAGAGGCAGAGCTGACACCTTTCACCTCTGGGAAGGGTTGAACAACAGTCATCCAGCTAAAATCCCACGTTACCAGCTAGAAGTCAAACACGCTTTTCAATCAGCTATGGGATGTGTTTCCCAAATGCTCTGGTATCTCCGGTCCCCTCTACTTTGTCTGTGAAACTATTACTTTGCATAATAGAAGGGAGAGACGCTCGGACCATCTGGTAGGCAGCGCCATGTATAATTTAGGTTGCTTCACTCACATCAACAACAGGAACGCAGCTTCCTTCTTGTTTCCCTTGATCTCTCAGCCCTTTGCTAGAAATGCAAGGTCAAAAGCAGCTGTTGGGGAGTAAACTGTATCCTCAACTGGGTTGCAGGGTTTTGAGGGACGTCTCTGCTTGTGGGTGAGGCTCCTTCACAACCAGGTCATTTCCCAATTCCGCGTGAGCAAAGGGATAAAGAACTCAGTAAATCCTTAGTCAGGAGAGGACTGTTGGTATCATCATATATGCAAATGCCCCTTTCCCTTCCCAGGGAAACTTGATTCCCCTCCAGCAGAGCCTGGGAACTGGGATCACATCAACTGGGCATCAAGTTCTGAGGAATCACCACCATGGTCAATGTCACTGCAGTCAGCTAAGCAGCCCCTCGCATCATGCATCCAACAGGGTGATGGTGATGGAGGTGGCCGATTTAACTCGTGTCCAGTGTGGAGATGGCTCCTGGGGCTGGTACAGGAGCTACATCATCCCCCTCATCTCAAACACCAAGCCACCTTTTCATCTCCATTAGTGGTTCTCTTAGAAACCTGCAGCAGGGAAACTACTGTTTGCTGCTATTCCTCTAGGTCAAGAGGAGTATCTTGGGCCTATCCAGACCTGCGCTTCTGTTTATCTGCTCTTGGTGAGCATAGTCAGGTGGTTAAGGCCCTGATGCTGAAATTTATGGCTTAAATCAGTGGGATTATTCATGAGTTCAGAGATAACCATGTGCTTTTATACTTGGCTGGAATGGCGTCTAAAGCTGAGAGCTGAGAGTCAAACGCTCTGAGTCACCAGGTCCCTCCTCTCCTTCCTGTGTGACCAGTCTACCTGTGTCTGCTTCCTTGCCTGCCGCATAAGGAGGATGACAACTGCTTTTATCTGATGGTTACTTTCAAATGGCCCTAAAGGCCTCTTTTAGTCTGATGAAAATTCAGTAGAAGCTGGACTAGCGTGGAAAAGGCAGGAGGACATTTAACTAATGAAAGTGCTGGAGCTCGGGAAGGCAATTACATCCTTTCTTCCTCCCCACATTCCCACACAGGTTATTTGGTGATTGCTGCAAAATCTTCTACGGGCAGAGAGGAGTGGGAGGCCATGAAAAGGCTGAGACAAGGCCCTCTGAGCAGGTCACAGCTCATGTCGGGTGGTGATGTGGGTGCCCAGCACAGCAGATTGTTGAGCTAGCAGGTTCCCAGCAGTAGCAACACCTTAAAAGAGGCCCCATTCAATTAAAAAACATGACCTTGATTCTGCAAACCTCTTCTTCATGTAAGTATTTGGTGAAAGAAAAACATGCACAACAACTAGAGAGAAAGAGGCAAGACACGGGCCACTTGCATGTATTTTACGCCCCAGTATACAGTAAGTGCCCAGGGAAGTGGCTGAGAGGGCTTTCCGCATTTGGCAGGTACAGCTCTGAATAAAAGAAGGTTTTAAATACAGGCTCCATCAATTCTCCTGCTGTTCCTTTGCACTGTCAGTCAGTACTGCGTGAGGGCTTCTCTTCCCGTGGACCTGGGCAGAGGAGGCAGGGCGGCGTTGGTCCACGGCACGCCGTCAGTGCTGAGTTTTAGGAGAGATGCTCTGCCCAGGATGCAAAGGGCTGAATGGATCAATGGCTGATGACCTTTGCTTGGTCAAGTTGTCCCTTTGGCACCGTTCCTGGGAGGAGAAGTTGTGTTTGCAACCCTGCTTCAGTGCACCCAGGTTTTGGGGTTGGAGGGGAAGCTGCCTTTGACGTGCTTTGAAGTTAGGCTTGTCTACAACTCCCTGTTGGTTACCAAGTCAAATAGGATCATCTGCTTGGCTAGTGTGAGAAACGCAGCGCGGTGCAGCGCGCAGCTGCTGTGTCCATGTGAATATGCAGGCTGAAACCCTGCAGAGGAACCGCGGGTGTCCTCCCAGCTGCCCTCTGCTTTTGCAGGCATTTGTAAATACAATTGCTCTCACTTTCCATTGATAGAAATCAAAAAGCAATTAAGAATCAAGCTCTTCAAATTGATAGGTCTCCTGAATTTGAAACATTTCTCATTCTTTGGCTGGTATCGCTGCCTAGATTAGATTATTTTTTTAAAGGGAAGATTAAAATAAACAGTATTTATGGTTTAATTATGTGAATGACTAAGAAGCTCCAGCTTTATTTTAACTTCACAGAGGACCGGGAGATGTTTTTAATGATATGTTTTACTCATAGAGGATCTTTCATCCAAGGATCTCAAACTGCTTTTCAAATAATTAATTAATCCTTGTACCTCTCCATGAGACAGTTATTATCTCTGATATTACTGATGGGTAAACAAAGGCACAAAGACGTCAAGGCACAAACTGTTTCCCAAATATTAATTAACTAATTCTCGCTCCACTCCGTGAGACTGTTACTATCTCTGCTATTACCAATGGGTAAACTAAGGCACAAATATGCAAGCAGCTCGCCCGAGGCCACGCAGGTGAGTCAGTAGCAGAGCTGAGAATAGCGTATGACCAGTCGAAGTCTTAGCTAATTGTTTCTAGCAAGTACTACGCCGTATTCCTGGCAACGGGCAATGCAAGCCCCTGCGTGAAGCACAGCTGAAAGCAGCCGGGTTCATGGAATTATTTCCTCCAGTCTGTCTTCATCCATTGGAGGTCACATCAGTTTGCAGCTTCTTTTGAACTCACCATGACTGGGGGAATGTTGAGAAATGGTTGCTCTAAAGTCTCCAGGGAGTTTTGAGGTACTCTGGTGATGGTGGCTGTCCAGCAGCATGCGATTTTTCTAGAGTTTATCCCCATACCCACCCTGTGTGGTGTTCCCAGGCCAGGAGAGCCCCAGGCTTGGCCAGGTACAGGGTGCCACACGCAGAGTGATGCCATCATTCCTCTCTTCTCCGTCCAAGCCTGCAACCTTGGAGCAAGCACATGCCCCAGGGCACCAACGTGAGAGCAAGGCTAGCCCCAAGCGTGTTGTAAGTGTCCCCTCATTTACCCACCTTCCTCCTTTGGGACAGGACAGGGCGTTATTTTTAAGGCTCTATGCAAGAGATCTCTGGAGGAATGTGGAGATACTTCAAATCAGGGTCCCTCACCAGCCAAAGCCACCTTGCTTCCTCACGCAGCCCACCAACTCAGACTGCAGCATGTATTTATGCTGCAGACAAGGGCTTTCTGTCCTCCCCATGAGGAAGGAAAAAAGTGAGGAAGCTGAAGGCACTCTCTGCCCTCAGGAAAGGTCTCCCCTTTTCCATCCAGCTGTAGCAGTTCTCTGTGCAGGCACCTGAACCCTCACCACACGCACATCCCAGCTGAGCTATTTCAAACATGGGCTTGGCCTCATCAAATGCAGCCTCATTTCCACATGAAAGGGCTGGAGGAATATGAAGCCAGCTCATCTGTATTGATAAGAATTTGGCATTACTTTCCCCCAGTTATCTAAGCTTTCTGTGTACATTAATCACAACGCAAAAACCAGGAGGGGGGATGCGTCTTCTCGGCTGTCTTCCCTGAGCTCGGGCAATAATCTGGTGGTGGGGTTTTGTGGGTTTTCTGGTTTTTTTTTTAGTTGCTTATTTTTTTCCTAAACTTCCTTTTTCCAGTTCCACTCTGCTGGATTCTGATTGCTCCCTCCCCTCTGCAATTTGGATGCCTCACTCTTCTTGCTACAGCTCTGATGCAAGCGCTCGGCTGCCGTGTTTGCCAAAGCTGGCATGAGTACCCGCTGCTAGTCTAGACACCAGTCTAACTGTAGCGCTAATGCTAGGGTTTAACAGACTGATCTCGGCGTTTGTCATAGCTCTGCCCACGGTCATCGCTTTGATCTTTATCCTTGAAAACCACAGTCATTGACAAAGGTAAAATGAATTTCTGTCTTTGAAAGACTTTGATGGCATTCCCTTGTTTTGTGTTTGGTATTTTTTTTCTCCTCTCCTTTGCTCTTCCAGCTGAAGTTCATCATAAAGCTTCTGATTACAGCTGCAGCTCCAGGACCTGAGTTCTTGCTTTCTGTACGGCCGTATAAAATTCTGAGGGGGAAATCCTGGGACACCTCTTCTGAGACAAACTGCCAGTGAGTGTAATGTAAACTTTAATGGGAACCGAGACACAGGGCCCTCAGGATTTGGTCTTGTACCTTCTTAAAACAAAATCATCTTGAATAGGGCCAAGTGCCAAATGCAGGAGAGAATGAGAACTATTTGGTATTAGGTTTCTAGTTTTCTGCACTCTGCCAGGTACTACTATTTGCCTTCATGGAGTACCTAGAGGTTGAGCTGAGACAAGGACCTTCTCTTAGACATTGTATAGACACGTCGTAAGAGATTGCCTCTGCCTGGAGGTGTTTATAATTTAAATAAACACGATGAGCAAATCAAGTCTTACTAGCTCCATCTTCTAGATGGGGAAGTGAAGGCAAGGAGTGCATGCACCTCGTCCAAGGTCACACAGGGGACTTGAATTCATTGTAGGGCTCAAGGTTGCTTTCATGCCAGTGATAATGTCACCTTTGCTGGTGAGCTGTTGGCTCCAAAAGTGATGGCTGGGCCATCAGCACGTACCTAGATAGCGGGGCCTCCTGTTTGCAGTGATTTATGACAGTTTCCCTGCTTTGAGTTACAGGGTTTGGCTCATTGAGGAGAAGTGCTACAGATCTCTTAGCAGCTCAGCCTCTGCTAGAGAAAGTCAGCAGCTTTTGAGCCAGACTTTCGGGTATTTTTCTATAGGGTTATAAAAGCCACTTGTGAGATGTCTTATCCCTTTGCGTTTACTGTAGGAAGCAATCTACATAAGGGACCTTTAGCGAGGTACTTCCACCAACCCTGATGAATTTCAAATGAAAACAGAAGAGGGGAAGTCCTTCCACTGGGCCTGGAATAAGAGCAGGAATTTAAAAAGCTGGAGTTTAATATCATGCCCAGTGTAAAAGTAAATAAACTCAATAGGAGAGGCTTTGATTACGGGATATACACAGCGTGTTATTTGGACATCTGTAAAAACCTTCCAAGGACAGGGGGGGTGAAATCCAACAATCACCAACAGTGATGTCCCATCCCAAAGCCCATCCTGAACGTCTTCTGGGGTATCCAGCTCCTAGCTAGGAGAGGCCGTTTGTCAAAATGGCTTTTATTAAACAAACAAAGAAATCTGCCTTCAAAGTGACAGGCTCAAAACTGGAGCTGGCTGAAATTTTTCCTGTTGTCATACATAAATATCACACACACATATACACACACGTAGCTGGCAACTGAAAAGCTGGGTATATAGGTAGTATGTCTATTTTAGATAGAAAGATGTATATCTTTTATGTGTATATACTCACATAGATATATACTCCCAACATCCATAAAATTATATTTTCCTGGTTTTTTTCCGAACACTTCACCATTTGATGCACAGATGCCAAATGCTGACATAATGTGTTAAATAGAAATGTTGACAGTTTCCCATGGAGAGTTTTCTGCAGTCTCTACTCAAGATTTCTTTTGAGATTCGAAGGAATTTGATTAACATTTTGCTGTTGCCCATTCCTGAGTACTCTGAGCTGAGCCGGGACTGGAGGAGTACTTGATGAGTAAAGCTCTGCTGTTATTTACAGCCTCATCAAAACAACGAAGTAGCAGGAATCTCCTTAGAGAGCAATGTATCACAGTATTTGTCTAGATAATTTCCAAATCAAAGATGACTTCCAAGGAACAGCAAGGGTATAATCTTGGGGCCAATCAAGCCAATGGCAAAGATCCCAATTTCTGCACAATATTCTTAATGGAGACTCTGAAATTTTAGAGCTTCATATATTATGACTAAAAGGTTCTGTCCAAATTCAGCATCTGTGTGCCTTACAGAGGCATGACTCTAAAAAGAAGTGATGAAAAATGTCTGTTTTAAAAACAAATATCCCTGCTTATAATGACACCAAAGGGAAAACGAAGAATTCAGTACTTGATACTGACACCTGCCGCTTGCAAAATCTCTCCACCACTAGAAACAAATATCTGAGAGAGTTTGGGTCATGCAGTTTTTTCCTCCTTTGCTTCCACTGCACTCACTGGTACGTCTGTCCAGCAAGGGCACTGACACTGCTAAATGTCGTGAAGGGGAGTTGATGAAGTTTCTTCGTGTACTAGTTCCAGGTGAGATGGCAAGAGGAACAGCTGTAATTCTTACCAAAACGAAACAAGACAAAAGAAGTACTGGCCAATGTTGTTGGATATGGTTGTTAGCTCCCAGGCACGGGGATTAGTCAGAGTACCCGTAAATACCACTGTCATTGAACTCTGATGCCCACCGGCTGTGCAAACCCAGCCGAGCTCTGGCTGCTGGGCGATAAACTCCTTCTGGCCTTTGCTCCATTCTCAGCACAAAGACCGGGGGTCCCTGCCACTGCAACCTGGTGAGCGTTTCGGGCGGGGAAGCAAGAGGCACATCCCATATGGTGGATCACCCAGTGGGAAAATGCCCCCGTGGCGGTGCAGGTGACCCCCGTTGAGCTTCATTCCCATTGCCACAGGCTCCAGCCACATCAGTAGGAAGGGGTCAGTCCTCAGCATCACAGAGCAGATGTGGAAGCTGGCAAACTACCCTGGGCAAGTGTCAGAAATGATTGGGGGTTTTTCACTCTTCTCTGCATGCCTCTGTTGGAAGCTAAGCTAGACAGATCCTTGGTCCCAATAAATACAGCAGTTCTGACACTGTCATGTAAGAAAATCCAGTTTCCCAGAGAAAACCTCAGACAAAATAGTCAACCCAAGATATTTATCGCTTTACGCACTGTTAATGCAAACAAAAACAATGCATGCTACAATAAATCCTTTACTGAGTCTTACTAGATTCCCACATGACTAATTTCAAGTTGGAAGGGTTTGGGTTTGAGTTTTTTCTGTGAATGTTTTTTTTTTGTGATGGAGTTTTTCAAGTGAATGAAAAAATGTGCCTCCAAAACTGTCCAGTTTCACTGAAAGATTTAGAGGTTTCAGTAAGAAAAGACTAAGAGCAGCAAATCAATTACTGCCTGAGTGAGAAGTTTCTTCACTATTCTCTCTCTCTCCATCGCCTCAAAAAAATACAACATTAAAATATTAGCTGAAAGAACAAAATCCATCCAAGTCACCAACAGTTCTCAGGGGGGAGAGCAGCAGTCCCTGTCTACCTCCACCACTTATCTCCTTATGCCTGAAGCTGGTTTTGATCCAGTTCTGACTGCCCAGGACAGCAGTGCCCAAAGCCAGGCAGGGCTGGACTCTGAGCCGAGCTCAGACTCTAAGAAGACCATTGCAGCTCAATGCCAGGTACTGGCAACAGTAATAACAGCAATAGCAATATGGTTAGAGCCTATTAGAACCTACTGAACCCCAAAATTAGCTCGGCTGAGCTAGAAATGCCAACGACGATTCTCTTAGAGATAGGGATGAACCTGCAGAGTAGGACTCGTTGCAGTCGGACACAGGCTGGGCCGACACAGGAGCAAGTCCACTGGATTTGCAGAAGCGAACAGAGCTCAGCATAGTGGGGCAGAGAGAAGGCACAGCTGAATGGCACCATTGAAACCTCAAAGGAGAGCCCAAGTGCCAGCCAGCACAAGGAGATAAGGAGCACCCCCAGAGAAGGGTACAAAGGTAGCACTGATGAGCAGCACTTGGCTTTGCTCCCACAAAGGTCACAGCTGGGTCCTCTATTAACTTTTTCTCAACACAGCATTATTGAGAATTATTCCAAGCTACTCGATAGTAATGCCTCCCTCCCACAGACCTTTCACAAGAAAATAGAAGTATTTGACATCCCTGGCGCAAGCAAAGACAGTCAAAGGCTCTGTTATCTTCTTTTATAAGCTGGAGAATTTGGCTCCGAGTAGAAAGAGGTCCCCGTCCAGCAAAGCATGTGGGTAGTATCACTTGTGTGAGTAAACTGATGCACGAGCCTGCCTTGTCTAAGCAGATCTCTGAAGGTGCTTAGCTACAACAGCCTCTATCTGGAAATACGAGTAATTGGTAAAAATGTGTCTAGTCTCAATTAAAAAAATTACCTCTATTACTACAAGGGGAAATTCTTCTGTATTACAGGGTCATTACCCGTATCCTTTTGGAGCTGAAGTTCCTGCTCACACACGCAGCAGCCAGATCCATCAAACAACCAAATCGTAAGCGTGGCAAAGTTGTTCCCATTCATTTCTCTCTTTATTTTCAATTTCCCATCCTGTCAGCTCAAATGAATTAAGGTGGGAGGAGGTAAAGCCACGAGAATGGGCAGTTTTTAAGGCTGCGCTGAGCAGAAGGTAAGAAAATATCATAAATTTTATTTCATGCCTTCTTGCCAATTGTTAGAAATGTGCAGTCCATATGAATTCATATAACAAGGAGGGAATGTTGGGAAAACCAATAAAGATTTTGTGGTCTTAACTATAATGAATGTAGTTTGATATAGAGTCTGTTTTTCACTGCATGGCAAAATGAATCATAAAATACTGGACCTTGAAACTCCTGCATTTTTTAACAATAGCCCGGGGACAGTTTACAGTGTAATGAATTAACCCACCTTCAAAATCTTTTATGAGTATTTTGCCAATTAGCTTCGCATGCTTGCTAATGACTCATGGCCAGCGCATGTCTTTACAGAGCAGGCTTTTACAGCACACGCTGGCCTGTTAAGTCAGCAGAAGTATGCAGGATGGTGAGGTAGACACAGGTAAGGCCCAGCCAGTCCCAGCAACCTACATCTTTCAGCATTCAAAGAGCCCTCGCTGTTCTCCCGGACCCAAAATAACTGTAATAATGTATAGCAACGTCAAAAGGCTTTGGTTTCCGAAGGATTGCGAGGAATGCAAAGGGCTCAAGTCCTGACATCTGTTGTTACTTAGTACTAACATATATAATGCTGCTAATTGCTGAGCCATCTTTGTTTTCCTTACTTAGCACTAGGGTTAGAATTATTTTATTTTTGTGGTTCATGGCTTCCTGCCACTTGCAACACAAAGTCCACTCTAAAGAAAATAAAACAACTACCAGGCTGCCTACTAAGAGTATGTGGAGGGCTGGGGTTGTTTCTTCCCCCTCTTCTGTTTTTGGCTGTATTTTGTTGTTGTGTTTTGGGTTGGGTTTTTTTTTGTAATTAAAGGAGAGTAAGAAGAGACATGCCCCAAGCGGACCCCGCAGAGCTGGGACCTGACCAGTGTCACCCCAAAAGGCCAGTATCGCATCTCCCAGCACAGGCGGCAGGAGGAAACTCAAGGAGGAGGTTCAGCGCGATCCCTCCCCTGCTCTACCCTCCTTGCTTCAGGCAATCCGTGGTTTATGGACTTCCCAAAGCAGAGGCTGCCTCCAGACCAGTGTGTTTTAACAGCCACCCATGGATCTATCCTCCCTCCAAATGTTTTTGATCCCTTTCTCAAGCCATTTATAACTTTTGGCCTCCGCAACATCCTGTGGCAATGAGCTCCACAATTTAATTATGCTTTGTATGAAAAAGTACTTCCTTGTGTTGGTTTAAACCTTCTTGTGTGACAGCATCATCGGGTCCCCTCTAATTCTTACGAGAAACAGTGAATGACCAGTTTCTATTTGCCTTTTCCTATGTCAATCATGATCTGACAGACCTTTACTGGACCTCCTGCTGCTGTCATCCCTTCCCACCCTGACAACTCCTCATCTGCTCATTTTCCCATCTTTAGGGAAGCTGTTGCCCATCTCTCCTCACCCAGAATGTTTTCCTTCCTGTGCTTTCCAGTTGAGCTCTCAACCCTTGTGGAGTTAGATGACCAGGACGCACACACTACCACGGAGATGTAGTTCCATCAGGGAGTGCTATAATGATGTTTTCTGATTTATTCCTGACCTTTTGCCAGTTCATTCTTAACGTGATAGTTGCTTCTTCTGAAGGACTTTAAATGATATTTGCAGAGGCCTCCAAGCTCTCTTTGCTAAATGTTATGTTTAGGGCTCCTCTATGTTGAAGTATAGTCAGGGAGAGTTTTCTGTTGGCCCTGCACACACTACGTCAGTCATTTTATTGCCCAGCCACTCAGGATCACAAATTCTTTCAGCAGTGCTTTGTTGACAGCTTTAGTTTGACAATGCTGAATAATTTGCATCATCTGCAATATTTCTCAATCTCACTATTCATCCTTTTTTACCGGATTATTTATGAATGTGTCTGAATATTATCAAATTAGTATTTTCAATGGCCACAGTTCTCAGTAACACACAAAACCCTCTCTCTTGCGCAAAGATGCATGGTGGACGTCCTAGCCAAAGCCTTGAGGGGACTCACCAGTAACCTCCCACAATAGCGAACAGAGCTTTATACCCATCTTCCCAAAAGACAGCTTTTAACTTCTTATAACTTCAGGAAAGAACTCTCTTTTCTCATCTCTTATCGTGAAGCCTTGGTTGCAGACAGTTTTTAGGCATTTGTGGTTATTGGCATGACTCTCCTAACTCCTCTGAGTGTGTTATCGAGCGGGTAAGCTGGAGAAATCGGTGATAAGAAGGCTCATCTGGTGTCTCAAGTATTTCATTCCACGGCCAGGGAAATGTCATTTGTCAGCCTATTATTTTTAATAACTATCAGATCATCTGTCCCTGAGGAGCAGTTTCTCCATAAACCATGCTGACCATCAAACGGAGGGACCTCAAGTTGGCCAGAAAGACTCAACTACAGTGCCTTTTTTTTTGCCAGATACAGAATCACTCATGTTTATAGGTGAGCCGCACACCTTTTGCACTGAATTCCTATAGTTTATCAGCCAAACCCACAGAATCTGTCCTTAATGCCCTACTGCAGGAGAGCAGAGCATCTTGAATGGTGGGCTTGGTTTGATGTGCCTGAACACCACCTATTGCTGCTCTCAGCTGCCCCCCTCTCAGGGAACTCGCAGCTACCCCGAGAAGCAAGTTCACCTGAAATTGCCCTGTTCGCACGCACGAGCTGAAGAGATTCTTCTCTTTATTGTACCCTGGTCTAGATCCAGTTCTCCCGGAGGATTAACACTCACGGCAGTGTGAAACCCCACGGGGCTGTTAGCATGGGCAAGCCATTTCCTTGTTTCACAAAATACCGCCACTTCTCTGTTGTCCCGGCTCGTTCTCACTCCCCCGTCAGTCGTGGTTTAGCAGGAAGGGCCAAACTTGTGATAAACTTCACCGGAGACTTCACTTGTACAGCTGAGGCATCCCTGAGGACTGCGACTCAGGTGTCCCCTGGCTCCGTTGTGGTGCAGGACCTGCCACATGAAGTTGTCCTGTGCGTTATCCCTCTGGGCATTGTTCCGTGCACCACTTTGCACCTGGAAAACCTGTTTGCTGGACACAGAGGTAACCTAGTGCCGAAGAGACTATCGCAAACATGAGCCTGGCACTTACAGGGAGCCTGGCTGGAAGGGGAGCCAACCCTTCCTGCAGGAATTGCACAATTCTTGCTGTGAATCGTCAAAGTTGAGCAGCATGTTTGGACCACAGCTTTTTCCAAAGCAAAACTGCAACATCGACATATTTCAGAACGGTGCTGATCAAGCTATGCTGACCTTAATTGCAAATTTTCAACCTGTTTGGTTTTTTTTTCTCTCCTTAATTCAGTGGGAGCTTTGCCTGCACTGAGCAGGACTGGACCATCTGTACACGTCCAGGTTATGGAAAAATATTATTTCTGTACCAAATTAGGTCAGTATGTCCCCAAGCTAAAGGTACTGTATTTACAGTCCTGGCTACTTCTGTACGTAGTGTGGACTTTTCTTCACTGGAGGCCTAATCTTGGATCAGTTTAGTCAGTGGGAATGGTGGTATGGAATTCAATCAGAGCAGGATGAGACCATGCGTTATTTTAGCCAATCTAACATGCCACAAAAAAAGTGTTGAATCATTTATTTTTAAGAAAAAAAAAAAAAGAGAAAAAGAAAAAATAAGACATCTGGTTAGATAATCAGCGGGGATCACTAGACACCTACACAGGAGAGCTGCAAGCATGGAAATACTCATATATGTATTTGAAGTTACACCACAGATTTCTTGGGTGGGTTTGGGGTTTTTTTTGCCCTGCTACACTATGTCTGCACAAATAATTTGGATGTTGATCACTCAGGTAATGTAATCTGAAATCGTGTCGCCTGTGTTGCACACACAAGGGAAGGAGAGAACATTTCATGCCTGTCTAACATGAAGCAACGTTCACAGCTGCAGCATTTCATTCCAAGCAGCACCATGGCCTGTAACACAGCAAAGCATGTGTGTCTGGGGGGCGGCGGGGGGGTGCATTGAAATTATTGCTCTTCTGCCAAAGAGCTAAGGCAGAACTACTTTCTTTTTTCTTTTTTTTTTTCTTCTCATTGACTCTAAAGCATAAAAGCAGCAGTGTTCCTATACAGCAATGGAAATGGCTCAACCCATTCACCCTGTGTAACACCAGCGTACGTTGCCATGCTTGGAGACGTCAGTTTTGTGCACGGTTGCAACGAAGGGTGGGGTCTAACGCGCTCATGGGATGGGAGGTGATGGAGGTGCAAAGGGCTTTCAGCCTGGCCAGCTAAATCTTCCCAGCAGATCTGTTGAGCTGCAATGTGTGTCTTCCATCAGCTGCAGGACAGGGATCCCAGAACTGAAGCCAACTCAGGTGTACTGAAGATGGGCTAATGCTTGCACCCTTCCAGACTCCCAAGAGAGATGAAATAATCCCATCACTGATTAACATCTCTCTTCTTTAGCGCTTAGCCTCTAAAACTGAGTAGAAATTCGAAAGGCTTGATGTGGCCACTGCATCCTTGAGTAAAATGCTGTCCATTTTACAACGGGCCAATTCATGCATTTGTCTGTAAATTCCACAGTGGCTCTTTGTTTAAATGCTCGCTCCTTATTTAGGATTATTCACTAAAGTCTTTTATTCTTGACATCACCCACAGTTTAAATAAGAAACTTTCTCCATGTTGCCAAGCTGTGGATGAAGCAGCTCCTCAAGGAGGGGCTCCCCTTGGGTCAGTACCACTCAAATAATGACAGTTATTTTTGGGGGGGAGGGGGGGGTGTTGCTGTCAGTTAACTGCTGTTTGTCCTTACACGATCCATCTGCCTGCTCCTCAGTAAAAGAAAGCTACTTTCTTTGTGGTTACCTGCATCCTTTTGGTCTAAGCATTCATTTCTTAGGCAGAAACATAATTTTTATATAAACCTTATTGATTTCCTGATAAATAGTTTTCCTGATATCCTTCTCCAAGCCAAGAGACATCTGCTAAGAGCCCACAGGCATGATTCCTGTTGGACCTTGCAGCATGAGCACGAGAAGACTGACAGTGGTGGAGTGTTTGTGCTTGCTACCACCAGTAGATAGGAACCTTCCTCTAATTCCAGCCTAAGTCCATCCATGACAGCTTAGGTTACCGTTCTTGTACCACTGCACCCCTTTGCCTAAAGAGGTCTTCTGCACCTTCCCTTAATTTTTAGCTGTGATATATTTATAGGGCAAAATCTCAGCCATTGCTTTTCTCCTCTCCTGAGACAGGCCTGCCCATCCTCACCATCCCGTCCACACACTTGTGCTACTGCTCCTGCTTCAGCTCATCTTTCGTGTTTCTTGGCGAGCAAAAAGGTGCCCCGTGGTCAAGGTGAGCTCTCCCCTGTGCCCGCTGCACTGTCACTGCCCCATCGCTCCCCTTAGATTGCATTTCCCTCTCCATGGCTACAACATAGCTGTGTCTCAAAGCCCCCCTGTGATTAAAGCACACCAAACTCTTCTTCCTCCCCGAGCAGCTCTGAGTGCACGGCTTCTTATGGAATGTTTTCTTAGGAACATTACCCAACTTTGCAGCGATTTGCATTAGCTATGGGTCTGGGCTCTCTTCTCTAGAAGAGCCGGACTTTGCCAGTTGACTCCAACTGCAGAACCAGCTCTCAGCATTCAATACGTTATGGGGGGGAAAGAAAAAAGTAGCAAAATAAAGAGAGACTGAGCTACACCATATTCTGATAAGTTACAGCACTACCAACCAACCCAGGGACTTCTCCTGCCAACTTGGAAACAAGATACAAATGAGAGTGTTTCTATTTTTGCATTAAAATGGAAACAGGTGGGAAGGACGCATGGAATTTATCAAGCCAAAGAAATACATTTTTTCATGTTCAAATTTGAACGGAATGGAAACGACAATCTTCCAGTGTTACTGTAGAGCTGCAATACTGGGTTTCCCCTTACTCAGCCTTTAGCAGTAAGGAACCAGCTGCAGTGGCGTTGGAGTTTTGGAGCTTGCTTCCTAACCCCATCTAACGCTCTCCTAGGTCTGCCCTATTTTGAATTATTACACCAGAACAAGCACAACTGGAGCTGCCCAAAGCCCGAGAGAAGTGACGCAGCTGAGGTGGAGCACATTCCTGGGATGACTTACCAAAGTAAAAGCCAAATTCAAAAACCTTTTTTAAACGATGACGTAGTATAAAAGGGACAAACTTTACCATTAACACTCGGTGATTCATTGCTCAGAGGGCATGACCATCGCTGGTTGGACAAATACATGATAAAGTGGATTGAGAGGGAATGCAAGAGGCTCTTGATTGCCTTCACTTACCCTTAATTATTTTTTAACCATTTCCCGTAACTAGCCCCATCTCTGTAATTTCGAGCAGGGAAACATTTATTGATCCAAGTGCTGCAAAGGTTACCATCAACATTGCAACAGACTCTTTCATCCCGTGTGTGAAATCTCACTGAAGTCAGGTGGATTTGACTAACTGCATCTGTTCAGCTCAGCACACAGCCTGTAACCACGACCAAGGGCCGTCCCAGCAGAATGGCCCGTGTGGCCCCTGTCACAGGAGTGCGTACCTTCTGCAGCATTACGTGCCACAGACGTCAGGGCAGCGTGGCTTACTGGCAGTAAGCTCCTGGGCTGAAGGAGCTTAAAACTGGATTCAAACATTTCTCCTTTTCTCATACTGCTTATAAGCAGCTTCTCTGCATTTTTAACTTGAAAGAAGAACGCTTTTCTGCTGTGTTAAGGTTTGGAGGGTTGGAGGCTGTAGATGATGGGTTTTTTACCATTTTATGCTTCCTTGTGCTTCTTGGCTTGAGACAGAATGAGAGATCCAAAGAGCAAAGTATTTGCAAAAGTTGAGAGGTCTTTGAACTCCTTAAAACCAGGAGGAGATGAAAAGCTCCCAAGACAAGTTGCTCTTTGGAGGCTCTCAGCCCAATTACCAGGAACAAGGGGTAGTTGAATGTGTTCAGGGGAATGGACTGAGGGAGGAAACATTCAGGTACCTTTCAAATATACAACCAAACGATCTGAGGTTTGCCTGTCACTTGGCTAGACACACGTTTCAAAAGGGCATAAAAGAAAAGAAAGAAAAATACCCTGTCTGGGAATTCTTACCCTGTGATTGTTGCGCAGCAGAAAAGCTGGGTAATTCTCTTCAACTGAATAAACATAGGCGGGAGGCTGAGAGCAATTTGGCTCCAGAGCAAATATTGTTACCGAATTCTTTGCACCTGCGATGGTCAGGGAAATGATATTACACCCTCTCCATGTGTTCCTATCCCACGCTTTGGAAAGCAGCCACGTAGTATCTCACGTCTGCTACAGCGCGAATGTTTGCGAGGGCAGGGCTTCAGGCAAGACCCTGCTGGTACGGTTACGGTGCACTCCACAGCCCCATCCCGCCAAACCCACCCTCGTCTCAACCTCGAGTAAAGCTGACGCCTCCTGAGAGCAGCTCTGCTGCTGCCAGAGCAGATATTCAGCCCGTACTTCACCAGCTTTGCACAGCACACCTCGGAGTCGTGGCACAACTTCGCCGAGCTTGCCGCAGCTTTTATCGACTAAGTAGGTTAAAATAAATAAATAAAAAGAGTTAATGGCTTTGGCTGCCATAGCTTCTGGTACAGTTCTTCCACCTCAGGGCCAGAAAATCACACTTTTCCTACTATAACATGACTTGCCTTGGACTAGGTGAAGAATATCCCTTTTAAAGGGACCGTTAAAGGGCCCTTCCAACCCAAAACATTCTAACAATTCTATGACTCTGGATTTTATTACAGCATCAGGACCGAGAAGGTTTAATCTTCTACTGAGGAAGCCCCCAGCACTCCAGCTGTGCCCTCAACCTGTGCCTTCAACAGCGGCTGCACGCTGGAGATGGGCGAGTGTGGCAGCTCTGGTCCAGCTCAGACCACGGCTGTCGGGGAACGGGGAAAATGGCTCCGGTCACCAGACCCTTCAGCTGGGCAGCAAGCCAGGGGCAGTTACCATCTCCCTGGGGCAGGGGGTGTGTGTGTGTGTGTGCATAAATTCGAGTCCGTCAGTACCGTGGCTGCTCAGCTAACAGAGCATCAAGACAAATAAAAAATAGGGGACAGTTTGTAATATTTTTAAATATTTCTGCTGTAGAAGTATTTTTTCACTGGAAAAATCTTAGGCAGAAATGTAATTGCTTAATAAAGAGCTCTTGCTTCACACTTGGAGACTGAATTCAGTCCTGAGTCAGAAGTTACTGGTTTCATGCTATTATTTGAAGAGATTTGAGATTGTTTCCCTTCATTTTTAGTAACGCCTGTGCTTCTTTCTTACATAGAAAACTTTCCAAGTTCTTTGCATTTATCAAAAGCACAGAAAAAATGGCCAAGCTCTATATTCTGCTGGAATGGTTTGTCCTCAGTACATCAAACTGTTAGCACCAGAATTTGCCATCCTGCACTAGCCAGAGAGTTCAGCCTTTTAGTCCTGTACAAAGCCCAATAATTTGCATTTAAAACAACGACCCCACACCTCTGCCTGTTCCCCATATAAAGCCCTGCACCAACAGCTGCCGTGGGTTCTTCAGGAGATGAAGGAGCCCTGGGCAAGCACATGTTGTTCAACAGGCTAGTACTGAGTTAGCCTCACTCATAGCCCCCAAACTCCTGCACAGGAAAAAGGGGTGTTTCATCTCCATAGGAAGTGAGGAACTCATTGCATAACGCACTGCATGAAAAGATTGGGTTTTTTTTAAAAATTATACAATTGTACATATATACCCATGCACAGGGGTCCTGTGGTCATGCCTGGCCTGTGTTTTTGATGAGCTCGAGCTCTATCAATCATTCTCCATCTGTGCATCAGCAGGCAGCCTAAGAGCAGGTGACAACGCAGCAGTTTGGGCACTCACTGGGAAATAAATGCTGGTTTCACCACGATGTGAAGACAATGATCAGGTTATCAGGAACGAGAACAAAAAGAGGAGACGACACAGAGTTTCGGAGCCCAAATTCAAAGGAATTAGGCCAAGTTCTGTTAGCTAAGTAGCTATAAAGATTACCAAATATTTCCTTAAAATTACTAAGCATATTAACAGAATGATTAATAACTTTCCATGAAAATTAACCCCCTACAACAGTACAATTTAATCGCTGCAAATTCAGATTGGCAGAAAAAAGCATTCTGGGTTTTGTATCACTTGACTGAGCTTAGTAAATGAAAACATGGGAGATTTGGTTGATCCTGCACAAAGCTTTCGGGACATGACGTGATCAGAACGGAACAGGACAGCCTTGTGATCAGGTTTCAATGGCAAGACAGTCCCGTGCATGAAACCGGGCTTGCGAGCCGTGCTGCTTCCAGTTGTGCCACGTCTTTGCTGTGGTGGGCACCGAGAGCCCTTCACGCCGCGATGAGTGTGAGCTGGCTTTGCCTGGTTTACCCCTTTGTCCAACGTGTGAATGAAGGGCCTGCAGCACACACGGAATTCAGGAATGAACCTGAACAAAACCTGACTTTTTTTGGCTTGAATGAGGGTGACAACGGAAGGCTACCCAATGCCTCGGAAAGTGCTTTGCTCCTCTCGCCACACTAGCAGACCCAGTCAGCCCCAGTAATCTTATCCACCCTGGTAAACCCAACCGTTAATTTCTGCTGAAGACATTTTCCCACAGGGGCACAGAGTAACTAGCTCGAGCGTCCCAAGCCAGCCTCGTACCACTGCCCTAAAGGAGCAGCCCCATTAGCAGAGCCTCTGCTATATTCAACCCAGACTTCCTAACAGTATCACTTCATAAAACCATCATGCATCTGGCCCAAATTTAAGGCACAGTTGGCAGCATTTGATACAAGAAAGAAACCAAGGACTGAATTAGTATCCCACGAGGTTGTTGGTTTTTTGTTTTGGTTTGGTTTTTTTTTTTTCCCAAGTCGCAGATGAAGTGCAGAGCCATTTGGAGAAGTCCTCCATACGCCTGCTAACCCTTCTCAAACGAAAGAAGGGCTGTCTAGGGTTTATGTTCTTTGAAAATACCACTTCATTACCTCTCCGTCTTTGGTTGCCAGGGGAGGTTAACAAAATTACCGAGGGGTGAAACATTCTTGAAACATGCTTTCTGGCTCATCAAACAGGATTAGTGTGTGAGTTACAGTGGGTGGTGCAGCACACCTAAAGGAGCCAGGGTGGTGGGACTGCACGCTCACCTTGTCCTTCTCGTATGTTAACAAGGATGGCCACACACATGGCTTGTTGGTTGCTGACTTGAGCTTCTGGAGGGGAGAAAAAGGGAAAAAAAAAAACACAAACCCCAATGCTGCTGCAGCTGTGCCAGGAGCACGGCACACAATTAGAAATCCTCACCAACACATGCCCAAAGAGACTTGCTTAGCTGCGGAAGGACCAGGTAAGCCAGCAAGCCAGAGCTACATGCTTTGGGAAAGCTCAACTCGGCTCTCCTTGCTGGGAAGGTCCGTGCTCCTTTGCAGCATACAGAGGTGACAACCAAGTGGTTATAATCTTCAACAGGGAATAGCTTGGTTTGCCTTTCCCTATGAAAAATGGTGCTTCAGGTCTCCAGCAGATAAGTACTCTTACTACTGAATTTATTTTTAGCTCATCAATAAACTGCACAGGTTATCAAGAACCTCCACGTTTTGCTTTGCACAGAATCCCATCGACCTTTGCTCTGTCAGTGGCTGGCAGGGCTGCATCACTTACCAGTGTTGTCAGGGTGGCAGGTTTGGGCCTTCTGTTTGTCTTTACTTTTTCATCTGCTGCCCAGTGGGTTACAAAGTAAAGCTCTGCACAAATCTGTGCATAAGAATAATGATCTTTCATGTAAAATACATTTTATCACAGCACATAGAGCCCAATCAGAAACTGCTGCTACAGTTGACTCCTGTTTGGGTTTGGTGGGGAGTTTGTAAATTCAAGACAGAAGAAAAATCACCTGAATTATGATGGCCCCCGCACAACTTAGCAGGAGCTGATTCCAACTTCAACAGCATCAGATCAACCATCAGTTTGAAGTTCCAGAGTGAACATAACATGTCCCACACAGTTCTGTGTGGTATGTATGAGAAATGTCCTTCAACCTCAGCTGCTTTTTGCCTCTGAAAACATTAATTTCTGAATGGAGCGGGAGCTCCATGCCAAACACCCATGTCCTCCCACACATCTCCAAGTATCCATCAGGACACGGGCGACTGAGCCATGTCAAGTTGGAGACAACAATAAAATAACTGCAGCTAAACATCACATGGTACTCATTCAACTCATTTCACTAAATCAGCAGATAATTTTTAAACTTTGAATTTTTATGCACTCCAAGCTTCAGGCTCACTTGTTTCTCCTTGTGCCAGGGTTTCTCCCTCTGCAGGGTTTGGTTCTCCCCATCTTTGTACTTACAGTAACGTACCTACTCCACAGTCCCAGTGGCTGAGCACTGAACAATAGGAAAGCAGGAATCATTGGGGTTAGGACAGCGAAAAGAGCTCAATAAGAAGGAGGCCAGCTTCACAGATGATGTCAAACAGAGGCTCCCTGTTGCTTCCAATCACCAGCAGGAAAACAGGGACCACAAACCGCACCATCCCCCTGTCTTCTGTCTCCTTTGTGTATTTTTCCACTGTAAACGCTTCAGGATAGGGATTGGCTTTTCTAGACGTGCACATCACCCAGCACAAAAGATCCCAAGCCATGCTCAAGGCTTGAGGCTCTACTGCCATAGTAATTCTTTGCTTTCCAGGGTTTAACTGAGGTGCACCAGCTCTCCAGTGCTGCCCACTGAGCGAGCACAAGCATTGATTAATCTATGGCATTGTTTCACTGTTTTATTTATTTCAGTATCTCACTTCTCTTTACTAAATGGTCCGTCAAGTTCTCTTGTTGATTACAATTATTTAAACTGCTCTAGCAGCCCAAAGCATTTATGGTCATTGTAATTTAAATCTCTTTGTTATAGTCTTCAGAATCTCCTGGAAGTAGAAAGTAAAACTAATGGGAAACACAAATGTTTTATAGATTATATGCATGGCTTTAAGAGGTAGTAGCCAGAAGGTAAGGGAAAAAAGCAGAGATCAAAAATCTAGGTCAGAACAAATGCTGGCCAAGAGCCCACACTGTCATGTCGCAGGCCTCCCACAAGAGAAAGCATGAAGAAAAAAAAAAAAAAAAAGGATTTTTTTAAAGGAGGAAAAATGGCCTTTTCAAACATCCCATATTATGGAAAAAAGACATTTCAGAAATACTTTTGCTTCATTTCACCTGTTTCTGGGACAACTGTTATTACCACTGATTTTACAGCTGCTTCATTACTTGTGTCGCTGGCCGATGCTTGCTTTGCCCGGCTTCTCCTTCGGGCCCAGCCTCACCTCTGGCTCACCTCTCCCCAGTGCACGTCTCACCCGCTCCAGATGCAGGAGACGCAGAGGACCAAGTCCTATGATCTACTCACTCATTCCCCACAAAAACCAAAACAAACCCGCTCCCTTTCCTCCAGAGCAGCCGGACGCTCGTGTTCTCATGCCCGGGGTGGTCACCAGCAGCACGACCTGTTTGCGCTCCATATGCTCTTCTCACTCTCATTTTTTAATAAGCCATAAGCACGACAGCGCTTTTGTCAGATCCCAAGTATTTAGGCGCCGCAGATTTTATAGCAGTTCAGCACACTGGAAAGGGAGTTTTATGGCTACAGCGCAGGAAGGCTGCCAGGACCCCGGCAGTCGCTACGGGGAAGGGTGCAGGGTATCCATGTACGTAAGGGCGAAGCGCAGACGCCAGCCAGCCCGCACCTCTGCCGTGCCCGCTGCTGCCTACGGTTGAAAGCAGCATTAAATGCAAGCACTGGCCCTTCAGGTGAGAAGACAACAGCCACAGCCAGTTAAGACTGAGGTTAATGCTTCACTGAAGTCATGTCCTTAGGCTACATTTTTTCAAAAGCGGCAGCATTATTTGAAAAGCTTCACTTTCAGAAGTAATATAAGCACTTAAATGGTAAGTCTTACTGGCTTACGGTGAGGTTTACACCCTTAACTGCTTTAAGTTACCCTTGAAATAGGTTCTAGGCTCTGGCCGTTTGTCTGATCGAGCTACTAGATCTTCAGGAGCTGGCTGTTGTCTCTCACTCGATGAGGTTGGGTTTTACGTCCGTGCCTGAATCACTGGCATCTTTGGGTGCCAACATGTTCAAAGCAATAGCTGGCCTTTTTATTGTGGGGCTGACCTGCATTCCTCACGGAGTTAAAGCTCCCTTTACTTTTGAAAGAGGCGAAGGAAAGCAGCCCACCATCTTGTTGCCAAATCATTCTCCATGGGAGATTTGATCTGAGACTCACAAAATGCCAGTATTTACGAGAGAAACTGGCCACACCGTGATCATAAGAACATACCAAGGTTGTAGTTCCCCACTCTTTGATCTTGGCGCTTTAATGATTAATTAGTGCTAAAGTACTGCACAAATACCTCACTTGAGGCAGTTTAAAGCTTCTCTTTGTATAGATAAAAACTATGACTCACATAAAAGGATAACCCGGAAATGCAAGACCAAGAGGGTAGATTAAAGCAGAAGCCTCTGTTCACATGCAGATGTTTGCCCAACAGGACAAATTGGAGAATCTGTTCGGCTTTAGGGACTAGCTGCCTAGATTTTCCAGTCCAAGACTTGCACTGCAAGAAAGGCTGTCAGCGTGGAGGGAAATTCGTCCCCTAGAAAGATACGCATGTGTTTAAGGAGGCGTGAGCTTGAAAGAAACATCACATCCTATGGCAATTTGCAGAAAAGTAATCCTTGCCTCGAGCGTTTGAAGAGAAGCCATTTCCCCCTTCTGCTGTCACAGCTGCGTGTTTAAACGCTTCCAAATATACTTCAGGGTGTAAGTCCCACGACCGCCGGTGCTCAGGACAAAGCATAATGTTAGAGTTTCCCTCTTTTCCATGTTTAACCCTGCAGAGTTTACACGTACCGCACCAAAAATCTGGTGCTGACTGTATGAAAGGAAACGTACCCAGTTATAACCCTGGCTCTCACCCTTCTTGTTTGGCCAACAGTCTACCCATGTGCGTGCAAACATTCAGGGATGCAGAAGAGAACAAGAACACTCAATTTAACCAGAAATGGTTTATGTGCCTGCAAGGTGGAGCATTCAGAACCAACACTGACTGTAACCTGTCTTCTTTTAATGCCCTATGGGCCCAATGGCACCAGCACAGGGCTTGGGACAGGGCAGTGCCTTCACTTCTACCAGTGCCTGCTAGCGTGAGCAGTCACAGCTTCCCAGAGAGGTGCTTGTGTGCAGCTGCTTTGCACGGTCTAATAAACAGTGAGACTCCTCTGAAATAACATCATACATAGTTCTTTCCTATACCTGCCTCCAGCAGAGTGCTGCAAACACCTGCTTTACATCAGATTTGTACCAGTATGCATGGAGACCACTGCTTGCAATGTGCAAGCGGAGCTGACTTTTTTCAGGGACAAATTTCAGGAAAGGTTTGTTTGGGGTCTCTTTTCTATATGGGAAACTTAAAATGACTTTGACTCACTACGGCATTAAAGAGTGTCTGCCAAAGATGCCCTAACACCAAGAATAGTTTGGTTACTTTGTCTCTCCATCACCCCTGACTGCAGCCAGGCTACTGGACCTCAGAAGCAGCCACCATCCCTTATGGCCCAGCCTGGAGCCCAGCAGTGCAGAGGACCAAGAGGTATATACACAGAGCACACAGCACCAGAGGAATAAGGTCATTTGGCCTGATTTTGAACCTACCGCATACACAACAAAATGCTGTGACATTTTCCAGGATTTTTTTTTTTTCTTTTCTAGATTCTGTTCCATAAACACAACCACAATGGCAAAATTTGGGTCTTCTGGATGGCGAAGAAAACATTGTTATTGCTAACTTTCTCACAAGGACAGGAATCCCAGTTTGCCAGTGACTTTTAGGATTCATTTCTCCATACACTCAATGTTTCCAACCATCGCATGGGTGTGGGATAACCCTTAATTGATTTGCTTTGAGATCATCACATCAAAGGTGCCCTTGAAGTACAGATCATTAGTGTTGTATTGGCAGTAAGTACATTTTACTATTAACTAGCAGAGCTACTGGAAGTGCTCTTGGTGCAACCTGAAAGGCAGAAGCACTGGCTGGACTTTGCGTTCATTACAGAAATTGAAACCAAGCACAGGTCCAGTAGAAGGGCAGCTAAACCTCTGAGGTGAATCACAGCCCATGGTTAGGTAACGCAGGGGCAAGGCCAAATATTTTATTATACACCCGCGTCACATGAAACAGGAAAATTGTTTTATGGTTTTGACATCCAAAACCACTTGGCTTTAGATGAATTCCACACAACCCCCAAATTGAGTCAAAATCTGAGGTAGGAATACAGAATTCATAGCCTGTGTAATGACAGATCTCTGCTCCCAGAGCTTTGATCCTATCCCGGTTAAAGCTGAAAGGAAAGGCATTTCTATATAAATAGCGTTCGCTAGAAAATCACAACTCCAGCTAGGAGGATTTCTGAGCATGCAACATGAGTAGTGCTGTGAGTTTTAGAGGGAGCAAAGAGCAGGATCATCTCTCTCCTCAAAACAGGGCATTTGACTGAGAGAGGTGGAGACCCAAGGCCAAGCCACTGATCTCAGTCAAGCAGGGTCATTGCTCAGATCCTAAATTCCCACCTAAACAGGCACGTCAGACACCAGGCTGGTGCCTACTCATACGCAGGAATAAGGGGATAAAAAGGGTACAGCCATCTGCTTGTGTATAGCTGTCTGTCTCTATCCCTTCTTTTCCTCTCCTCCCTCAATTCCATCTTGGAATAAAGATGTTATCCCTCCAAACAACCTGTCAGAAACCAAACTATTTCTAAGTAAAATTTCAGCATTTTCTAAACACAAGAGAAAGAAAGATGCTTTAAAAGGCTAGGAATAAATACTTGAAGATCCTTATTATTATATACATAATAGCAGCTGCTAGAACTCCCAAACTTGGGTGAAAAATGCAATGGACAGTTTAATCAGAAGCAGTTGTCCTGCACTGCAAACTAAACAAAGCAAACCAGCCAAGGGAGAGAGTACACGGACACATGAAGCTGGCACGACGTCAGCCAGTGGCTTTGGTCTCTCCCTCATCAACAGACAAGGAGCTCTGTCACTCACCAAAGAAACTACGGCAGAAACAGTCACCGCCAAGCCCAATTAACACCTTACAAAAAGCAGAAGACACCTGTACAGAGCAGATGCAGCTTTTAACGTTGGAGGGGGAGAGCAATGATGAGGGACACCTGCAAAAGTAAGTGCAAGCACAGGAACTGTGCAGGGTGCGCTCACCTTGTCCCGGCAGGTCATGGCTCTTTGCAATCATCAGGAGAGGCCAGCAGCTTGATCCAATTTCAGCTCTTCTGGCTACAAGGAGCTGATGGGGCAATGCCTCCAGGCCAAGAGTTGGCCTTTGGAGTAGGGCTGCATGTGGAGCCCAGTATCAGCCCCATTGCTTGTCACCTGTGCTTCCAAGCCATCCATTCCCATCTCCCCTTGGTAGCTCCTTCATTGAGCGTGATCTGAGCCTGGGGCCTGGAGTGAAACCTCACACCTTGGCAAATTTCCCATTCTTCTGGATTTCAAAGAGGTCACCTCTGCAGGTCTGGGAGTCAATACTGAAAACTGGCCACTGCTAATAAAACACGAGTGCTTTGCTCTAAACTTAGTTAGCTGCACATACAGAACTGAAGAAAACAGAGACAACACTTCTCAGTTCAGCTCTGAGCACTGTTTACCCCTTAGGATATCCAGTAATGTTTCCTTCCAGGGGTAACTCCTAGGAGATATCCACACATCTGCCTGGCTTGCAAGGATGTCAGGAGACAAGCTCTCAACAAAGAGCTGTATCTTACATCACACCCTAAAAGCAGGAGGCCTCAGGGCTTTGGCATACCTTTGTGAGGAGCAAATTCCTGCGTGGAGGGCTCTCCCAGCGCAGGAACACCCTATCCTCCAGCACCGGCACACTTAATCCACAGCCCCATCAGCCAGAACTCCCCACCACTCTTCACTCCTGGGTGATGGAGTGAATGCTGTTTATTACCCAGATACACCACTGGCAACCAACTCATTACTTTGGCGTGGCCCAGCAGCAAACGCAATGGAGTGAGACTCCAAGAGCCGTTGGTGGCTGTGTCACACGGCACAGTTTGCAGTGCTGTAGCTCCCCAGCCTTCTCTATCTTGCTCAAAAGAAAAGTGACTGCATGCCTAGCACATTTGTGAAGTGCTCTGAGACTTACAACTGAAAGCCTGGATCCACTTATTATTCTTCTTTTCAGAACTTAATAAACTGGGATCTGCCGGTATTTCCAGACGCAAAATCCAAACCCTAAGTCTTTAGCTCAGTTTTGCAGTTCTGGTGTTTCATATTCTGGACATTCTTGCCTATGTCCTTGCTACAACTTCAATTGAATAGTTCCCTTTTTTGTCGTGGTTATCTTCAAGAGATTTATCAGAACAATCCAGACTGGTTTTGTAAACGTAAGTGTACATTGGTGATGCCAGCCTTTCAGCTGGACACAATCTTTAGAAGGGGAGGATTCCATTTTCTTCTATTTTTTTTAGGCTCACTCCAATAAGAAAGCTAACTCCTGCTCTGTTTTGGACAGCTGGAGGAGAAAAATAGGTATTTCCCTGAACTGGACATATACCAAAACATGGGCTGAAAAACCAGGCTCATTTTGTCTGGCAAGAGGATCTAGAGTGTGAAAAAAACAGAAGGAAAGACCTCAAACCCACCAAGAACAAAACCAGGAAAGCCATGGCTGTTCAGCTCCTGGGTGGACCTGATGCTGGGAAGACACTGCAGGCATTTCCTCACCAGCTCCATATCCATGTTCTCAGAGCTCTCACCAGTGACCTGCCAGAAGGTACCACGGGCTACCCAAAAACCCAAGGCAAGAGGTGAATTTGAGACCCTCCTGCCCTGTCGTACCGGCAAGAGCCCACTCTGGATTCTGAACACCCTGTGCACAGATGTCAATGGCGAGGAGCGTGTTCCCTTTGGGCTGTGGTGGGAGGACCGGTTTGGTGACACTTTCATTTGCTTGTCCCTGGCCCCCCCCCACGCCAGGTGCTGCCCCTCCTAGTGCTAATCTGTCCCCGTGGTGCAATGCCCCGTCCTGCCTTCCCGTGCTACAGTGCAAGCAGCTTCTGCATTTTCATCATGATCAAGAGAAGAAACACCTCAGGTAGGATTAGAGGTTGGTGTCTGTGTCCTCTTTCAGGCTATGCTGCTGGGAAAATTATTTAAGCTTTCCATACTTCCTTGTAATGAAACTTTACATTTGGAGATGAGACATTATCATATTTCCTCTCCTCTTTGAATTAAATACCTGTCAATTCTTTGTGAGATGCAAAGGGATCAAAATCCCACACAAACATGCCTGCAGATGCTTTTCACTGGATTCTGTACCTAGAGGGTCCCATTGAAATGCAAATATTGGGCCCTTCCCAATTAAACGAGGTACTTGTTCCTATAACCTAAGCTAAAGGAAGTGGAATAGTCTTTATGGAAATCACCATCCCATTCAAAACTCTATTAAAACTAATACTTTTCATTGCACCTGGGAAGGACCTGTCGATTGTCACCTGGGTAACACAAAGCCAGCAAGAAAGGCCTCTCCACAATCACATTCCTGTGCTGTCTCAAGGTCTCAGGAGGGCTTGAGAAGGACCAGCACAGCCATAACGTGCCCTGAACTGGCAGAAGAGATGGAGGACCCCGAGCACCGTGGGTGAAGGGAGCACTCACAGCTATCTCAGTGGGAAAAGCTAATCCCCTTAGAACTGCTGCATCCCTCCGTGAACGCTCTGGTGCGGCTGGACGCGGCAGAGGTACGGGCTGGAGCCTGGCTGCAGAAACCCTGAGATAGGAAGCTCTCACAAGGAAAAAAAAAATCTGCTTTTTGCCTCCTGTCATCAAAGCTGTGTCAGAAAACTGGGTTTGCATGTGCGTTTACCTAAAACACAAAGCCAGCATGTGGTTGCAGCTCTGCTGATCCCATTGTAGCCTTAAGAGGCCAGCCTCCAAAAATCACTTTTGCTTCAATTTCTTCCTGGAAGGGTGTGCAGGGCACTGGCTACAGTATCTCAAAGGAAAGTCACTGCTGCCTGCAAAACCTGGGCTCATTTGTTCCCAACCCATGTCCCATTTCAGCTCTAGAAAACTGCTGTCTAAAGGCACAAATTCCATTTTTTTCCCAGTGTAGCACCAAACGATGCACAGTTGTAGCTCAGTTAATTAAGAGGCTAATTTCCCTCAATTGTCTGCTAAGGCATCACCCAGGTGTTCCATTTCAGAGCGCATTAGTACATGGTGCTCTAAGCCTAAAAGCTAATTTTTAACTTCACCTAATAACGTCAGTAATAATGACCTGTGATTACTGCCTTGTGAATCAGAACCTATGATACTTAAAATAATTAGCATCAAAGCATAACTAGTAGCTTGCTAAATTCATTATCAGCCATAAACCATCAGAACTGGATTGAAGTTTAAAGTGAATGCTGGCGTGGGCTCCCCTCGCCTTTTGGAGGCCGCGTTTTAACAAATTTAATTTGGAAATGTAGTTAAAGTTTTGGTGACCGATCTTTTCTTGACGGAAGAAACTGGTGTTGGCACAAAATGCAATTTGTGTAGTTCCTGTTGTGTTTGAAGCACACGTTTCCCCAGACTGGAAAATTGCTACAGGAATTACTACGCTGACCGAAACCCATGACCAGTGAAGCCCATTAACCTCTTAGTGGTCATCTCTGGGGGCTTCAGAGGGTGACAGCAAACAAGCTGCTTTAAACAAAGCAAGCTTGAGTAAGCCTTGACACAGAGGATTCCTCAGTGCCTCTCCACCCCAAGAGGTTATCCTCACACTCTTTACAGCTCTTCTTGACAGTCAGCCTTCCCACCAAGGTCAGATGGTGACTCAATTGTCCTCTGTCTCTGGAAAGGAGATGCCCATTTCTGAGGAAGTGACTGGTCACTCTTGGTGAGCTGGCAAATGAAGGAGTAAGGATAGAGGCTTGAAGCCCTGCTTTCACCAGGGGCTAGCTCAGATCACTCACTCCCCTCTAATAACTAAAGAAGAAACAAACCAGTCTCAAAACACAGTCAACAACAACGAAGGAGAGAGAGGAGCTTTGAAGTGTAGCGCTGCCTCTTAAAGTGGGAAGAGGTGGGATCACAGCAAGTGCCTATGAGCAGTCAGTAATTATGGACATGAAAGTGGGATGACTTGGAGGAGGTCAGGAGCCCTTGGCTCCCTCACCAGCGTCCAGTTTGTAGACTTTTCCCCAGGGACCCTCCAGCTTGCCCGTAACTATCTCATTTTGTGGCTAACACGTCTGTTGGTAATAGCTGTAAGTCTCATCTGATGCTCAACATCTACCACCACAATGGAGGGGTTTGGAGGCCACACCCTTCCCTTGACAAACATACACACGCACTTGACCAAGGCTAGTGGCTGCAGCATCTGTGCCGGCAACCTCAGCTGGGCACCAGAGAACAAACCAGAGGTGAAGGCTGCCCTGAATGGGCAGGAATCGCTTATCCTGCACGTGTGCCACAGAGCAGAACAACCAGAACACCAGTCCCTGAGTAATAAAGAATATTTCGTGTATTACTAACACGTAGGGTAGCTGCACTGATGAAAGATTTGCAGTTGTTATTAGTACCTGTTGAGTCCAAGCTGAGACCTGAAGCTCAGTCTGCACTTGAACCTTCTCCAGGTGCTCAGGTTTCCTGATGTAGATCTGCCTGACAAAAAAGAACACCACCACCACCAACAAAGGCCTGAAAACATGCTGTTGATTTGGAGAAGAATTTCCCCCTTGCATCCAGGAAAGTTCAGAGAAGAAAATGGCTCGACTGGGATGTATAGCTGTTAATACCTTCTCACAAGCTTTCCCACCCACAGAACGAATAGCAAAAACCAGTTGGCTTTGGGGTATAAACCAAATTAGAAACAGGGAAGGGAAAGTTACCAAGTACCCACAAGGAGTTTGGCTAAAGAACTGTGATGCTTCTGCATATTTGACTTGATATTCTCCCACAGAAAATCAGAGGGAGGCCAAAGCCTAAACATTCAATTGCTTTTAAAAATACTACTTTAGGCTTTTAAGCCAATTTGGGGAGATTCTGAAAGTTTTGTCCTGATGGAATAAAAAAATATCCCCAGTCTCAATCACCTTGGAAGTCAGATGTCCTAAATGTCCCCTTCCTTCTGTTTATCCCAGCTGCCGCATTATCACAGCCCAATGTGAGCAAGTCTCTCTAAGATCCGTCGTGGTCACTACATGGGAGGATGAGCCTTAAGGAAAAAAATCTCTTGGACTGAAAAAGTTGGAAAATATTTTTGGTGACTTGATAAGGATCGTTCCTGGTTTTGTTAGGGCACAGCATTGCTACAGGAGGCTCTGGCTGTGCTGCGCAAGGTCTCTGGGCTCACTTGTGTTCAGGGAAGATCCCAGAGGAGGTTTTATATGATTATGAGCGTCTTAGCCAATATTCACCCTGAACTATTAGAATTTAATTTTGTTTCTATTATTAATTACATTTCTGACTATCCTTTAACTGTACTGGGAAAAGTGTTTTGCAAGCTCATTAAAAAAAACCAAACAGTAAAACTGAAGTCCTTTGCAATTATTCAAATGACTAAAGTGACTCTGGTAAGTTTTCATCTCTTTCCTCTTCCCTTATGGTTTTTGGGCTTTTTTCAATACTTTAGACTCTCTTCCCAACAAGAAAAAAAGAGCAGAAGCATGGAGCAGGGAGGAGGTGGAGGAGAAGAACCTTTAACCATTTAACCCTTTTTTAAAAAGAATATGAAAACGCTTTTGTGGAGACGGGTCATTAGCACCTCAGAAAACTCTCCAGTTAGTTTTGTTCTTTTCCTGTACTTTCCCACTTAGCACAAGAGGTCCTGCAGCAAGCCCTGCAGCTTGTCTCCTAAGGCTGAGAAGTAGCACGGACACCGCGCGGGCTGACAGGGCTGGCGTAACTCACGGATAGCCTGGTATCACTGGCGGGCTGCAGTGCTGCTTTACGGGTAGCAGCTGCTAGTCGGGCGCTTCTCCTCCAGCCCAGCTTGTCCTCAGTGCTACAGGACTGATTGTGGAAGCCGGACTCCATGCCCACGTCCAGGTTTTGTCCTGGGCTGATGTGAGATGGGAGCTTCTGCTAAGGTTAACACCTTAACGTGAAAATGAGACAAAGGCTAGTGACAACCTTTGTATGGTCCTGTCCTGTCCTGTCCGTTTTTTAAAATACTGTTTTAAGTGCCAAAGCATTTTAAACAAGTGGGCAAACCCGCCAGGAGTGTCCAGGGCTTTCCAGTGTCCTCCTGCACGGCCCCAACTGCTCCAAGGTTTCCTTCCCTCTAGACCTATCTTCCGCAAAGCCTCTCAGCCAAGCAGGTCCTCAACCTTCCTCACTACCAGGTGAAGTTTAGAGCACTTCACCTGCCCTTACAAGTCACTAAGCAATAAGGCTGCAGCTCCCTGCAGGGCTTCAAAAGCTCCTGCAAGGGTGGAGCAGGAAGAGGCTCCTGCAGTTCTCCTGCCAGCGCTCAGGAGAGATGTGCAGTGCAATGAATGACAGCGTCGGGCAGCCATGCACGGGGAAGGCAAATGGATGCTCAGAGGAAGAGCAGTGAAAGGAAAGGGCAAGGAGGGAAAGGAAGGAATAGAAAGAGACCAAAAGAGAGAAAAGCTGGGGGAGAAAAATTAGGTATTATCTAACTACTGGAACATGCTTCTGCAGGGTTTCAGAGGGATGCTACATGCACAACAGGAGTAAGCAGGCTAAGAAAACAGCATGAGAGCTACGTTGCAAGGGAAAATGGAGACCAGGTCTCCAGTTCTCCTGGAAGGATGAAGGTGCATAGGCAGCCTATGGGAAAGAAAAGATCTGGCTCTGAAGCATTTGGCATCAACTGCTCTGTATCTCCACAAGTGGATTTCCAGTCTTCCTGTGGAAATGTTTGCATCCTCCACGTACAAAGCCACACCATGAGTTGCATGCAGCAGGACTCTCTGACAGTCACACAATTTATAACCTTATTCCTTTTCCTCCCGACAATGTGATGTAACCAAAATGTCACTCATTGCAACCTCATAGGATTTTACTCGGCATGGAATAAAAATCATGTGGCAGAAATGTAACAATTTCCATCACTGAGAGAAACTGCCCATGGAGACCACTTTGCTCAGGGTTTTGCCCTCTGGGCATCAGGAGAAATAGGGAGAATCAGGAGAAATGGGCTGGAGTGTGGGGAGAAGAAACCACTCTCCATAAGAGCTAGTGTCATGTTGCTAATCTTCATCTTCAAACTCATCATTGGAGAGCAGTCTGTGGGAGAAACTGAACCATGGGGCAAAGCCTCACGTCTAAGTAACATCAACAGCTGAGGCTTTTACATGATGCCTGGCATTGGCCAGCGATGAAGGGTTTCACTGCAGCCACAAACCTGTTGTTCCACCCCGCTCCATGCACACACGTATGCACAAACATACAGAGTTCAGTGGCTAATTTTTACAGGTCAGCCCATGCTTTCCCCCATCACCCATGTCCCACGAAATCTCTGCCCAGCTTTTGAGTCTGCACCTGACCCTAGCACGTGGTGGCTTTCAACTGCTGTTTCAAGCCCTCTGGGCTACGTCTACCTTCCAAGATTGTCTTGAAGTGCTTAGGCACCTTCATTTAACCTGCCAACCTTGACAACACCCTGGGCCCACATCTTCACGATGTGTGAGCCATTGCAACCTTGCTGAAGAGCTATTTTGACGGCTCCGTGCCATGGTGCTGGTGCAAACGATTCTTCGAGAATCCTTTCAGGTGCATTATTAATTCACAAGGAAACCTGCTGATAGATGTTCACTGCATAACACAGCCAACCTTAGGACCAAAACCGAATGGACATGTTTAATCAGAACAGTCTCCCCTCTAGTTGCCAAGTCAAGGAGCTGAGCCAGATCTACATCTGAACTCTGTGGCTGGAGCCCGCTCTTAGCTCTGATGCTCAGCAAGCTGAAGGGACTGGGGAGTTTCTCCATATTGCTTATAAGCATCCATCAAAACAACTGTAAATGAGTTATGTTTCAAGTATGCAAGAACTTGCATCTCCATGCCAAAAAACGATTAGTGTTCTCAGGCTTCCAGCAATGCAAAGCAGAGTCTGAAATGTCCTGATGAGAGATATATGCATTTCCTCTTAGACAATTAATATTAGGGGTGGGTTTTATTGCTATTCTTTTTTATGTTGTTAACATCCTGCCCTCTTTCCTGGTTCCTCCCAAAGAGCTACAATGCAATTTGCAAAACTCCCCTTTGAGAGATGTAAACATTTACTAAACATTCTCTTTCCACTTTGTATTATGACAAAAGAATAGAAGTCAAGATGTTAAATATATTTCTGTATTTGCATCTGAAAGCCCCAGGCCTTCCTGAACATACTTGTAGATAACTTCCATTGTTTCGAGCATGTTACCTTTTCTGTAGATCATCATCTCCATGAAGATCCAAAGGCGAGGTCTTTGCTGGACCACTGTGTAGGACCCACTTGTTACCCAGTGCCTTACCCATGCATTAATGCCATCTGATGATCATCCACATTATTCCACCTCAGTGTTTGATACTGAGACACACACACCTGGCTCACAGTGAAACTCACCACTGGGGATCTGAAAACGAGTGGCTTATCCTCCAATGCAATTACAGCTAAACCAGGGGTTGAAACCATGTCTGCAGAGGTCATTCCCAGAGCCATCTCTCGCTTTGGCAGCAAACCCTTGGGTGATTAAAGCGACCCAGCCACCTTTGTGGGGTGGCCAAGCTGCATCAGCTCTCACGGGGCTTGTGCGTGCTGCAGAACAAACTCATCTGCTGTCCAAGCAGCCTGGGAGGGCAGCAAGTGCTGGCGAACCCCGAGTCTAGCGTACAAACCACCAGCAAGCCGAAAACTCTCCTGAGTTTTCTCTGAAGCCAGAAACACCTGGAAACACTTCAATCACCTCCTTCACGTCTCCACTAGATAGAAGAAATCCAGTGGCTTCATCAACTCTGTCTTTGCCAACAGCCTTCGTAATGAAAACAGGACCTTAAACCTAGTTTTGATGAAGCCTGGAGTACCCAAAGCCTCCTTTTCCAGCCTTCTTGTTAAATACCCAAGCAGACCTTGGACCAGCAGCAGCAGACCCATGCTGCTCTTCTGCTGTCTGCTTTTGTGTTTGCTTCTCTCTCTGCTTGCTGTAAACATGGTCCTATATGCCACAGATGGTGAGAGATGGCACTACATTCATTGATGCTGTAACGTTCTCCATGGGCTTAAAATAAAAGTAATTTTCAGAATGGCATTTTATATCCATAAGGAAATGGTTTTCCTTTCCCCTTCTGCCCCATTCATTTGTGTGTGTTTGCACATGTATTTTTTCTTCTTAAGTAAAGAGCATAGTTTACCCCATTACACACGTGCACACACATTCTGTAAGTGTAATTATTCGGAAAATTTCTACTTAGAAGTCCTACTAATAAGTAAACACCATTTAAAGAACAGCTTAGTGTCACATGGTATTTTTCTTTGAATAATATGAAAATCCAAGTCATGGAGGCATAAGAAGAGATGCCCAGACTGACTCCCTAACACAGATGGGACTTTGGGATACGAATTTGCAGACCTGATTGAGACAAAGGCGCAACGACTGACTTTTCTCTAGAGTTACAGGAACAGTTTCAGAGCAAACCTGCTTAAATCTTTTTAAAATCACACCAAAAGCACACAGGCCATCTTCATGAAATTTTTGGAGGGAGGTGGGGCTGTTTGTTTACTCCAAATCGCCTGTGAACCTCATCTTCTGCTGCAGACAAAGCCTTCGGGCCAATCCTGCAAACACCTCTGGTATTGTTCAGAGCAGTTGCTTTTGCACCTGCCAGGAAATTTGTAAGATCAGAGACGCAGATCCACCTCCTGCAGCCTCTTTGCCTTCCTGGAAACTCCCCCGAAATAGCTGACTGGGTAGGATTAGGCTCTTGCTTTGGAAGTTGATTATGTGATCTCTGTTTCTTTCAGTCTTGCCAGCCAGGGCTTACCTCCAGATGAGTATTTCAGCACGTGCTTAACCTTAAGCAACGAGATACTCATGCTTATAGTGAAGTATAGGCTTAAAAATTTTGTTGGAAGCAAATCACAAGCACATTCTTACATACTTCTCTGGGCTGGGTCTAACCAGAGTTCTCCTGTTAAAACAGTCGTCTTTTTTTTTTTCTCCCAACACTTATCCCATCACTGTAATTTCCCTCTTCGACTGCCCTCTCCAGCTGCTTCATTCCACTGAAACCAAGGGGAAATGACATTTTCTTCCACGGCAAGTAAATCATAATAGACAACAAACCGTTAGATTATGCACGACTTTGCAGGGAGAGGTAATATCTTTTAATTAGACCAACTAACCCCGGCTAACTATACAGATGGGTCTGCCCAAGACCTGGTTCTCCCTAAACCATCGCTTCTCATACATCTCGCATTCTCCTAGCGCTGCGTGACTCCACTACACATGCTTGTGCTTTTCCAAGGTTTTATGGGGTTGGGGGAAGCTGCCTCCTCTGTTAAGCATCTAGGAAAACAGAAGGAATGCAGCGTGTTGCTCCTGCTGTGTACGGCTGCCTACCAGAGAGTTAATATCGTTGCACATGAGCCATTTCACCTACAGCAAGAAGTGAAAGCATGCAACTACACCCAGCAAGTGATCACAGAGCACCCTGCAGGGAATTTGCTTCCATTTCAAAGGGAGAGATCAAAATCTACAGTGAAGAGGGGAAAAAAAAAAAAAGAAAAAGGAAAGAAAGGAAGAAAGATGCTCCCAGCCTGTGCATGAGATCAATGTTGGGCCCAACCTCAGAAGTATTCTGAGAGGAAGGGAGAGATACGGACAGAAGAATCACAGAGCACCTTCAGTGCCGGATTATTTATGTGCTGGGGGTTTGATCCTACACACCGAAATAAACGGGAGGTTTGCCACCAACTTCAATGGAAGCAGAAACAAGTCCTATCACCCTGAGGTTTCTTGGCTGTCTGCAGAAAGTTTTAAAATTTATATAGAAATTAAACAGAGGATAATTTGACAGCTTAATGGTGACGTCGTGGTTTTTACATGAAAAGAGACACCAATTTATCCTTTGGGCTTTATGATTGTTTTTTTCCTGCCAGTTGTTTTTTTAAAGAAAAATTCTCATGTTTCAAGGGAAGACCGATATAAATAGGATATTCCTGTGCATAAGAAAAAAAGAACTTCAAGCTCAGTCCCACATCCCTCACTCGAGGCTCAGCAGTTTAAGCAGTTGGCATTAGCAGTGAATTAGCCATCCTGTCAGTGCTCCGCTCCTGTGCCAAACCCAAAAAAGGCTGCGCGAATCTGAACTATGCCAAATAGGGCATTTGACCATGAAAAATGACTTTTAAAGAGCTGCAAAAAAAATCTGCTGTAATCAACCATGTTCAAGACCCAGCAACTGGTCCAAAAAGTGAGGAATCTGCCGTGGGTGGCAGAACCAGGCTCAGGACTCCCTGCAGCTCCTTGGGAAATCCAGGCCCAAACTCACAGGGAAAAGCCTGAGGTCATCTTGGTCACTTTATCATTAATTATTAAATGAATCCACCCACCCAAGCCAGCTAATGGCATTGCAATGAGCTGGTCCACTCCGATTTGAGTTTGGGCACAGAAGCCTGGCAGCAAATATTTAAAGTTAGGACAATGATCTCATTTCCATCAATATGAAGCTTAATAAAATTATCTATCTCCAGGTCTTTTGGTTCATTTCTTCAGAAATCTAAAGTACTACGTGTGGCGGCTCCATCTCTCCAAGCAGAGCAGGACAGGCCCCTGCTCAGGATCTGACAGTCCAGCAGCTGCAATGCATGGGGAGGGCAGATGGGGAATGACAGAGCTGGTGAGCAACAGGAGAAACGCAAGATCACAGTGGCCACCCAACACCACCAGCCACTTTTAGGTGGCCTTTTCCAGCCACCCTCAGAGCCCTTTTGCTAAACGAGTCAATCATTGGCCTCCCCTCTAGTACATGCAGGAAGGAGGCTGTGCCCGTAGCTCTCTTCCCCCACATCCCACAGGGACATCTCCCTGTGTCCACCTTCATATGTGGGACAGCTCAGTCCTGGAGGCAATCCTCATCACCCACTAGCCGCTGAGTTATGGGGGCAGGTAGGAGGGAGGATGCAAGAGGGATGGGAGGAAACACTTGAGGTTCACACAGAAATGAAAAATCTCTGGTTCTTCCTTCACCCACAAAAAGCTTCCACCGCCTAGGAACATATTATTTCTTAGGAAAATACAGGAGAATCCTTGGTCTGGGCAACAACAACAAAAATCTTTAAAATGAACTGTCAAAAATACAGCTTGACCAAAACTATTTGAATTTGTGCCACGTTCTGTGATGAGTTGGTTTTGATTGCTGGTTCGGGGGAGGAGGGAAGGGGAAGAACAGCAAAAACACTTCAAACCAACCTGAAAGGAGCTTTTTTTTTCTGCCCTCCTGAGATTTTTCCACTTTGGTCAGCGCACCGGAGAAATCGCTCACTCCCACAGCCCCCCGGCAGCACTGAGGTTTTTCTGACACCGAACGGCTGGAGCAGCGGGACCAGAGCTGCCCACCATGGGCCACCTGGACACCACGTTCAGCCCCCAAATCTCCCCGCCCTGGGCAGTGAGCTACGGCCAGTGGCTGCTCCGGCGAAGAGACAAGCCTCTGCTGCGAGATGCATAATCTCCAATTTATACAAAGCTTTGAAAGGCATCCAACGGCCTAATTGGGAGGCCCTTAAATTAAAGTGGGGATGGGATTTGGAATCCACTTTAGAGCCTGCGGTTTGGAGGGAAGCATGGGGATCCATTTCATCTGTGTTGATATCAAGGGAGCCCAATATAAATGTTTTCTGGCACTTCTATTCCTCCAGCCCTGGGGTTTACATGAGGGTTGGCTTTTTGTTCAGGTTTTTTTTTTTTTCCCTTTCTCTGTTGTTGTTTTTTTGCACTCTGAAGCCTCTTCCAAGTGTAATTTTAGCAGAGGTGTGTTGCTGCAGTGTCTGGGGCACCACGGTTCTGCTCTCAGGTCTGGCTGCTGGACCACAGTGCTGCCCCATGCCTGTCCCCTCGCTGGTGACAGCCACCCTGCCTGAACTCAGAAGCTGAGGTGGGCCATCAGCAGTACCTATGGGAAGCACAGCTGTGCTTCAGGCCAGAGCCCGGCCACCACCTCTGCGTTGCCAAACTGATGCCAGCTGGGAAAGGGGATGTGCTGCCAGGGGTAAAGGGAGAGGGGAGATGCGCCCATCGCAGCAGCCTCGGGGCTGCTCTCAGTTATGGTTCTCTCTCCCCGAGCTTTAACAGTGCATTTTCAAAGCTCTGGTGTTAAAAGCATGCCATGCCCTCTGGCCTGGGGCTTGGGAGACCTAGCCCAGGGATGACTTTATTGGCCCACCCTCAAGAGGAAAGCTCTGCTGCCCTTCGGCAACAGCTTCACAGCTGAGTTGGTTGCTGGGGCCAAGTGAGGAGGTGGACACAGGACAGGCACCAATTCTCCTTTGCCCATTTGCTTTTAGTTGGACTCTGCTGGAATATTGCGGGCATTTTGTATCAATTATAATTTGGCCCACTGACAAGGACCTCATGGCTGATTGCACCTGAATGCTGGCTGCAGACCTCGTGTCCCACCACCCTTCACTCCCAGAGCAAACCAGGATTTTTTATTCTATAGCCAAAGAAATATATGTATTTCTATGTCTAGAAGCCAAAGGGGACACATATTTTTAACCTGTCCTGCTATCATGAGTGGCGTACACCTAAAGGGGAGAGAGTAGGAGGAAAAAAGTCACCATTCCAATATCCTTTTTCCTTGCAGATCTGATAGATAATCTACAACCTACTAGGAGAGGAGGGCTCCACATGGTCTCCTCCAGAAGCCTCCTCCTCAGCTGCCATAGCCTGGCTGGGCTGCAGCGAAGCCAGGCTGATTTACAGCGCTTGAGAGCTGACCTCTGCAGATTGAGAGCGCTGGAACGTGTCAGCAGCTGCTCAGTGTGGCCACTTCTCCTTCTAATCTTCTAATAAAATATTCAGCAAGCAACCAGAAGTAAAATGATTTGAGGGAGTGGGAATTTTCCGAACTTTGTATTTTTACTGCCAGAACAGAGTATTGTTTCTCCTTGCCTCTTGAAGTGGTTTATGTTCACAAAAGCCCTGCAACAACAATACCGTGCGTGCGCAGGAAATTCCCTTCACATCACAGTGACACGAGGAGAAGGAACGGGGAGCGTACAATGCATGCAAAAATATAAACACGAGAAATGACCTCATTTGTGCCAACGTTCAGACTGATTATATAGGTTCATGACCAGAATCTCTCCCGTGGCCTTATTTTTGCTCTGCTCTCCAGCCTGCTGTACGCTCTGATCAAAAACAGGATAGCGTCATTAAATAAGACTTGGCTTCATGTCATGTGCTTTCCCTCTGACTCCTAAACCTCCTCCCCAGCCAACCACCACAGTCTCTCCCATTCTCCCAAAGCTGGGAGGGCAGGTTAGCTTTGGCCCCATCCCCACAGGGAGCAACTGCGCGGGTTGAATGCTCTGGTAGAAATTCCCTGGTGGGAAACACACATGTATGAAAATAAAGGATAGGCTTGAGGCTAAAGTCCTGGCAGGAGAGGCAGAAAAACTCGCCCTCCTCACCTCCCAGCTCTCCCTTGGTGACATCTGGCTAATCCTGGAAGCACACAGGTTACCTTGGTCCTGCTGTCTCTTGCCCCTCCAGGAAAGCAGGCTGGGACTCTCCACGCCCCTTTCCTGAGAGTGACCCCAGAGCGGTGCATCATTTGGGATGACCTGCTGGTGGACACGCCTTAGCCCTAGACCAGCTCTTTCGAGCCAGCAAGTCACAGATCCATTGACAGCCTGACCAGAGCGGTGCTGGTTCAACTGCCACACTTGTATTTCGCAAGGAGCTGTGACATTTCGTGAGTGTCTCTGTGTGTGGGATCAGCTTCAGAAAGACAAGTTCCCACAGAGAGGAAATTACTCAGGATTTTTTGTTTCATTTTAAGGGGAAAAAATGTGAAACCTTTCCCCAGGATTTGTTTCCTTGTGAAATAAATAAATAGCTGGCTCTTTTGACATTTGAGTACCTGCTACTTTACCCTGCCCTGAGGTCACAATAAGCATCAGGGACCCTGACAGCAGACTCAGGAAGTCCCAAGACTTCAAGCCCTGGAGCAGGGTAGAGTGGGGGGCCCACTCACATGGATTTTTGGGTCCCTGCCCAGGGACAGCAAAGGTGGAAGCTGTTAGATCCCCAGCTCCCAAAGCTGTACAGGTGAGCTGCGTTAAAGCTACGCATCCCAGCAATCTTTGTGCCTCAGTACTTGGAAAAAAAAATGCCCAAAAGGTTACCCTGAAAGCATAGCCTTCAGGGAGCCTAGCTCTTACTCGGCTCTGGAGACCCTCAATTCAACCAGTGCATGTTGGCCAACAACCTCCACATCCCCCCAGCTCCTCAGCCCAGGAGGTCCCTGTCTACAGCAGGAACTGTTTTCCTCCACTGCAGCAAAGCAGGACAGCAGAGCTGCCCTGTCCTCCCAGGAAAAGGTGTCTGGCATTTGGTTGGTTGCCTCCTGCTCCTCTGCCAGTCCCCTCCTTCATTAAATTAACACCTCGTTAGAAAATGCAAGCTGCTTTGTTCCTACAAATGGTGCTGGAGGGTGTTTACTTTTCTAATGAATATCCTGTGTAGAATGGAAATCTGTCCCTGGCAGTCCTTAACAAGTGCTTCATTAAGCTGTTTGAAAAATGTTCCTTTTCTGTTCTCCTTTGAACAGGTTACGCTTTGCTCTTTTAAGCTGGGTTTTGGCTGCCTCCCCACACCTGAGAGGATGGGTGGAGAGGTGGCCATCTGCTTCCCAGAGCGAGAAGCTTTTTAATCCTCAGCAACAGGAAACGTGCTGATAGACAGGGCAGCCTCTCCACCAGGTAAAAGAGCATCCCTCTGCTGACAGGGACCACCTGGCACAGCAAAGACCTGTACAACAGAGAGGTGGAGCTACGAGGTTCACACTCTTACGGTACTACTATGAAACTACAGAGTTCAATAGCAAACTAGAAATGTGAAGGGAGGGGTGTGGTGGATGCGGGGGCCAGATCGAAGCTATCTAAATTCTGCTTGGAATTAAGCATCGCCTTCAAAAAAAGTCGCTTTTTGGGGGTTGAAATGTGATTGTGTCCGTGTTAGCAATGACACTTAAAATTGGTTACAATTCTGTTGAATAGAGCTCAGTTTGAAAACTGTTTCTTAAAACCTTTGGGCTAAAGAGTGTTTGGTGAAGCTTTTTCTCCAATCAGTAAGTGCACATAGGTACCACATGTGTTGCCTTTCATCCAAAACCCAAGGAAAACTCACAGAAGGACAGAAAACACAAGGAGCATCCTTACAGGGTGGGAGACTCATTGCTATGCCAATGAAACAGGATTCCAGAGTCCCTCTGCAAATAATGGCATGTTCTGAGCCGATACGTTGCTGCTTTCCATCTCCAGACAGTCCCGTGCACAAACCAGGAGCCTTTACAACCCTCTCAGCCTCAAAGAGTTATTTTCATGGGCTCCTCCTTCACCAGGCAGGCTGAACATCGGCTATCACGGCTGTCTGGATGAATTACCAAAATGCTGGGGGTAGGATTTCCTTCTGGATTTTTGCTAGTATTAAAACCCTCTGCTAGGTTCAAAAGAGATGAACTCTATCACTTTGAGGGTGAGAAAACTGCACTAGTTCAAAGCTAACAGAACCTCCTTTGCCCTAGAGCTACTTCAGGAGTCTATTTCATCTGGATAAACAGGTAACACGCTAGAAAAGCATATGTGGCCATGAAGAAGAGGAGCTCATTCACCAGCAAACTTCCAATCCCAGGAGTTCTCATTTTGCCCCACTAATCTAACACTAGTCAACTCAGGCAAGAAAGTCTGGGAAGGGCAACAGTGTTGGAAGAACAGTCTCATTTCCCTCAGAGTAAATGGAGGTCTCTCTCTTGAGAGACCTAATTACGTTTCAGTACCAAGTGATGCCGACACAAAGCAGGTATGAGAAAAGCACAGAAAGCCCATGTTTCAGAAAAAACAGTGTGTTGTTACAGTCACTGGTGGTTTGGCCATTGGTACCTTCATCACGCAGCTTGGCACTGGCCGCACAGCCTTGACCTTGGATGGCAAGGCCTGAACTCTCGGCCGCTTTTCCCAGTACGCAGCTTACAAACTTGAAAGGAAATGTTTGATCTGTGTTGGACACTCCAATTGCATATTAAACCAATGTTTTAATGAAACAGATACTCTTTTGGGGGTTTTTTTGTTTATTTTGGGGGTGTTCTGGTAGGTAGTTGTGTTTTTTTCCTTTCTTTTCTTCTTCTTCCACTACTGCGTGGTGGGAGGCTGCCATCCAGCTCATCAGGCAATGCCAGCAAGCACACGAGAACTGCAGGCAAGTCAGCCTGAATGTACATTAAGCTCTAAGTCTGTACCAAAACATGCAGGCATCAACATAAAACCGGTAATAGCATTTGCAGAACAAGGAAACAAGCTAACTTCCTAGCCAGTCATCCCATTAGGACAGGTTCCCTTGTTAGAACTACACTGATAGAGGAGTTGATAATTAACCAAGCAACGTCCATACTGTACTAGTGCATTGTCCAGTGTTATCTGGCAGTGGTTTCAGAGATAACACTGGACAATGGCCTGTTTGGAAAGGTGGGTAAACCGGAAAGAAGTACTGGAATGTTTGCACAGAAAAAAAAAAAATAAAGCCACTATTCAGACACTAAGCTACTGAATTCAACCACTCCACATAAATAGCTGCTTGACTTGGATAGCTTTCCTAACAGATGATACGTAACTTCGACTGAAAGACGAGTACTCCAGCAGTGGCTTCACTTTCCCTTTGCTCAGCCTATTAGTTAGACAGTTCAAAGGAGAGAAAAAGGAATTCAGCTGCCACTGGCCATTGAAAGGAGGAGACATTTGGAAACCACAATGTGGAAAGAGAGGAAAAATAGCTGAAATACCCCAAAAGATCAGGGACAAAGCAAGCCAGACATCGTCAAGCATTTCTCTTAGCAAACTCTGAATCCAAATTCTGGTCGCTGATCTGCGGGAGGAATTGCTGCAAACTGAGCGAAAAAGAGTTCTCATGTAACCTAGAGAAAATAATTCCTAGAATAAACACGTGAATCCAGTCTAACAGTCTGCAGGCCTGCCCTAAAACTGAGAATATCTGCTTTTCCTGTGGCCAGACGATTCCAGCTGGCCACCTCAAGCACTCGGACCAAATTAGCATCACCATCATCTATTAATACATATGACCCAGGATTAAATACCTGTAAAACAGGACAGGCTTCATTCTGCCCTAAGCGACCAGGAGCCATTAGGAACAGCTTTACCCAAACCACTGCAGTCGCACCTCCTGGAACCGAGATTAGAATCTAACTCGATACCTCTGGAGATTTGTTGTTGCCCTCCACTCTATACCGGTTAATGAGCAGCTTTGCTTCTATCATAAACTCCAACAAATGTGTAACTTAAGGAATTATGTTTGCATTCCTACCTATTTGACATCTATTGGGTCAAAACCAGTGAGTTTAACTTTACATCTACACATAGTTCAGTTTCCCAGAAGAGGGTGGAAGAATTACACTGAGACTTGCTTAAAAAATGCTATTTCTACGATTCTTCCTCTGAATTGCAGGGGTTGTTTATCATACACACCCTGGAAACAGTAAAAAAATGCCACCTGAATTAAAACTTATATTTCACACGTACTTTGCTCTTACTCTGTAGCGTAAGGTTACACAGGGAGAAGGACAAGACAGAGGTGGGTCTGTTTTCCTTGCCACCAGTCCTGCAAACCTATCCACACCAGAGTATGTGGCTGAGTACTATTTAATATATATTTAAAAACTAGCTTCAAGGGCAGGCAAGAAACAGAACTTATCAACCCTGTTCCTGAAGAGAAAGGGAAGGCGTTACTACATTGTAAAGAACGTCTTGCTCCCTATTCCCGCATGCCTCTCAAAACAGCATCTTGAATAGGTTTGATTGGACCCCTGAACATCTCTTCAAGGCTGGGCTAATGGATCATAGCTAATACCAGAGGCACTGGCAGAAAACTTGTCAACCTGCTTCACATTTTGTTGTCTCACCATAAATTTGGGAGAAAAAAAAAAAAAAAAAAAGGAGTAGTGCATGCAAAGGTCTCTCCAAGGTTTTGGAAATTAATAGGCCTGCAGGAGCTTTGTGATAATTACATTAAATAAATGCTCAGTCACCCCACTAGCAGCAGAGTTTGCTTAGTCAAGCTCACCCCTGGGACTGTCAGGGGCTTTTTGTCCCCTGACATCTCCCTGGTTTGCCATCCACGTGCTTTCCGCTGTGGGTGCTCCCAAGTGATCCAGAGCACTCCATAGCTCAGCTCGGCCACCCTTCTCACCCAAAAGTGGCACTTGCTTAAATCACGTTTCTCCCTGACTGGAGCAAAGTGACTAAGCCTGGGGATCCCACCCAAACGGAGCTCTTCGGCATGTCAGGGCACAGCTCGCCATTCACTTGCAGCTTTTGTAGCCAAATGCGCCCGTGAAAAAATCCAGTACAAAAATCCAACCAGAAGAGTAGCATTTTACCTCCAGTTTGCACTGTCAAGGACAAGCTGCAGTGCGGGAGCATCAAAAATTAAGTTGTCCAAATTTAGGAATTCCAGCAGAGAATGAGGTTTAAACACTGCACATCTCAAGGGCAGTCAGGAGCCAGTGCAGCAGCAGAGATGCCCTTGTCTTCATGACTTACAGCCCTGTCCTGACCCACCAAATGCTATCTATCAGCACGAGCAAGCTGGGTAAGAAGAACACAGGGTAAATTTGACCCTAAGAGCCAAGTTGTGTCTGATGGTCTCCAAATAAAGAAGGGAGTGTCCTCTACTTCAAGAAAAATAGCCTTCTCTTGTAAATAAAATCCTCTTCCTCTCCACAGCAAACTAATCGGAGAGCTGCTAATTAAGATCACAGAGTTTGTATCTGAAGCAAGACTACAGTTAAAAAAAAACATGCAGGGCTGATCTATACTGCTGGGTAAAAAACCAAACCAAAACAAAAAGACCAACCCAAACTGAGAAAACCCACCATGCCAGCCACCCCAAGATCCACAACTGCTTCAAGAGCATTTCAAAAGAACAACAGCAACTGGAGGTGCTCAGGAAATCTGAAAAGCAGGATCCTGTATGGTAAAGGAGACAAAGTATAAGCTTAGAGCTACATTATAGCTCTTTCGGGCCCTTCCTGCACTGTATCTAGATGCATTCCCCCAACACATCATAATCGCATTGTCCATCTTCCAGCTTCTCAAAAACGTTGATCAGAAATTCCACCTGTTTTGGTCTTAGGAGGAGAGTCCATAGGCTTCTAGAGGATTTTGTAGAAAAGCAAAGAACAAAAAATAGCTGAGTAGGTTTTCCTACACGGGACAGCTGCACTACTGCGAGTCAGCTTTCCAAAGGGATGAGCTTCCACCTTTGCTCACACTGCTTCTGCACCTCCACAGGCTGAGCCTCACGCTTCACACGCATCTTCTGCGCAGATCCCCACGCCATGACCACTGCACCTCTTCGAGGCCATCACCGCTTCCACCTTCCTCAGCTGAACTTCACACCTCACCCTGTATCCTCCCCAGCCGGGACACTGCTACCAGCTTCGAGGAGCCTGGGTTTTACCTGGGGACAGGAGCAACCCAGGGACGGGCTGTGGAGCAGCGTGTTGCCATCCCCAGAGGAGAGGGCTGCTGGCACGGCAGGGACACCTGCCCTGGAGGGGCTGTTCTCAAAACTGCAGAGATGCCAGGAAGTCCCAACCCTTTCTTTCACCTTTTATTTTTTTCCGCTCTTCCACTCACTGTGGTTCTTTTTTGGACAAATCATTCCAGGGAACTCTTATTTTTGTAAAAGCTCTGATATCATTCCTGTTAGATGATAAACATTTATAAGCCAAAGCGTAATTCTAAATACTTAGCCCTTAGGTAAACACTAGAAAGTAAAGGTCAAACTGTAAACATCAGTATTTTTGTAAAGTTTGTGAGCATTCATGTTTTGAATTCTTGTTTTCCTTAAGTAAACCCCAGGCAAGAGATAACAGATGCCTAATTTCAAAGATCCTGAAAGTTACAATTTGGCACGCAATGGCATGCGTAGTAACGAAGTTCACAGCAGCACTCTCTCTCTGAAGCATTCACACATGAAAAATTAAAGTGGAGATAGTTGTTTTATTTAAATCAAACCTATTTTCAGAAACCTTTTACCCAGCCATAAACTGCTGTGCAGTCAGAGATCAACATTTGTGCCTCCAAGTTTTCTTCCCAGTAACAAGCCACTAAGGCGGCACATTCTGCCTTAAAGGACCATCAGGAAAGCATTTCTTTGCTGGGGGGTGTATTGGGATGTTTCTTACTCACAAAACAGATAACGAAGACTTGATCTTCTTGCAAAGCCGAGCACTCGAAAGCGAGAAGGCGGCAGAGTTACAGTAAATGGAGCAATTTTACCTCCTCTCATGCATGTGCATGAGGACACAGCGTGTAGCGATACGACCACACTCCTATTTTCACCCGCTTCGCTGCACATGACCCAAACCCCGCTGCAGCAGCACTCTCGAGGTTATTACTGAGCACGTCACAAACTTCATTTTCTCTTTGCCACTTCCCAACAAAGTGAAGGGACAACCTTTCCCCCTTCTGTGGGCTGGGAAGCGAGGAAGGAAAAGCAGAGCTGAAGGAGCCATGGCTATGGGGACAGTGCAACTGAGCATGCCAAAGGTTTATCATTTTCCAGAGCGCTATGATGGTATTTTCTATACTGCAGCTCTCCTGAGCTTCTGTTGCCACTGTGACTGCTCTAGATTTCAGGTCAGACCCCTGAGTCTCAAGACAGATACCCAGAATATCAGGAACACTTAATTAGTGACAACTCATGAAGAGTTTGGTTTAAGTAACTTGCCTTGTGGGCAACTTGGAATTACGCTGGCAGAAGCACTGAAAGTGCTAATTCTCTACTGTACATCTGAACAGCCTTTAATATTTTTTCCTCTTTCCACAAACCCCCGCCTCATTCACCGTTCATCTTTCCACTCCTGCCAGAAATGGGGTAGAGATCCTTGGACAATGGTGTCTTTTACCACACAACCCTGATTCATTCATTCCCCAAGCAGGTCTGTAATTGTAGTGGTCTAATTAAAGACTGTATCATAACACAGAAGATGGGAGCAGGGCTGGGAAGAGAATTAAAGTCACAAGATAATTTTGGTATATCCTGAGCATTTTTAAATACAGTTTGCACACATACATGTGTGTGATGTCCTTGATTTAAAAAAAAAAATAAAATCAAAATGAAGCTATAAAAATCCACTGCATAGCTGGAAGCAAATTCCAGCAGGGTTGGGACCCTTGGAGTATACAGAAGAGACCCCAGTAGTTAAAGCTAACCAAGTACCTGCGTGCAGGAGAGCACTTTGCCTTCTGCTGTGCAGACAAGCAGGAGCTGAGCACACACTGTGTCTGAGGACTTTGCAGACACTTGCTGAGAAGGGCAAAATGCAGGAATCACCAGCCCCATTTCAGGTTTCTGGAAGGAAACATACTGAACATAAACTTTTCTACCGTCTCCCTAAAATACGGAAGTCTCCTGTTCTCTTTTCTAACCCATTCCATAAGTATCTATGCATCAAGGGGACAGAGGAGCTCTTTGCAAGCATCCATCCCCATCCCTCGTGTGCAGAGGGAGATACTCAAGCAGACATGCAGGCTTTCCTGAGATTACTCCTGTCCTGAAAATACAGCTGCAATTCCAGAGCAATTCCTCTCTCACCCGTGCCTCCCTCCATCTCCCTGAGGGACAGACCCATCATGGGTGGGGGCTGTGGGAGAGCAGCCCCCGCGAAGCGAGGAGAAGCCTGAGCCGGCTTTGCGAGGATGAGGTTTCCCCTCAAACATCAGCCGAGCACGTGCAAGCTGAGAAGTTTGAAATGTTCATTAAGTGGCCAAGTTTGGCAGGAAAATGAAGTGAAAGTCACTCTCCTGCCAAATCTCAACAGCATGGTGGTGCTAGAGCTGCTCAAATTGGCAGCTATTTTCCGTTTCAAGGCAAGCAAAACTTTTTTCCTTTTTCCAAAAAAACTGGTGGTGCCAGTCCCACATCAACCACTTGCCATCCACACATACGTGCAGAAACACACTCACCGAGCAGCCCTGCCGCTGGAATCCCTACACTGTGAAGCGAAGAGATGGGTTTGTCCCGATTTACAGCCAACGGCTGGGAAGCTTTATATTTCAGATCCACCCATCATCATAACAGAAAACCCCACAATGGCTGAAACTCCGTCCTGTAATAAAAAATATTTCTACTCTATTTGCCCACGTGCCGCCAATAATGAAGATTTTTGCACTGGTCCAGCCATGGGTGTGTGTTTGGGGTATTTTTTATATTATTACTTTTGATCAGCTGTCAGGCAAGAGGGTTTTTTTTTTCCCCTCACTTTTCCCTCACTTGGCTGTGGCTGAACAGCTCCTCACCAGAGAACTTTCGATTTAGACTCACAAAGTTGCGGACATTTTCTTTGCAGACCTACTGTATGTAACAGGCAAATAACAAGTGTGCTAAAATAAAACTAAAAACAATTAAAAGAACTGGGAACAGACACAGCAGACAAGTGTCCACACCTTTGTGTTTAAGCTGTTAGGAACAAATATCCATCTCATTAAATACGATATACAACCAAAAGCAACTTAACTGCCCATATTTGGTTCTACAAAAGGAAGCCATCTTGGAGACAGGGCCTACCAGCAAAGTCTGGTTTTACTGGTCTCATGTCGGACAGTAAAGCTGGCAGCAGCTGCCAAAGCTGCGCCTTCAAAGAAGAGAGGATTTGCTGGAAAAGATTCAACCAAGTCCACCCAGAAGCTCTTCCCTGACCCCACGCAGCACCAGATACGTGAGAGGGGAGAAGAAAAAATATTAATCTTCCTGTTCAAATATACATGTTTTGGGCTTGAGAATCCAATTGCTTGAGAGTGCAATAATTTTCCTGAACAATTATAAAATTAATGACTAATCTACACACTTTGTTAATTCGAACTAATTGCTTTTCATAGTTATGTTTAAGCTCTGAGACAACACTGTCCACAAATGTGTATTTTCTCTTTGGGATGCAACTAAAGAGCAAAGGAACTAACCCAAATATAATTAAGAAACGGCTAAGGAATATATAGTCTCACCTGATAGAAACATTAATAAATAACAGTATTTCTCTCTCTCTCTCTTTTCTTTCAAAGGAATTTTTTAGGACTAGACAGAAACCAGCTATTTTTCTGAAAGCTTTAAAAAAACCTCAGGTCATTTGCACCTCAGTTGTCATTCAGGGATGACAGATATATTCTGAAAGTCATGAAACTCTTAACTTTGGTGACTGGTTAAATGACTCACTAGAGCAGCATAAACTGGAAATGCTTTCAGGAAACGGACAAGAAACCGACAAAGAGAAAAGAAAAAAAGAGGAAGTTTTACATAAAAAACAGCATCAGTTGAAAAAATTCCAGGGGAAATTTTTCATCCAGTTCTCCCAGCACCTTCCTCCTTTCTCAAAACAAGTATTTCCACTTCAAGCAAAGGTAAAATGGAAAACAAGAAGTAACAAAAAGGAACCTGATTTTCCACAAGATCCAAATCATGGCCATTTGAAGAAATTACTCTTCGAGCCATGTCCACCTGAACATTGAGACACTCGGTATTGCTATTCAGATCTGAAGCGCTGGCCAAGCTTTTTGTTTCACTAGATGATTATTATTCTGAGGCAGCAAAATATGCTTGTACAAGCATCTGGAAATCCGTGGATCCCCGCTGGTTTGAGAGTCCGGTAGGGAGATGGAAGCAACCAAGCTTTGCGATAACACATTTTCAAGTTTACGAATCTTCCATCAAAACTCTGAGGGGAAATGTTTGGCTGCTTGCTCAAGCATACACTACTTCAAGATGGTTTTGCAATAAAAGTCCTTAACATTGCACATCCGAGAGGTCTTGCAGCCTGCGGTGAAACCTTCCAAAGCTCTGCTCAGTTACTTGTTAACTACAGGAACAAAGCTGAGCTGCTTTGGATTTCACCGTATTTGGTCTGAATGACCCGAAACCAAGACAAAACCTGCCTGGTGTGAGCCGGTACCAGCCAGATTCTCAGCGCTTCGGCAACCAACATTTCCCTTCAGCGCCACTGAAATTCGGGAGGTTTGCTTTGGTGACCTGTGGCCTTTCTTTCTTCCCACCCGCCTCATTCTTTCTTTCTTTGCTATGTATGTTAATTTGGGGAAAATCATAGCCTAGGGCAACACACCTGACTGCTTCCCACCCAAAATCATTTACCATTTAATGCACGGTTACATTCATTCTTCTGCCTTTATAGTTCCCTAATGAGCTTGAACTGCAATTAACAAAATGATTGTGTTCACTTTAGTACAATGCACCTGCAAATACCAGGATGGGAAGTCGTATTTAAGACATAAAAATACACTCTGTACATATTTCAGCAGAAGCTTCGTCTTCTAGCACGGGCTTGAATTTTAACAGGTGTCAATGGCTGCAAACAGTTTGCTCTCTTTTAAAAATTTTTATTCTAATTGGTCAAAGATGTCCTTAGACCATCTTCTCATCCAGGCTGCAATGATTTTGTGAGCAAAAATACAAAATACTTCCCTTTATTTTTCTACTGAAATCATTAACTACCCTGTACTGAATAATTTTTATTGTGAAAGTTCAGAACGAAGCTACCATTACAGTCTCTCGTCTCCATGAAGATTTTTTTTTAAACCCATGGTCAGGATTCATTCAAAACTGGTATTTATGAGAAAAGATGCCTGCCAGAAATAAATGCTCAGTTGTTTATCTTATTTCATTGATACCGGACACTGTTTCAACAAACATGACACTACTCAGCATCCTGCAGCAGATCTGCCTACGCATTTTTGATGATTTTAGGGAGAAGGAAAAAAAAAAAGCATTTTTTCTCTTTTTCTCTGCTTATTAAATCGAGTACAAACTAGAAATAACAGAGTATACACAGAAAGCAGAACTCGCTACATATTGCTCCATCTATTGCTCTTGCTCCGGTGGTTTTTCTCTATCTCACAAAATTGGAAATACTGAGGTTGGAAGGGACCTCTGGAGGTCAGCTCATCCAACATGCTCCTCACACAGAGCAGGTCCAGCTTTAGGTTAGATCTGGTTCCTCAAGGCCTCGGCTAGTCAAGTTCAGGAAATCCCCAAAACTGGAAGTTTTGTAACTGCTCAGGGCTCAAGTCCTAAACCACTGTTGCTGTCAAGATTTTTTCCTTACATTCGGTCAGATTTCCCCTTGCTATAATCTGTGGCAGCTGCCTCCTGACCTTCCACTGTGCACCTCTGAGAAAAGTCTGGCTTCATCCACTCTATAAACTTCTTCTGGATCATGGAAGAGTGCAATTATATTCCCTCTAGCTACATTACGGTTCCCTCACTTCTCCTTACGTGTCACACAGTCTGGCCACCCAACCACCACAGCTGCTCTCAGCTCTCTCCAGTTTGCCAGCATTTCTACCAGAGTCCCAAACTGGACACAACTCCTGGGTTGGTGTCACCTGCAAACTTGCTAAAGATGCACTCTCTGATCAGGTTGCTGATGAAGATGTTCAGCACTCTCTGATGCATCCTGTCCAGCCCCATGGGCTTATAGTTGCCACATTTACCTATGTGATCTTCAATTCTTTAATGCAGGTACCACCTCTTCCTTCAAACTCTGCCACTCTGCACAGAGGCCTGAAAACAGATCTTGCCAATACAGACCAAGACAAGACATTGAACACCTCAGCCTTTTCCCGTACCTTTACATCACCTGTCACATTCAGCAGAAGGCCCACACCTTCCTTGGTCTCCCTTGTGTTGCTGATGTACATGTAGAAATGATCAGATGACACTCCATGAGACTCATCAGTCCCAACTCCAGCTGAGCTTTGACTTTCCTAACTGTTCCTACACGCCCAGGCAACATATCTGTATTCCTCTTTGGTTGCTTGTCACTGCTTCCTCCTCCATACTCTTCCTTTTTGCATCTGAAATGTCAGGAGTTCCCCGTTCAGCCAAGCTGGCCTCCTGCTATACCTGCTCAGCATCCTGAACATCAGGATGGACTGTTCTTGTGCTTTGAGGAGGCTGTCCTTGAAGATCAAGCAACCTTCGTGGGTCTCTGCCCTCCAGGGCAGACTCCCAGGAGATCCTGCCTGCCAGTTCCTTGAACAAGCCAAAGTCCACATGCTTGGAGTTTTGAGTGATAATTAATTACTTGTCTTTCCCACTTCCCTCAGGATCTTAAACAACCACCTCATGATGTTGCAGCCAAGTCACTCCAAAACAGTTCTTCCTTACTTGTGAGCAGCAGGTCCAGCAGAGTGCTTCCAGTCAGCTCATCCAACACCAGCACAAAAAGTTGTACCTCACACTCTGTAAGTCTCCCAATTTGCTTATGCCCCACCACACTGCCCTTCCAGCAGATATGGGGAGAGTTACAGGCCTCCTAAAAGGTTGGAGGGTTGTTACAACAAGAAGCAACTTTGAAGAGGTTCATTCAGACAAATCCACCCATGGCCTCGTTTGTGGAGGATCCCTGGAGTTCTTTATACAGCATAGAAGAGGCGACACAACGCAACACAACACAGAATTAATGCCCAAAGTGTTCACTTATAGCCAATTTGGTGAGCAACACTGACTCGTTTCAGGACCTGATGAGATGCAGCATAATGTGACCTACCTGAATGACGAAAGCTCCAAAGCCAGACATTCTACTCTCTGTCCAGAGGGCAAGGCCAGGAAATGAGTCAAGGAAGAAACATTTCTGTACCTTGTGGGCTCAATCCCCAGCACCAGTCAATTCCAATGACTGCCAGAGACTTCAGTTCTTAGAAGAAGGACAACAACTGCAGAATTGCAATGGAAGTTAGGAAACTCACTCTTTCTAATGGACTTGGATACTGGCAGCTGGTTTAGAAATCAGGAAGCAGGTAGATTTTTTAGACCTCTGGCCAAATTCCCACTCGGAAGCTTTCAACCCCACTGAAAGCAGAGTAGGTGAAAGGCAAACCTGGCCTTCAGTATGAACTGGAGCTTGCAGTTCACACAGGCTTCGAAAAGGCCTGGTGATGTAAATGATGCCTTATCTGACTGCGACTCATTTACCCTGTCAGACAGCCCTAACGACTGCCCTGCCCTGGCTCTTCAGCAAGTAGGAACTCACGAGGAACTTCCCCTATCCATACACCGACTACTAAGACATTTGTATCTCCCGGTCACCAACTTCCTTCCTACACATCAGAAGTCCTTAACTCTCTGCCCAACACCATCACTGCCACCATCCTTATTTGAACATTGTAAATTTTCCTGAATTTATCTTCACAGCAGCTGCTCAGGATGGATTTCTCTCACGTTAATGATAAGGCAATGATGGGATAGTAAGGGCCAGATTTTTTTTAAAAATAGAATTAAGTTCCAGTTCAAGCAAGTTTCAATAAACCTCCACTTTGCCTCTGAGCTGGTTGAGTTCACAGGCCCGGATTTTGCTCAGTACTTCTGAAGTTGTCAGGGATCAGGCCATACAAAAGTGCCAAGTTTCACACTGTTTTGCACATGAAACCATAAATCCCTCTCCAGAACCCCAGGGGCATGAGGGAGGCCACTCTTCAAAAGGTTCATGAACTTGGATAAAGTCACACAGATATGAGAGTTTGTAACAACGTACTAAATTAAGTTCTGTCCAAAAGCTTTTCATGGGGCTGGAATACAAAATAGCTAATAAGAACCCTGATTTTTTGCAGAATTAGACCATTGCTAAAAATCCCCAGACAGAACCCTATTTTGTTCTTAGCTTTATCTTTTTCAGTTAGTTCAACACACCATTTTATCCTAGAAAAAACAGAGGCAGTGTTCTTTACCTAAAGGTCATTTTAACTTTTGGTAGGTATCTAGACATGATTCTTTTCTCTTTTGTTTGCTTTTATTTTTAAACTATGCACCTCCCAGAGACAAATAACCACATTCTACAAGGTAAGACTACCTGAAAATGTTTACTTAGACTAATAATAAAATAGTTATTCTTCTGCAAAATCTTTAGAGATTATATTGGCTTGTACACAATACAAAGTAGTAATTTGTCAGTATTTCTTACCTGCTCATTTCAGTAAAAAAACTAAATCAAAGTAATAGGAAAATTACAGGTAATAACAGCTACCACCCCAAGTCCTTTATAACTCTGATGGTTGGTTTTCAGTGAAAACTACAACCACAGTTTTTCACTATCTTGTTCCACTGGAATTTTAGAGGAGAATTTGCCATTCACTATTCAGGATGCTCAAAATAGAGACTTTAGAGTAAAACCAAGAAATATTTAGTCACCCATCCTGCAAGCATATGTGTCAGCACATTAAAGAAGCTCTTGGTTCATGGTTGCTTTGAAAAATCAAATTTCAAGAGGAAAGCACAACTTGACAGTCAGATTTGAGACTTCCTTACGATAACTAACAAGTTCCTCCATTGCCATCCTAGCACAATGCTAACAAGAAGCGACAGAGTCGGGTTTTCTTGTCTACAGAGCAGTTGTTATAATAAGCCAATGGACGGAGCAATGAAAAAGCCTCTGATTTGATTCATACTGAAGTCACAGATGCAACCGATTCAGTGGAAGCTGTTTAGAGTAGCAGCTGTCTCTTTCCTTCATATGTAAATAACGAAACCTCATTTCAACATATATTTACCACTGACATACCAATAACTTTTGCAACAAGCCGGATCCAATGTTCTCACAGGGTGACACCGTACAGGATTTGGCACGCAGTCTGCAAAGCACTTTACTCAAAGGCACTGGCTGATGGTCATCACCTCAAAGGCCAGTGATGAACCCAAGTTCTAGGTTTTTTGAAACATTCCTCTACCCTGATAGACATTATTTTGGGAAAAGCAGCCCCCTACGGACAGGCATCTCCCAGACATCCATCACTCGGCTCTGGGAGCAGCATCGATGCTTACTGAGGACAGCTTTTCATTTCCTGCCTGCCCAGGACACACAACTGACTTGACTAAAAGAGCAGTGAAAAAATGTAAAATCTGAAGGAACCTTTAATCTCTCAAGTTAAAAAGGAAAAAAAAAAGCAACCACTAACTAATGGAATGTTAAGATTGTGTATTAAACCCACAAAAGTCAGAAAACGACAGAATTAAAGACTCCCTTGGCTCTTTTAACCCTTCCCTCTGCCTGTGTGCGTTACAGGCCTCTCATTACACAGCCACATACCAGCGGGCAAAGGGACATAACTGGAGGTGATGTTAAAGGGGGAGTATGGCTTGTTATGAAGTAAAGCTGCAGAAATGGAAACGTTAATAACTAGTCATTTTATCTTGTAAAAGTTTAATATTCACTATTAAAGAATGGCAAGACACTAAAGAAACGGCAAGATGTTGTTATGGAGCTAAATGAAATATTGAATAAATGAGCTGTTCCTCTCAGTAAATATTTTGGTTGCAGTTTACTTGCAGCGGTATTTATGTCCCATGAAGCCATATGAGGGTAATACATCACAGTAAGTAACTATCCCCCTGTTTATGTTGACATGTAAACAAATCTGACAGAAATCGGGTAAGTTTGTCCTGCACCCATGGATGTATTTGAGCCCCACACCTGCAAACCTCAGCGTGCTCCCCCCGCGCTGAACTTGTGCAAGCTCGGTATCTGCTGCATTGTGAGCAGCTGCACACTTCCCAATCACTAATTCACACATCCTCTTCATGCACAAGGAAATATTATTATCCTGCTTTTACAAATGAGAATCCTAGGTACAGAGAGATTAAAGCTGAGCATTTCAAAGCATCCCAGTTAATTAAAATGACTGGAAAATGGGTGTCCAAATTGTTTAGATACCTTTGAAGTCTCAGAATAATTATATTGCTCAAGGTCACACAGGGAGTTTATGGCTGACCCACAACTTGAACCCAGATTTCCAGCGTCCCACTCCAGCACCTTAATCACAAAGCCATCTTTGCTTTCCAATTTAATACTGGCCAGACCTGGTCCGCATGCAAACTGGTTGCCAAGGGACAAAACCTGTTATTATGCCATATAATGTAGCTATCTCTACCCTACAGATAAACAGCAGTGCATTTGGGCATCTCCCAATCCTTCAAGGTACGTATCATTACAAAACACTTAGGAGGCAGGGAAGAGCTATTTGAGAATTAGCACACAAGGACAACGAGGGACTTTTCCAGCGGTGCGCTAGCTCCAGTACAAAATAAATCCTCAAAGGTATTCAGAGTAGCCCTGAGCCTTCAGCAGTAGAGCATACGGTGGAAGAGTCCTCTCCCAAAGACAAAAAAAAAGACCTCAGAAAGGACCTGTTGGAGAGGCCTCCACACCACGGAGACAGAAGAGCTTCTGCATATAGCTCTGGATGGCACTCGTTGGCCTTTCTCAGTAAAAAGGAAAACTTCCCGGATAGGATCCAACCTCAGGCTCCTCCTATGCACACCAACACCCCCCAGGATGTGGAATGCAATGGAAGACAGAGGTCGACAGAAAACACACGCACATACTTGACATGCTGACTTTTTATCACGGAGGTTGCTAATTTCCTATGCTAAGAACAACCTTTGGAACTAAAATGAATTATGCGTCTCATTCTGAGCGCATCAAAGAGTAGACAGTCTTTTTGAAAGAGTCAAAAATCACCTCAGCTGTGCTTTTGTTATCTAGCCCAAGGTTAAGGATTTGGCCTTGGGCTAACAATTGGCTCAGAAAACCAGGATCAGGTAATGAGAGTTCCAGGAAGAGAGAAAAACCAAAGCTCAGTAAAGGCACTCTCTTCAAAGTGTCCCAGTATTTGACCCTTTTTTTTTTCCCCCCCCTCAGATGAATGAGGCAAAGAAGAGAGGAATGAAGCCTGAAACACTGAAGGAAGTACTCACATAGAAGAGGAGCTGGAAAGACCTTCCCACATACTCAGGCTCACAGAGAAAGAGCTGACGGCAAATTTTCCTCATCAGTTACATGGAAAAATTGGCAGTAACCCACTGTGTGGCTCAGGTCTCAAGAGGAGAAGGCAGCACCTGGTTTATTTTCTTTGATATAAAACATAAGTTAAGCTGCCCCTACTTGAAAATTAAATCTAACCCTCCAAAATTCAGTAGGACCCTCCAGCAGGTGAGGGCAGCAAAAGCTACCTGCCAGCAGAATGGCCTGCTGGGTTACATGGAGATGTTCGAATTCCTGATTTATTCTTTTTTCTATGTTTTTTGTTGCTGTTTCTTTTTTCTGTCAGAACCCGCACGCAGGAGGGTCACAGACCACTTTCTCAACTGCTGCTGCTGACAAAACCCAGAAGGCTCCACCCACGCTCCCAACACCATTTTCCCAGGACTTGGTCCTTCTCCTGGAGGAACTCTGCAGTGGGCATGAATCAGTAGCTCGGCAGGTGTGCAGGATCTCTCTCTAAATGACTCTGCCCTCTAGGGTACATTTGGGTTATATTTTCAAAGATGAAAATCTTTTCATCTGCAAACCCGGGAGACTTCTTTGCCCAACGTGTCAAGAAGTAGTTCACAATTAACTAGTTCTAAGAATGAAAAAAAAAATACCCCAACAAACAAAACTTAAAAAAAAAAAATCACCAGACCAGGAAATATGAATCAATTAGTCTTTGATCCTCCCCTCAGTAATAACATCATCTAGAACATGGGTTACAGCTAATCCTAAGTAACCTAAAATGTTGATGGGCTTTAAAAATACCAGTGGTTAAGAAAAGGAGAACTTCAATTCCATTTCCTTCTGATCTTTGAGTCTTAAGGTGGCATTCTGAGGCTTCTCCTCTGAGAATGTGAGGAAGTTTTCTTTTCAAGAAAGGCTCTGTGATGTCCCCACAAGGTTCCAAAAGAGGAAGCTTTAAATCCTACAAGATGTCAATACACTGAAAGCAGTAAAACGATAACGTACCTGTCATTCCAGTAATCTAGGTCTTGAACAACAGGAATAAAAGAGTATCAATAATGCCAGTATTCTGCAGAACATAACTGCTCCTTTTTCACTTAAAGCTATTGGGCCCACCTTTTATTTACAGTGCCAGGGCTGGGAAAACAGCTTCCATGTGCTCTAGGACTTGGTCCAATAGCAACAGGTTGTGACATCAAAACTGCCTTCATGTTAACGTTGTGATGTCAACTAGAAAATCAGGATTCCTCATGAAAACATATTTTAAAAGCTGGGCTCAAAGTGAGAGATTGCTTTTAAGTAAAAGATTTTTTCATTCAAAGGAAGAGAGAAAATGCAAGCAGAAAAAATTAAAAAAAAAACCAAAACTGTCCTTAACATAAAATAATTTAACACAACAGCCAGACTGATGTTTATAAGAAAGAATACATACCCTGTCTCTCGTCCTAATTCCTAAAGAGTCTATCACTCCTTTGGTCTATGAAGTCCCATACAAAGTTATTGATAAGTCATGAGAAAAATGCAAGAGTCAAGATTATAATGAAATGAATCATTGTTTCTGGCTGTAAAGCAGAGGCATTCTACTGAGCCCGCGTGTTTGGTGCAGCCGTAGTCAGATATCCCTTCCCCCTCCCATCATCACTGGCCTTGCAATTAAGCTTCAATATGCCTGTGTGTATATTATTGATGTGGAAGCAGCTATTTCCATCACGCCGCAGACATTCTATACTTTTGAAGTCTGTGGTTACAGAGTCATTATTCCATACAACACTTTCCCATCGCTAGGGTGTGCAGGATGCCATAAAAAAATAGCTTTGTGCAAGTTCCAAGTTACAGGAGTTATGTCAATAGTTACCTTAAATGCATTACTTTTTATACGTGGTCACCCTGCCTTCTGAGGATTTGCTTTAATAAGAAAGGATGGGATTGTCTGAGAACGAAGTCAGTAAAGCTGTGCTGATTTGCAGATCTGGTTGATATTTCCACCTTTTAATCTGCATGTTGTTTCCAGGATGATGACGATGATGACAGTAATAACAGTAATAGTAATAATAATACATTTGCTTCTGTTTGTAGCGAAACACTGTTGAATGCTCTGTTTTAATGAGACATGTTGAATGAAACCGTATCCTGCAGTGCAAGAAGTACATGTCAGCTCTCCGCTGCCTTGGCATTACGACCCAAGCTACAGTACAATATTCATAATTTTCTCGGTGATCTCCCAGAAAAACCTTCTTAATTTAATCTCTAATGGGATTATCAGCCTCATTAAATTGTAAATCTGCCACAGACCAGCTGTTGTGGGAACCTGAACTTTCAGAACGTTGTCAGTTCGCTGCTCTGATCTCTCTACCTGAAGTCTGTCTAGAAACTTTTAACGCTTTCAGCTTCAAAAGCCTGCAGGGTCCTTCCTCGCCTTCAACTTCTTCCCACAAAAATCCCTGCCTTTTTCCAAACTAAAACAGCACCGATCTGCTTCTTTCCTGGAGTTAAACCAGTATATCCAACTTCAGACCTAACCCGGTGGCTTCCGTCTCATTTCTACACGGGCAGCCAAGCACACTTGGCAGGAGCCCCTACAAGAAGGAGCTGTGAAGAGCAAAACTACATCTCACCGCTACCCTGCCCTGTGAGCCGAGAACCAAGCTGACCCACTGCACGTTTCCTGCCTCTGGAGAAGTCCAACAGCTCCCAGCCTCTGCTCACCTATCGAGGGCAACACAAGCCCAGGCAGGTATCACAGCTGAGTGCCTCCACAGCACTATGTAAATACAGATGTAAATAAGCTTTGGCCCTCAGACTTCTGGCAAGTTACAAACACGGTCTCTGGTGGTACGAGGTGCCTCTGGCTGCACGCAGCGGGTGCCAGCCTTCAGACCCTTCCCAGAATAAGATTCTTGCTGAAAGCAGGGACAAATTTGCCTCTCTAAAGGACATGGGCTCAGGACGAAACCAGTGTCCCCGCTTTTCTAAGTGACCATTGCACAAGGCTTGCGGGTGGAAGGTTGCTAAATCCCAGAGGGCACCGACAGGTGACTAGATTCCAAAAAGAGAGGAAACTCCACCTGAGGAAACCATTAGTGCTTATTGCAGACAAGGCTGTCAGGAATATAGGTAATGAAGAATTAGTACTGGAGAGACAGGAAAGAAGTAATCTCAAAATAATTTTTGAATTCTTGCTGTGCCCAAGCAAGGCAAATGTAGTGGCCACACACAAATAGTTCACTTCTCACACACCTGCAAAATCTCTTAGGAAAAACAAACAGAAAATCTGGAGTACAGCAGGGTAAAGTTATATCCTGATGGAGCTGGGATTTTTTCCTTGTACACAGTAGTCTAACAAAATAAAAGACAGTGCTTTTATCCAACACCTCCCTTACAGCAATATGTAAAATCCAAGCGTCCTTCTGAACCCAGCTTCTTTCTTCTTTCCTATGTAACTAAAAACCAAAGTGGTTTGTGCCTCTAACAACCATTTATAATGTCTTTAAAAATACATTTTAGTGCCTTTGGCTTTTCATCATTATTTTGAGCAGCTTAAGTCAACTGGGAACAAGATTCGTGGTTCTCATGTTCTCATGTTGTAAGAGCACAACAAAATCAAGTTCTCATAGCACCGGTCTGCGCTACCAAAAGGGGTAGCGCCTTAATATAAAGGAGAAGAGAAACATTCCATATTCATAATTAGATAAATAATACTTCAGGCAAGATATGGCACCTTTAAAAGTGCCTTTTCAGTCCTGGATTTTTTTCTGCTTGTTACTACAGAAACCATCTAGCAACCAGAATCTAAGGCAGACTCCACCCAAAACAGAGAAAAACAATATAGACAGAGTAGGCTTTTCCTCCTCTTTTTTTCCTCCCCCTTTCCCCCCACCTTTTTTTCTTTTTTGAAAGGGTGAGTGAGTGCTAAGGAAAAGTATCTTACTGTGCAAAGGATAGGAGCGTTTTGCATGCAGTTGAAACAGTAAAGCTCTGATTACAGATGGCAGAAATGAAAGCAGGGAATGAGTAATGAGCAATGAGCAATGTGTAATGCGGGATGAGGATATAATTTCCACACATCGGCTAAAGAAAGGTTTACACTCTTAAGCAATAAAAACAAACCATTAAGCCAGACCTGCACTGTCAGGAAGTATAAAACAGTTCTTGAAACTCTGCAGTTACTATACAAAAGCTTTTCATAAACTTTTGTTTCCTGATCTTCATAAAACATTAACATCAAGCTGCCATATGGCAATTAGCTGCCTCCTGAAATCAATAAAAAAACCCCCAAAAATCAACAATTTAGGAATAGCTGCACAATAAAATCGTTCGATAAATTATCCTGTTCTAATAGTGTAGCAAAGTGGGTCTAATATAAATGCAGTCCAGATGAGCTCCTTCTTCAAAGCTGAGAGTACAATAAATCATGTTCCTCTCCAAGCCTCATCAGTACTGATTGCCCCAGTGAGACCTCTAACTGCCTGGCAGGGGGAGAGCAGGTGAGAGTCTGTGGACACCCAAACCCACGAGCAGGAAAGGTCTCAGCGCCTGACTAGGACGAGCCCAGCTTAGCGCGGCGCAGCAGATCCTGCTCGGTGAACATGGCCAATGCTCTCGGGAGAGCTTACCTCAACTGAAGATCTTCCCGCGTCATTTTTACATGTTGCTGACCACAGAAGTCCAACTGAATTTTGCGCAAAAATTATCAAGCCTCTCGACAAAGCTGCTACTGAGTCTCAAAAGGACAAGGAGAGATGCTGATCACATTTGTGTTTAGAGAGATGCTTATCTGAAATGCACAAAGGGTGACATTATCTATCACAATCTCTGCCTATATAGATTATATAATTGCCTAGAAGCAATATGTCTAGGGGAAACAGGCTATAGGGTAACAAAGGCAGTTTTGCCTTCCAGATCTGCTTTTTCTCCTCCTAAGAGGAAAAAAAACACCCTTATTTCTTTTTATAGAGTACTATAACACTGGTAAAGTACTAAAGAACTGCAGTAACTACTGGAGCACTGTGGCAACAGCTGTAATATTTAGTATACTTTTAGAATTTAGGATTATCTAGCAGTCATTACCAGACTTAGAAGATGTCAAAAAGCCCAAACTTTTCAGAAGGACTGTCTGATCATCAACCCTATTTAGCAGAGGTCAGGAACCCAACCGATCTCTCGGAGAATTTTCTGCTACTCACATATGAGAGTTTGTTTTGTTTCTTCTATTTCAGATCCTAAACAAACTCTTTAGTGCAGCACTCTCTCAGCTCTCATCTAGAGAGAGAGGTTTAGGACTTAAAGATACATTACAAAACCAATTCTGCAGAAATGTATTGACTTGCTGAGCTTGCCACATGCATATTTCCTCCTCAAAATCAGTATGAAACTGCTGATTCCGTGACTAACACTAAGCAGGTATAGAAATGCTTACATGAGTGGGTCTTAATAGGTTTACAATTATCCATTGGCCTCAGTCTATTTTACTAAGGATGCAATTCTTTGTCAAGCAACAGGAGGTTTGCCTTTACAAGGAATGCGGCATCATGCCATGAGCCAGCTACTGCTCATGCATAGACAAGCGCCGTAGCCAATTTTTTGGAAACAAGATTAGCATCAATGTGTTCTCATGACTTAGAGGAGAAGTAAAGCAGTCACCGCTCCATGAAAAGCCTCCCTCAGTCTAGTTACACACGAAGGGCTAGAAGCTGTGTGAAACTTAAGCCTTGCAACGCTGGAGTTTAGGAGCTGGTCAGAAGTGCCATGGGGTCTCTCCTTGCTTTCAGCAGGTTTGGGATCACACTGATCATAGAAATGCTCATAGAAATAGTGCAATCTTCAAATTTTTCAGAAATTTACGTCCAGCTTTTGCAGGCTCAAGTTATAGAGCACTCTAGAGTGACTTCACTAGCACAGCATCACAACCAATCAATGGATTCTGGAAGCACCTTTGCTGTGGCATACCCCGTGACTGACAACCTTCCCAAAGCAACAGCCATGAACTCACTCATTGTGGGTACAGCTGGCAACAAGCAGAAGAAAATCTAAACTTCTGCACTTACCCTAAAAACATTAGCCAACAAAACAGCGCTGGTCTTTTGAAGGAGCAAACAAAGGTTGTCCACCCAGCGAACTCATAGGCTATGATGTAGTATCAGCATGATCAATAAGATCAGCTACCTCTCAAAAATTAGCAGAGCCAAACCACGGAGTGGTGGATTGCTCTCCACTAACTATTAAAAATACTACTGGTACAAAGAAATATGTAATTTTTTATCTTGCCACAGAAACTTACAGCTAGCCGAAGATATTTTCAAGCTCACAAGAGAAAAATGGAAGCAGCCAACAGGAAATTCGCTTTTCTCTCCTATCCTCTGTACTTTGCTTTTTGTGATGATTAGCAGTAGAGAACTGTTCTACAAGAAGACCTGTAAGACATCATCAAGTTAGCCTTTCTCATTAACCTATTTAGTACCTTCGCTGTAACCCAGATGAGTCTGGTAAAAAAATTTTTAAAAAAATGACTGTGGGAAGGGCCATGAGAAAGAAGAGGTTTCTCTTAATAAAAAATCAGGCTTGTCCCAGGTTCTACAGCTAGTAACCTGACTTCCATACCAGTCTTTTAATGCACAACAACAAGTATTAGCTTTAATGCTGCGTTTGTCAACTGCAAATCGTGCTTTTGCCCCTTACGTGAAGGATTTAAAGAGTAAGATGATGTAAGGCCACGTTATCCTTGTGACAGCTGCACAAGTGAACCAATTTTTTCTTACAGGCTACTTTTCAGAAAGAAGGATCAGAGTTCTGCGATCTATTATCTGAAATAAGATTTGAACATTTGGGAAGAAAAAAACAAACCAACAAACCCTGGAAAGGAAGACAGGCTAGTCTGCAAACCGGCAAAGCCATCAGCTGAGGTTAGAGAGGAGGCTGCATATGACAACAGCTTGCTGTACGGAGGGCAAAAATTGAAGATTAATTTCGCTATAGCACTCCAGAGAAGTGAGCTCTCATCTGAGGTGGGGAAGTATGCAATGCTCTTCCAACTGGTAAAGACAAGGGCTGGTACATAGAACATAAGTATTCCTCTTTAGCGTATATAATCACCAAAAAAAAAAAAAAAGGATGACATTTTCATTTTTATTATTTTATATTTGGCCAGGACTTTTGAAGGAAGGACTTTTAAAGGAAACATCAAACATTCACTTTTCTGTAGGTCTAGAAAGGATTCAGCCTTCCCCCACCCCCGCCTCCCATAGGGTTGCTAGTGGCCCTTCTTATATTCACGCTGCAAATTAGTTGGGAATAGCAGTATTTATACTAGATCAGCAACGTCTGGTTCTTATCCAAATGTTCCACCTAAAGAGGATGCCAGTTCTCATGGATTGGACAGCCCACCCTGCAGCATTCCTGAGAATTGTACAATATAATAATCTTGAAAGTCAGCAGAGTGGATTATCCACTTTTTTCTGGACTTGAACTTGTGACCTTAACAGTAGCACAGCAGAAAGCAAATGTGCTATGCACTTTGCCATAGTAACCTTCCACGTATTCTTCTCAATTTAAATACACACCATTGAAACAGCTACAATTTTGGAAAATTATGTACAAACCCTATATTTTTTTCTTTTTGATTACATATAAATACAAATTAGCTATTCTTCTAAAAAGTGGTTATAATAGTAAATAAATACAAAATAAGAATCTGACCATTATACTTCATGTGCTGGGGTTAAACCCATATAAAATGTACAACTAAAATACATTTAAAATCTTTAAAGGAATATTTCTCTGATTAAAATATTTGTTTTCCCAACTTTTTCGTAGACATAAATATATTTTCAAAATAGTTGTGTTTTTTTTTCTTTCCATTTCATTACATAAATAAAGTCTTCATTGGGAAATATTAAAGTGTCAGCTTTTTTTTTTTTTTTTTGTATTTGTCTAATATATTTGCTGTGTTAGCGGCACCCACAACCCTCCACAACCATATCTTGATAGTTCTTTAATACAACTTTTTCATTTTCGTCAAGGTAGAGCATGGAAATAGCACTCAGTTCTGTCGGCACACAGCAAGCCTTGGGGATTTTGGAATTCACTGAATTGACCAAAGTCTGAACAATGGCATGGTTTGTTGAGTTTAGATGATCTGCCAGCGGAAAGGGACATTCCCCATGGCAGTAAAAGGCACTATACCCCGGCGGGGCAACAATCCAGTCATTCCACCCCACATCATTGAAGTCCACATATAACGGATGCCTTTTGCAACTGTATTTGTGGCGTTTACGCTGTTTGTGTTTCGCTTGACGCTTTTCTCTTTTATGAAGCGGGTGTCCCTTGCCATCATGCCCAAACGTTACTAATAACGGTCTGAGCTGAGACCAGCTATCTTCATCCTGATGTAAAGACCTGCTAATCCTAACGTGCCTCTTGGAGGCACTGTTCTCTTTGTCCAAGTGAACCACCTCTACCACAAACCCATGATTAGGTTGTCCATGTGCAATCCACCTCAAAACAGCTGGCGTTACATCAAAACTTTCCCATTTACTTGCATTATGATGCACCAACCTGGTGTCCAAAAGTCTTGTGACAGGGTCCTTAGAGGTGGCTGTGGCTGGCTTTATAATTTCATAAATATTAATACGGTGATGGTAGCTGCTGTTGTTCTCAAAGGCGCCGGGCACCTGTTTCCGAAAAATCTGGAGTTCAGCTGAGGTGATAGACTCCTCAGTAGGGATGGAAGTTAAATTAAAGAAGAAACGCCGTGCTGTTTTCCCACTTGTTTCTGGCAGTTCTTCCAAAACTTCTAATTTGATTAAACAGGGAAAATAAAAAAAATAAAACAAAAAAAGGAGAAAGAATTAGGAACAGAGTCAAGAAACCAAACCCCCCAGCTAGTCTGCTGTTGGCAACTTTCAAATGACAGCTAATGCATGTGACACACAAGATCTGAAAGACTTCCAGGCAGAAAATAGCATCTCCCTTGTCTTTCTGTTTATTTACGTAAGCATGTATAGCATGAAGTGAAGAATGCTTCATTCATTGTTATGCCTTTTGATTGAATACTTGTGCCCTTTGCCTTCCAGATGGTTATAACAAGTGACAAGAAAAATGTAGCATTATTTTGGAATTCAAGGACACTAGGGAGAAAATTCAAGCGCTACAGTTAGTGGGGGTCTGCTGAGAATCATTGAAACCAGCTGAGGACTCAGGGTAACCATTGCTCTTGTGCTTTTTTCAAGAACATGGCTCTAACGTCAATCCCTTCAACTCCATTCTGAAAAATATTACTCTGCACTGCACGTGACTTACAAATCGTAATGTATTGGGTTTTGTATCTTAGAGGTGGTGAACTCAACACCTGTAACGGTACTTTACGAAGCACGCCCTTGGTATTTACCCAAAAGGGCCATAAAGAATGGCAGGAACGTTCAACTGCTGCAAAAGGTGGACGGTAAAGGGATAATGGAACAAAGTCACTTTTGAACAACAGGTTTTCCAAACCACAAAAAAATGGAAAAATTTTTAAAAGCCAATAGACCCCAGGCCATTCTCACCTTCGAGTCAATAAATAATTGAATGAAGCTTCAGAGGGAGTACAATCTATCTAGGGTTGCTAAGAAGTACATTGCTGCTACAGACATTGAAGAAATTAAAAGTATTTGCTAAAAGAAATTTCACTCAAGTCACGGGTTTCAATTTTGGTGCTAAGCATCCTGGAGAAGCACTCGCTTTCCAAGGGGAAGCCATAGCTGCTGTCAGCAGCTGTTAGTCATGTAGCCATCCCCCGTTCAATCCGGTAGGACTTTTTTTTGCATAGGTAAGGCTCAGCTTTAGGGTAATTCAGGACTAGACCAATATTTGTAAATATGCTGATGGACTGACTGATTGCAAGACAAATTTCTGCTTTCAAGAAGCCACTAATACAGAGTGACATCTTGGTGAAAAAGTGGGGTCGTGCTGATTTTCTTCTAAATTTTGTCAAAATTACAGAATAGTTTTTATATCAAAGACAGCCTTTGCTGTAACAGTATAGCTACTTCAAACTGCAGACTTCTACATTTGCTTAAAACTTATAAACTTTGCCTTTCGGGCTCCTCTCCTGCTCAGCCCCTCGCCTACCATGCTGGGGTTTAGCGAGAATAACCCATGTGCTGGCTCTTCCCCATTCACTGCTACGTGTTTACTTCCCACGTAGGGAAACGCAGACAATGAGAGGTTACATTTCATCATTCATCTCCTTTCTCACGACAAGGCTTCCCACTAAACACCACATCCACTTCTCCAAGGCCACCTCCTTTATCCAGCAGAAACATTCGATACAAATGAATTACTTTTTGCAACACAGTTTCACATGAAAAGCATGGAAAACCTGCATTTTCATGGCTTTTACACCAGGGCCAGTGGATGCCAGCACCGGAGAGCAGCCGCCAGGAATAATTACAACCTGGGGAACTGTTTCCCGAAGGGCACGCGAGCGACACGCGTGCCACCGGCTCCACGGGTCTACCCGCGCCGTGGCTAATGCCACGCTGACTAGTTTGGCCGTGGAAGCCGGGAAACGCACCCGGTTGCTCAACGAGGGTCTGTCCCAGAGGGTCCACTGCCTCGGTGGGCTGCAGGCGCTGCTGGATGCTCTGCTCTGCGTTTGGCCGGGTTACCTGCAGGTGAGAGCCAAAACCTGCCCGCAAGGCTTTTACCAGCCAGGGCGCTGGTGGCTGGGGCAGCGTTGCCCAAGTCCGGGCTAAACCGCTCCTCGACGGCGGGGCGAGGGAGCGCTTGAGAAGGCCACGATTGATTGTTTCATTGATCTCTCACGGGGATTAGATAAGGATTAGAAACCTCGGCAGCGGCCCCGGCTCAGCCGCGCATTAGGGAGACTTTCCTGCTCTTTAGCCCCGCCAAAGCAAAAGCCCATCTGTGGGAACGCTTAACGCGGAGCCGCCCTGGTTTGGCGGGGAGGGTAAATAAACCGGGAGCCTCTCGTCGGCCGGAGGGAGGAGGAGGAGAAGGGCGGGAGGTTCGCGGACCAAGCGCCGCGGCTCAACCCCGGAGCCCGCAGCCGAGGCTCCGGCGGCACCGCCGGCCGGCCGCTCCCC